>CAUYUJ010015082.1:278119-295619 GCA_963575745.1 Prorocentrum cordatum | reverse complement strand
CACGGGCGGAAAGGACGAGGCCCGCGAGAGGGTGCAGAAGGTGCTGTCGTCGTCGTCCACGTCAGCGTCGTCGTTGGCGTCGTCGTCGTCGTCGGCGCCGTCGTCGCCGTCAGCGTCGTCGCTGTCTGAATCATCGTCGTCGTCGTCGGCGTCATAGTCGGCGTCAGTGGCGGCGTCGTCGTCGCCGGCGTCGTCGGCGTCGTCGGCGGCGGCGTCGTCAGCGTCGCCGTCGCCGTCGCCGGCGTCGTCGTTGTCGTCGTGGTCCGTGGCGACGTCGTCGTCGTCGTCGTAGTCGTCGTCGTTCGCGGCGTCGGCGCCGGCGTCGGGCTCCAGGGGGCCCTGGAGCCCCCCGTTGGCGGCCACCAGAGGGCCCAGAGAGGACCAAAGGCGCCCCTCGATGGAAAGGTTCTCGATCCTCGAGGAGAAGCAGGTCGAAGACTGGGCCACATACATTGCCAGTGGCGGGTTGCTTTTTTTTGTCCCACTGCTTTTTGAGGGTCGGGGACGACGTCGGAGTGGTGGGGTGTATACTTTTCCCCCGATGTTCCAAGGGAAACAACAGATTATCCCGGCAAAGCAACCTAACAGCGATATGTAGAAGCATATTTGAAAGCATTCCCCTTAAGATTCAGATGAAAATCCAGTTGTAGAATTCTGCTGTTCTCGCAGTCGTAGTCGCATTCGCGATGACAGTCGCAGCGGCAACGGCAGTCGCAGTCACAGCCTCAGCCTCAGCCTGCCTCAGCCTCAGCCTCAGCCTGCCTCAGCCTCAGCCTGCCTCAGCCTCAGCCTCAGCCTGCTTCAGCCTCAGCCTCAGTCTGCCTTCAGCCTCGGCCTCAGCCTCAGCCTGCCTCAGCCTCAGCCTGCATCAGCCTCAGCCTCAGCCTCAGCCTGCCTCAGCATCAGCCTGCCTCAGCCTCAGCCTCAGCCTGCCTCAGCCTCAGCCTCAGCCTGCTTCAGCCTCAGCCTCAGTCTGCCTTCAGCCTCGGCCTCAGCCTCAGCCTGCCTCAGCCTCAGCCTGCCTCGGCCGCAGCATCAGCCTGCCTCAGCATTCAAAATGTGGCCCAGGAATGGAGTTCTGGGAACTAGAAGAACACGAAGTGGCCTACAGTTGGCTCCGGGCATTCAAAATCATGCCCAGGAATGGAGTTCTGGGAACTTGAAGAGCACGAAGTGGCCTACAGTTGGCTCCGGGCATCCAAAATGTGGCCCGGGAATGGAGTTCTGGGAAATCGAAGAGCACGAAGTGGCCTACAGTTGGCTCCGGGCATCCAAAATGTGGCCCGGGAATGGAGTTCTGGGAACTCGAAGAGCACGAAGTGGCCTACAGTTGGCTCCGGGCACTCAAAATGTAGCCCGGGAGTGGAGTTCTGGGAGGTCGAAGAGCACGAAGTGTGTGACTGTTGACGAAAAACGAGCCCGGCTCTATTCCCGGTTCTCCAGAATGTGGCCTGGGAATGGAGTTCTGGGAGGTCGAAGAGCACGAAGTGTGTGACTGTTGGCGAAAAGCGAGCCCGGCTCTGTTCCCGGTTCTCCAGAATGTGGCCCGGGAATGGAGTTTTGGGAGGTCGAAGAGCACGAAGTGTGTGATTGTTGGCGAAAACGATTCCCGGTTCTCCTCCCCGGCACCCGCCCAGACCCCCCTGAGGAGTCATGATGCTCTCTTTTGACCCTACTAGAAACCTATCAGCAAAAGCTGTTAGGTAAAAATGTATACACCAGGATCCAGTATACAGCAGGATCCGCGTTCTTGTGCGAGAGCGCAGGGTCGGAAAAAGCGTCGGTGTATAGAGTTCGTTTGCCTAGCAGGAGCAGGAGGAGGAGACATGTAGCTTTACAAGCTCAGCCCAGCTTGTTCTCAGAGCGCGGGAGCATCTGGCGTCGCTTTGTGCCACACAAGAACAGGGAGGAGAGAAGGGAGAGGAGGAAGAGAAGGAGGGAGAAGACCAGAGCGAATTCAAGACGCATCAGCAATGTTGCAATAAGACCTCCTTCTAAGCTTCCTCTTCATATATCCCTACATGAATTCATGCTCATTGCAGGAAGTGCCCCACTGGAAGACAACCGTCGAAGAACCATCAATTGTGCCGAAGCCCATTTAAGGACTTCAACGCCGCGAATCAGCATGGTTGACACATTACGACAACCCTAACTCACGCCATAACACCGTTCATGGAACTTCAAGCATACCGCGAAATCGACCACAAGCTCTACCTCGTCGCCGATTGCAGCAGAACCTCAATGGCTGACATCCTCCTCTCCTCCTCCATCGGTTCCTCCTTCACAGTAGACAACACAGTGATGCCAGCTGCTGTATTTCAGCAAGCCCTCTGCTTGCATCACTCTCTCGACGCCCGTGCTTGCTCTGCGCGTGCACCATACAGTGTGTGTGCACGCCGTGCATCACAAGACGGAAGCCCGTCTGCCAGCGGCCAGACAAGAGTCATTCCATTCTTGTTGTCGTCATCTTTTTCCACTTATTCCCACAACTGTTCCCACGTGTAAAGAGGTCCGTTGACCTTGCCAAGCGCGTCCGCTTGGCCCCCCACTTTTTCTGGGATGATTCCCTACCGACTGCTGCGGACAGCAGTCACATTGAGCGCCTCTTGGACGCTTCGGGTCCCTTCCCCGTCATTGCTGTTGGATTTACTGGTAGTATTGCATGCACGCGTTCATATTTTCAGATTGACGTTTCTTCGCATCGTACAGTTCTGCCAGCTTCGTTTGTGTGCACACCGTGCTTAGACACGCAATGTTGGTGCCAGCCGCGCTTTTCTGCTGCCAGCCAGTTCTTGTGTTACAATGAGGCAGCTGCGCTTATGGTGCCTGCCCCACACCCTTCTGCCAGGTGCTCTGGGCCGTACTGCAACGTCCAGTCCACCTCCACTAGTATTCCTCTTCCCTCCAGCCTTCTGCACCCACTGTCAGCACCTGCTCCGTCACGTTCGCAGGTATGGAGTTGGGGGGCAGGGTTGGATCGTGTGGGAGGTTATTCTTACCCTAACAAGGGTAGCAGCCCAACTATTGCTTATGCTGGCCAGCCGTACGTTGTTCCTGTCAGTGTTTCTATAATTTGCCGTTCGGGTAGCAGCCCTAGTATTGCACGCGACCAGCCAGCGTACTCGTTTACCTTTAACCACTTGCTGCTTGCCACGGCAGCAGGTACCTTCAATATGGAGGGGGTCGAGGTATTATGCCGGGGGTGTCACATACCAAAGTACGTATGCTAACACTTGTACCACCTGGCTGGCGCCGACTCCAGGTCCCCCGTTTAGCCGCATTTGTTCCCCCCCCCCTTTCCCGCGGCGCCGCCAGGTGTTTTTCTTCTCTGCGCCAAGTTGGTCCACATCATATTTTCACGCACGCCACAGCCCTCGGCTAAGGTTGGTCTAGCGGTATAAAGGAGGAGCAGGAAGAGGAGGAGGAGGAGGAAGAAGAAGAAGAAGAAGAGGAGCAGGACGGGGACGACGGCGATGAGGGCGGCGCGGGGAGGTGCCATCGAAGCTGCTGCCGCCAGTCGACCGCTTCTCGATCCTCCCTCTCCTCTCTCTTTCTCTCTTTCTTTCTTTCTTTCTCTCTCTCTCTCTCATCTCTTTCTCTCTCTCTCTCTCTCTATCTCTCTCTCCATCCCTCTCTCTCTCCACCCGTCTTTCTCGAGCTTCCGTCCTGTTCTAGCATGGTGGAGTTTTTTTTGTTTTGGCATCGGCAATGTTCATCATCGGGCCTCCGTGCAAAAGATGAGTCCAGACATCGACGTCCTGATGCTTTCAATACGCGGTCCCCGAAGTCCCGATCCTTTCCCGGGGGCCGGGTTTTTTATCTTGCGTCATTGTTGTTGCGGTCCCAGGGCCAGGCGAGGGCCCCCTGACAAACAGACAGGGACCGCGCCCAGACAGCACAGTGGTTCAATATCGTGCGCGCACGAGCGCATGCACAACAGCACGCTGGCGTCGACAGCCCGAGGAGCAATGTACAACCAGCGTCGCCGGGTACATGGGCGGGGATTGTTTAAACATTTGCGCGCACCTGGTCGACCCTGCCAAAAGGCCCGTCGGTGGACGACCCCGGGAGAGCAACGGCAGCAGGAGGCAGAAGAGGAAACGACACCCCAGGAGCAGGACGAGCCCAGAGCCGGTTGGAGAGAGGAGGGCGAGCGACAGGGGAGGATCCCGCAAGAGAGAGGAGGGCGGCACCCGTGCGACCGTCCGAGGGACGAGGAGGGGGGAGATTAGGCAGAGGATCGGCGCAGGACGACGGAAGAGGGGACGGCGACACCACCAGGAGGGCAGGCGGGCGGCGGAAGCCAGGGCACCTCTTAGCGCTGTATAACTCTTCCCCCAAACTTGTGCTGCCAACTATACAGTAAGGCGCCAGGCTGGTTTAGCTCGCCCAGCCCAGCAGTACCTCAACACTGTTTTTTGTTCCACGCGCGGTGCTTAAAAGTGCTTTGTCCGCGCATTTGTCGGGCGGCCTCTTCCGAGCCCAGGGCCCCCCCCCCCCCGTGCATGCACGTTGCTCTTGTCAGAGCGCGCGCGTGCCCTACCGAAGCCCAATGTGGTATGGGACGCCCTCGGCGACGCCTCCCCGGGTCGACGAGACGAGAATTCCCACATTGGAGGACGCTGGCCCGGCGAGGGCCCCCAGAAGCCGAAAATTGCCAAAGTTTCCCTTCATTGTTCTTGTTGCGACGCTACCGTGCCTGGGCGGAGGTGCTGTCGAAGCTGCTGGAGCAGCTGGCGGCGAAGCGGCCCTGGCCGAAATGAGCGGCAACGAGGGCACCAGCGCGCGCTCGCCGCGCCCGCGGGGGGCGGGTCGGCCCGTGCCCGAAGCGGCCGCCGCAGCGCGCACCATACAAGAAGGCACGCCAGGGAGCCCGCCGGGAGGAGGACGTGGCCCAGCATTCGTCGGGGTGGAAGAGGCGGGGGTCAACGCAACCGGGGGTCAGTCAGAGCAGGATCCTGCAGGGCCAGGGGCGCAGTGACCCGAGCTTGGGCGCAGGATACCGCAGGACCTTGCAGGGTTTTGCGGGATCTTGGACCAGGGTCTGAAGTTCCCCGGATTGGGGCGGGTGGCAATGGGGGGTGCTGTAATGAGAGGTGGAGAAAAGGGCCCCCAAGGGGCCCTTGAGGGCCCCTTTTGGCCACCTGATGGCTCCAAAAAGGCACAGCGCGGGGCCCCTGAGGGGGCGCAATGGGCCCTCAGGGGCCCTTGAGAGCATTCAAGGGGCCCTTGAGGGCCTCCCCTTGAGGGCCCTTTTCTCCACCCACCCCCCACTGAAGTCACCGCCCATAACCACCCGCCTGAGGCATTAGTACTGGCGAGCAGGCTCGAGCTGCAAGAGACGGAGGTGCATACAAACAGGGGTCAGCCTGAG
This sequence comes from Prorocentrum cordatum, assembly GCA_963575745.1. Lineage (NCBI taxonomy): Eukaryota > Dinophyceae > Prorocentrales > Prorocentraceae > Prorocentrum > Prorocentrum cordatum. The sequence goes on along the minus strand of CAUYUJ010015082.1, from coordinate 290,245 downwards.
CGCCGGCCCCTGCACAATCTTGCAGGGCCAAGGGTGCATTGACCCGGGCTTGGGCGCAGGATCTTGCAGGAATCCTGCAGGAATCTTGCAGAGCCTGAGTGACCCGGGTTTGCATTGACCCTGGTTGGTGGGCCCCCGACGGGCAGGGAGGGCGAGCTTCGAGGTTCTGGGACCGAGCAGGTTGCTTTGCTTCGTTCGGCCCCTATTGGCCACGCTTCGGGCCCCAGGGCCGTCAGAAACGAACTCGGGGTGACAATCTGCACCGGGTCCATATGGGCCCTCCCCCTCCCCCCCTCCTCCACCCTCCTCCTCCCTCCTCCCTCCTCCTCCTCCCTCCTCCCCCTCCTCCTCCCCCTCCTCCTCTCACCGATTTCGAGCGGATTGCCCCTCTCCGTTCTTCTGGACGGATCTTCTCGGGGCCCATCCAGTTCGGGCCCCCGGGCCGCCTCCACGGTGCGCCGGCAGCCGGCACCTCCGCCGTCGTCGGGGCTCGAAGAGCGGTCGGAGGTTGATCGTTGCGCGATGCCTCTGGAGGACCGAAGTGGGTACACCAAATTTCGTAATAAAAGGGAGGGGGTCTGGACCCTCCAAGACAAGCCATTTCAGACCTCCCCCGTGGGAGAACCCTCCACAATATCGTCCCCAGACCCCCCAGGCCCTCCAAGATAGCCTGGAAGAGACGCCCCCCGAAATGAGACCCCCTCCCTTTATTACGAAATCTGGAGTACGGGAATGGATTCGCTGTCGGTGCCGTCGCGAACGTTGTCCGTTTGAGAAAGAAACTCACCTGCCCAGCAGCGGCCTCTGTCGGTTTGAGACCACATCTGCTGTTGGGTACCATGCCCATTCTCTCCATACCCAATTCGGGCGTGCCATAATTTGACCCCGAGCCAAACATCCGGGTCGGTTCTGGAGATCGCCGCGGCCATCGCGGCGGCTACGAGTCGGGGTTGGTTTTTCGTGTCAAGGAGTGGCATGTCCCTTCCCAGACCCCCCCCCCCCTCCCCGCTCTGCGATGTAGACGTGGCTCAGAACGGAAGCGACAACGAGTTGTCAATGTATGTCCAGCATGGGCAGTCTTGTTTTTTTCCCAACCATCCCGTGGTGTTGGGTCCTCGTTTTGAAGAAACGGTCCCCGCGTTCTTCCTTCCTCCTTCCTCCCCCTCCTCCTTCCTCCCTGCGCTTCACCCACCCAGTACAGCGCTTCGTGGCCCCATAGGGAGCTCCACCGAAGCCCCCAGTGGGACCGCCCGCATGCGTCCCGAAAACCAAATTTGGCACACAACTCACACGCTTCGTGGCCCCATAGGGAGCTCCACCGAAGCCCCCAGTGGGACCGCCCGCATGCGTTCCGACAACTTATTTGGCATACCCCTCACACGTTTCCTGGCCCCACAGGGAGCTCCACCGAAGGCCCCAGTGGGACCGCCCGCACGCGTCCAGAAAACCCAAGTTGGCACACCCCTCACACGTTTCGTGGCCCCAGTGGGACCGCCCGCATGCGTCCCGAAAACTTCATTTGGCACCCCCTCACACGTTTCGTGGCCCCATAGGGAGCTCCACCGAAGGCCCCAGTGGGACCGCTTGCATGCGTCCCGAAAACCAAACTTGGCACACCCATCACACGCTTCGTGGCCCCACAGGGAGCTCCACCGAAGCCCCCAGTGGGACCGCCCGCACGCGCCACGAAAACTCAATGTGGCACACCCCTCACACGCTTCCTAGCTCCATAGGGAGCTCAACCGAAGGCATGCGTCCCGAAATCCCAACTCGGCACACCCCTCACACGTTTCGTGGCCCCATAAGGAGCTGCCCCCAAGGCCCCAGCGCCACCGCCCGCATGCGTCCCCCACACCCAATGTGGCACACCCCTCACACGTTTCGTGGCCCCATAGGGAGCTCCACCGAAGGCCCCAGTGCCACCGCCTGCACGCGCCCCCCACATCCAGTTCGGCACACCCCTCACACGCTTCGCGGCCCCATAGGAAGCTCCACCGAAGGACCCAGTGCCACCGCCCGCATCCCACACACACACACACACACACACAGACACACACACACACACACACACACACACACATGTCGGCACACCCCTCACACGCTTCGTGGCCCCATAGGGAGTTCCACCGAAGGCGCCAGTGCCACCGCCCACATGCGTCACCCACGCCCATCTCGTCACACCCCTCACACGCATCGTGGCCCCATAGGAAGCTCCAACGAAGGCCCCGGTGCCACCGCCCGCATGCGTCACCCGCGTACGTTCCGGCACACCCCTCACGCGCTTCGTGGCTCCATAGGGAGCTCCGCCGACGGCGCCATTGGCTGCGTTCGCATGCGCCCACCGCACCAATGTCGGCACACCCATCACACGTTTCGCGGCCATACAGGGGGCTCCACCGACGACCCCAGTGGCTGCGTTCGCATGCGCCCACCGCACCTATTTCTGCACACCCCTCACGCGCTCCGTGGTCCCATAGGGAATTCCACCGACGGCCCCAGCGGCTGCTTTCGCATGCGCCCACCGGACAAAATTTGGCACACCCCTCAAACGTTTCGTGGCCCTATAGGCAGCTCCTCCGAATGCGGTGCATACAACGACGGTGTTCACAACTGCATATGGTTGGGTCCTTCGCCAGGCTAATTTGTCGGGGGGCGATTCTCACGCAGCCATCGTCATCGGGGTTCGAGGACCGATCGGAGGTTGATAAGGTAGGTTCATGCGTCATTGGCGCGCTGGCGACGCCGGCGAAGGCGTTTAAGGTTGATCTTTGCGACGCGGAAGCACCAAGGGACACGTTAACGCCATTGGACCGACGGAATTCAACCTTGAACGATCGGGGCCACGATCGCTTCAAGGTTGAGCGGTCGACGTGGTGTCAAAATCTTTGCGCGCGCCGACGCCGCGCGAACTTGCTGTAGGACCCCCTCTCCCTGCCAAGTCGATGAGCGAACTGTTTTTTCTGAGCTCTCTTGAGCGCGCTGCGGCTGCAACTTTCGCAGGCCTGCTCCCGCTGGGTCTGGTCCTTGGCCGTTTACACAGAAGCATGCTTTGCTAAAGGCTGTTATGGCCACCCCCGAGTCTAGGTTCGATGATCTAGGGTAGAGTCGGTCATGTCATTCTACAGGAGGGATATCCGAGAATGGTTTTAAAATAGTCTGGGGACGATCTCTCCTGCTCTGATGAGTTGTTGGAGCATTTCTTGATCCTCTGTTTTATGATTCTTCCAGAATCCTCCTGTGGGAGGACATGCCCGACCTACATCTGGGGTCTGGGCGTTCCGTCGCAAGGCGGAGGCCTCTCGTCCCCGCGGCCGCATCCGCCGCGACGTCCCAGCCCGGAGCGCACCTCCGGGGCAGGTCCGGGGACCGAGTGTTGGCCTCGGGCTCGAGACCCCCCGCGTCTCGAGAACGTCCAGGGGGGAATATCGCAGCGCTCGTCCTCTGTCGGAGGTTGACAGACGTCCTACCCTGACCCGTCGATTAGTGGATTGGCCGTTCTCGGTTCGCGCGAGGGCGTCGCGGCCGTCATTTTTGCGGGTCCAGGTCCGTCGGTTTCGGTTTTAGGCTGTTTTCACTACATGGAGGTGTACTAAAGGGAGGTTTGTCCACCGCCGACTCTGGGGGCCGCTCCTGGGTCCCGTGGCCAGGACAACACAATCCCGCACCGCGAAAGTACGACGTCGGAGGCTTAGGTCCTCCTCCCTGTTCCAGGTGGGTGGATGCTTGTAACAAGCTCCTTTCTGAGCCTCGTACTTCAGAGGACCTCCAGGGACGTCCCGAGCTCTCGGGAGACCTCCTCTTCTAGGTGGGAAACTCGTTATCCTATCGCTTCGCTCATTCCACTGGCTGGTACGTTGTCATCGTTGCCGCGTGACCGTCTGGTCGTAGCGATTGAAAATGTGTTCATGTCCTCGTGGACAACGGGAGATGTCTGGGAGGCACTAGATGGCGTTTCCTGGCACTTCGAGACCCTTTGGGAGGCTTCCTGGGATCTCTTCGGCGGCCTCTCGGGGGCTTCTTGGCAGCAGTGGACCAGATGCCTTTTTGGAGACTTCTTGGGGTCTCTTCGGCGGCCTCTCAGAGGCTACGTCGCAGCATTTCTGTGACCCGCTGGGGCCTCTTGGGGCTGCTTTCCAGGGGCCTCCTGGGGGCTTCTTGGGAGCCTGCTAACCGGCTCGGGCGCCAATTGTTTAGGCAGGCTCAACACGTGAGTGAAGATCCCCCCTTCTGGAGGCCTTCTTGGATGCCTCTGCAGCTGTCGTGGCAGGCCTCGTGGGCCGTCTTGGAGTCCTCGTGGACCGTCTGGGGGCCGTCGTAAGAGCCTTTTGGGCCTGACGCCCTCTTGGCCCCAGGGGCCGCCACGCGCGCGCGCGAACTACTTACTGGAGATGTTAGCACGCCTCTGGCCTGTTGGCCCAGCGAATCTCCACGGACGTCAAGAGACCTCGGTAGACCTCCTCTAGATTGGAGATTGGTTATGAGTCCGCAAGTCCGCCCGCATTGTCGGAGGAATCGTCACGTATCCGCCAGTCGCATCGTCATCACCATCATCATCATCATCATCATCATCATCATCATCATCATCATCATCATCATCATCATCATCATCATCATCATCGTAATCATCATCATCAGCATCATCATCATCACCACTCCTCCTTTATCTCGTGATGACCATCGCCGTCTTCATCGTCATCGTAATCACCTGGTTTGCCACAACCACACCATCAACACCTTTCCTCCTCATCATCAGCAGAAGTAGCATCGTCGCCGCCATGATCGTACGTAGCCATGCTGCTTCGAGATGAGGTTGACTCCGTCCCTTCGGTCTGCCACTTGAGATCCGCCCCATGGCCCTCGCACATGGTGATCGCGAAGATCCGAGGTGCGGTTGCAGGGCCTCCTCAAGGGCGAACCATATTGCGGCAGGCAAGAGCATGCTGCGCAGCGATCATTGCCATCCGATGCATCTGCACATTCTCTCTCGGGCGGGTTCCGTCGCCGTGCTTTGCACTGCGCCCACCCCTGGCAGCGAGGACGATGCCCGATGTGGCGTCCACTGAGAGGCCCAGCGTTGAGGGCAGGTTGGATCGTGTGGGTATGTCGGGTATCGACGTACCTATCCGAGCACCTGGGTTGCGGCGCGGGATGGTTGTCTTGGCAAAGGCCGATGCGTATGTGGACCTCGCCGACCCCCGTGCCAAGGGCATCCACATGTCGCGGCTGTACCGTCAGCTCACCGAGAGGCTGCCAGAGGCGGACTTGAGCGTTCCTCTCCTGCGTTGTGTCCTTGAAGGGTTCCTTGAGTCCCACGCGGGTATTTCTCGTACGGCGCAGATTCGGCTGTCTTTCGAGGTGCCCGTCGAGCGCGGCAGTCTGGTCAGCGGGCTTTCGGGCTGGCGCAGTTATCCAGTCGAGGTGGAGGCCATTCTCGACGAGGGCGGCTTGCGGGTTTGGTTGACGCTGTCGGTGGCTTCGGTAGCAAATCATGGGAGCCCTGTGTACCCTATTAATTTGCCTTTAGCGTCGACTAGCGTCAATTAGCGTCTGGTAGTCGATGGGATAGCACCGATTTGGCGCCGATTAGCGTCGATCAGCGTCGAATTAGCGTCGATTAGTATCGATCAGCGTCGACTCGGAAAAGCGAAAGAGCGCTTTCTGGCGCCACTGGAGGGGGGGGTCCCCCCCCAAAAAACAAGGGGCGGGGGGAGGTTCGGGAACCAGGGGGACCCCCCCCCCCGAAAAACCAGCGGGGGGGTGCAACCCCCACCCCCTTAGCCGCCGGCAGCCGCCGACGACGACGACAACGACGACGACGACAACGACACGATGACGACGACGACGACGACGACGACGACGACGACGACGACGACGACGACGGCGACGACGACGACATATTCTTGCGCCAGGGGGGGGGGGTCGACCCCCCCCCTCCCCAGGCCCTCCCGGGGGGTTTTCAACCCCCCCCTTACTCGCCGCCGGCAAACAACAACGACGACGACGACGACGACGACGACGACGACGACGAAGACGACACATTCTTGCGCAGGAGGGGATGTTCGACCCCCCCCTTCTCCCCAGGCCCTCCTGGGGGGTTTTTGACCCCCCCTACACTCGCAGTCAGCAAACGACGACGACGACGACGACGACGACGACGACGACGACGACGACGACGACGACGACGACGACGGCGGCGGCGGCGACGACGACGACGACGACGACGTCGTCGCAGATCTGCGCCAGCGCCCGTCCACCCGCGTTGGAGAAGAAGGACGAGGGAGAGGAGCGTGGGAGGAGGAGGATGAACAGCAGCGGGAGGTGGCGGTGGTTCCGGGGTGGGAACGGCAGTGGGCGAGAGAACGCAAGAGGAGGGGAGAAGAAGGAGAAGGAGGAGGAGGAGGAGGAGGAGGAGAAGGAGAAGGAGAAGGAGAATAAGGAGGAGAAGGAGGAGGAGGAGGAGGAGGAGAAAGGAGGCAGACTGTACACGCATCCGACTTTAGTGTCCCGCCCGCCCGACCCGACCCGCCCGATAGGGTCCGCCCGCCCGACCCGCCCGATAGGGTCCGTCCGTCCCGACCCGCCCGTTAGAGTTCTCAGATGTCATGGTGCATACGCATCAGACTTGAGTGTCCCGCCCGCCCGACCCGACCCGCCCGTCAGGGTCCGCCCGCCCGACCCGCCCGATACGGTCCGCCCGCCCCGACCCGCCCGCCAGGGTTCTCAGATGTCATGGTGCATACGCATCAGACTTGAGTGTCCCGCCCGCCCGACCCGACCCGACCGCCCGCCCCGACCCGCCCGATAGGGTCCGCCCGTCCCGACCCGCCTTCCTCATGCGTCATGACGCATCAGACTTTAGTGTCCCGCCCGCCTGGCCCGACCCGCCCGATAGGGTCCGCCCGCCCGACCTGCCCGATAGGGTCCGCCCGTTCCGACCCGCCGGTTAGGGTGCTCATGTGTCATGTTGCATACGCATCAGACTTTAGTGTCCCGCCCGCCCGACCCGACCCGCCCGTTAGGGCCCGCCCGCCCGACCCGCCCAATACGGTCCGCCGGATAGGGCCTGCCCGCCCGACCTGCCCGATAGGGTTCGCCCGTCCCGACCCGCCCGTCAGTGTGCTCATGTGTCATGCTGTATACGCATCAGACTTTGGTGTCCCGCCTCCCCGACCCGACCCGCCCGTTAGGGCCCGCCCGCCCGACCCGCCCGATACGGTCCGCCCGTCCCGACCCGCTCTGCATTCTAGGGTACGCCTGACCCGACCCGCCCGATAGGGTCCGCCCGCCCGACCCGCCCGATAGGGTCCGTCCCGTCCGCGACACGCCCGTTAGGGTGCTCACATGTCCTGGCGTTTACGCATCAGAGTTTAGTGTCCCGCCCGCCCAGCCCGACCCGCCCCGCCTGTTAGGGCCCGCCCGCCCGACCCGCCCGATACGGTCCGCCCGTTCCGACCCGCCCCGCCCGATAGGGTCCGCCCGTCCCGACCCGCCCGCTAGGGTGCTGACATGTCCTGGTGTTTACGCGTCAGATTTTAGTGTCCCGCCCGACCCGCCGATACGGTCCGCCCGTCCCGACCCGCCCCGCCCGATAGGGTCCGCCCGTCCCGACCCGCCCGTTAGGGTTCTCATGTGTCATGCTGCATACGCATCAGACTTTAGTGTCCCGCCCGCCTGACCCGACCCTCTCATGTGTCATTCTGTATACGCATCAGAGTTTAGTGTCCCGTCCGCCCGACACCACCCGCTCGATTGGGTCCGCCCGCCCGACCCGTCCGATAAGGTCCGCCCGTTGTCGTCGTCGGTCGTCGTCGTAGTCGTCGTCGTCGTCGTCGTCGTCGTCGTCGTCGTCGTCGTCGTCGTCGTCGTCGTCGTCGTCGTCGTCCTCGCCCTCGTCCTCGTCCTCGTCCTCGTCCTCGTCCTCGTCCTCGTCGTCCTCGTCGTCCTCGTCGTCCTCGTCGTCGGCGTCGTCGGCGTCGTCGTCGTCGTCGTCGTCGTCGTCGTCGTTTGCCGGCCCCGAGGCAAGTAGGGGGAACGGGGGGAGGGAGGGGGGGGGAAGGGGTTCGAAACCCCAGGGGGGGCCTGGGATGGGGGGTGGGGTCGAAACCCCCCGTGGGGGCCCGGGGAGGGGGGGGGGGTCGGACCTCCAGTTTTAGTTAGGGGGGGAAGGGGAGGGGGGGGGGGGGGGTGCAGGGGGGGAGATTGGGGGGGTCCCCTTGGTTTCCGACCCCCCCCCCCTCAGGGGAGTTTTTTCGGAGGGGGGGAGCCCCCCCTGGTTTTTTGACCCCCCCTCAGGGATTTGTTTCAGCACAGCCGCGGTGGATCTCGCTCCTTCGGAAGAGCCAACAGGATGGATGGTACGGGAGGCTCCCATGATCGGGGAAACGTAAGAGTCGCGTTCGCCGGAACCCGGTGTTGCCGACGCTCTTGGGCGGGCCCGTCTTGAGCTCTGACGGCCCACTGTCCGTGGGATGTCTGCAGCAGGAGCTCGCGTGAAGCTTCAGATTCGGTCCCGTCAGTTGTCCCGCGGCCCCTCCTCCTCCTCCTCCTCCTCCTCCTCCTCCTCCTCCTCCTCCTCCTCCTCCTCTGCCTCCTCCTCCTCCGAGCCCCCAGAGCCCGAGTCCTCTACGTTTCCCGAGCTGCCACCGGAGGTGGTCTACTCCAGCACGTGCCCCTGCTCCGCCGCCCTCGCGCGGCAGCTGATCCGGGACCGCTTCCTGCTCGACTTTGAGGGCCGGCCGGACCCCAGCACGGCGGAGGCCCCGGCTCTGGAAGTTCGCGCGCGTCCTCTCTGCACGACCGAAATGGGCACGGAAAGAATGTGCACAATGCTCGACAGCAGTTCCTGTTCATTTTGAACAGGGCTCGCTGTCCACGCCGCCGCGGCCTGTGTCCATTCGAGACAGAGGGCCGCCTGCCCAACAGCTGCCGCTGTTGGTTTGGGACAACATTTGTTGTTGGGCGTTGTACCCATTCTTTCCGTACCCATTCCGGGCGTCCAAATCCTCCTGCTCGCCATGACGCAAGCGGCTCTTGAGTCAAGTCGGGCATGTCCCTCTACCCACAGCAGGGATCTTCAAAAACAGTTGAAAGAATTGTGCGGGGACGATGCTTCTACAGTGTTAACATGTTTGGCAAATTTCTGACAATTTCGGAGTTGTCCTCCGAAGTCCGCCTGGAGGAGGACATACCCGACCTTAGGCAAGCGGGTCTTGAGCGAACCGGATCCCGATGTGTTTCGCCGTTTTCTGGCTCTCGGGGTCCTCCTCGGGCCCCAGGACTGTCAGTGATTCGGGATGAAGCATTTGTCTTCGGGAACGCCCCTGGTGTCCAGGATTAGTTTCCCGCAGGACCCGTTTCTTTCATGCCAAGGCTGCACGCGCGTCCATGTCAGCGTCCAAGCTCCACGGATCATGGGAATATTGTTCAAGTCTTGGCATTTTTGAGAGCTTTGGAAAAACCATGCCCTGGAGACATACAGAATCCTGGAGGGTCTCAATGTCCCCAGGAATTCTCAAAAGTTCTCGAGAGGCCCAGGTGTTTGGGAACATCGCCTTGGCACGCAACTGGTGGCTGCCTCGGGGAGTCAACGTCTCAGCAGAGCGCCCCTGCAATGAACGTTCTTCGCTACAGAGCAATGTACGCCCCCATCTTCCCCTAGAACTTATGTGTCCCAACCCTCCTGCGTCGGGTTCTCGCTTGGAATAGAGCGCTGCTCGCGTCTTTCCTCCTCCTCCTCCTCCTCCTGCTCCTCCTCCTCCTCCTCCTCCTGCTCCTCCTTCTCCTCCTCCTCCTCCACCTCCTCCTCCTCCTCTCGCTTCACTTCTTTTGCCGCCTGCCTCCTGTCTGCAGTTCTCTTACTGCGTTGCGGTGGCCAACTGCGCAATGCCATTATTATCGCAAGTGCCGCCAAGGGACATGCACCTCCAGTCGAGACCTCGCGGCGTCCCTGTAGGTCTTGTCAACTGCGCAAGTGTCGGCACCTCCAGTCGAGACCTCGCGGCATCCGTGTAGGTGTGCCACTTGCGCAGTCGTCGACACTTTCGGTGGCCATTGGAAGGTCCAGCAGAGCGAAGGGACACGCACATCCAGTCGAGACCTCGCGGCGTCCTTGTAGGTCTGCCAGCTGCGCAGGTGTCGCCACCTTCGCGGGCCACTGGGAGGTCCAACGACGAGGGACACGCACATCCAGTCGAGATTTCGTGGCTTCCCTGGGAGGCTGCCAATTGCGCAGGTATCGCCCATTTCGAGGCCTCCTGGGAGGTCCAGCGGAGCGGATAGAATCGCGCATCCAGTCGAGACTTCGCGGTCCCGCGCGGGTCTCCCAGTTGCGCAGCTGTCGCCACCGTCGTGGGCCCCTTGGCAGGTCCAGCGGAGCGGAGGGACACGCACCTCCAGTCGACACCTCGCGGTTCCCTTGGGGCTCTGCCGATTTCGCAGTTGCCGCCACCTTCGTGAGCCCTTGGGAGGTCCAGCGGAGCCGAGGGACACGCACCTCCAGTCGAGATTTCGCGGCGTCCCTGGGGGTCTGCCAATTGCGCAGTTGCCGCCATTTTCGTTGGCCTTTGGCAGGTCCAGCGGAGCGGAGGGACACGCACCTCCAGTCGAGACCTCGCGGCGTCATTGGGGGTCTGCCAATTGCGCAGTTGTCGCCGTCGTCGTGGGCTGTTGGGGGGTCTAGCGAAATGGAGGGACACACATTTCCAGTCGAGACTTCGCGGCGTCCTTGGGGGTCTGCCAATTGCGCAGTTGTCGCCACCTTCGTGGGCCAATGGGAGGTCCAGCGGAGCGGAGGGACACGCACCCAGTCGAGACTTCGCGGCGTCCTTGGGGGTCCAGCGGGCCAGAGGGATACGCAGACCCAGTTGAATATTCGCGGCGTCTGGGGGGGGCTGCCAATTGCGCATGTGCCGCCACCCCCGTGGACTCTTGGGAGGCTCAGTGGGGCGGAGGAGCACGCACCTCCAGTCGAGATGTCGCGGCGTCTTTGGGGGGGGGATTGCAGATTGTGCAGTTGTCGCCGCTTTCGTGGGCTCCTCGGAGGTCCAACGGAAGGGAGGGACACCACACCTTGCTGCCCCCTGTGGTGGGTGACCAATTGCGCAGGTGGCCTCACTCTCGTGGACGCGTGGCTCGTCGGGTGAGTTCCACTGGTCAGGGAAGCGCAGCAGCGCGCAGTTCAGGAGTGAGCCCAGGAGATGTAGCGAACGACGTCCTTACTCTTACAAGTATGTATTCCCTGCCGCCCTCATTGTTATTATCCGTCTGCTCCTTGTGTCCATGGTCATTGGTGAAGTCGTTGTTGTCATCCCTTGTGCGATCTAAGTTGCGAGAATGCGTGCGTGCATGGGGGACAGCGTGCGGTCCGACCGTGGTTGAAAGAGCGGTCAAGAGTGTTGCAAGATAGCAGTGAGGTATGTTGTATGGAGTGTTCCCATTTGCAGCCGCCTCGCGTTTAGAAGGGTTGGCTACGTCTCGGGCACTGTATGCTTAGGCGCGTAATGTTTGTTTCACGCCTACCCACCTCCCCCACACTGGTGTAACGTATAACCTGGGGTAGGGTGGGGCTCACAGGCGTGCTGTGGTGCTCACAGGCGTGCTGTGGTGCTAAAAGCATGGCAGTTGTTGTGGCGCGCGCAAGTTGATCGGTGGGGCTCGCTGACATACGGCACTGTTCGCGTGCTAGCGCGGCCCCGACAGGGTGCAACATGTTGTGTATGCGGGTGGCGTTCGCAGGCGATTGTAATACGTCGTTGGGGTCGGAAATCCCCTCGCCGCATGGTGGTCGCAATGACATTGTGGTGTTCACGGGCAGGAGGGGGCGGAGGAGGAGGACGACGACGACAAGGAAGGAGGAGGGAAGAAACGAGCCGCAAAGGAGGGGGATGGAGAAGAAGGAGGAGGAGCAGGATGAGGAGGGGGAGGGGGAGGGGGGGAGGAGGTGGGGGGCTCGACGACGAAGGAGGAGGAGGGAAGCCGAGGGATGAGGACGACGACGACGACGACAAGGAAGTTGGAACGAAGAGAAGGAGGAGGAGGAGGACGAGGATAGAAGAGGAGGGAGGACGACAAACGCGACGACGACGACCGAGAAGGACGACGACGACAAGGACGGCGACAACGACGGCA
>CAUYUJ010015082.1:178119-273119 GCA_963575745.1 Prorocentrum cordatum | reverse complement strand
GGGTGTGAGTATATGTGTGTCTGTGTGTGTGTGGGTGCGTGCGTGCGTGCGTGTGTGTTTGTGTTGTTTTGTGTTATGGTGTGTTGTGTTGTGTTTTGTTGTGTTTTGTTGTGTTATGTCTTGTGTTGTGTATGCTGGTGTATATGCTCGTGCGTGGATGTGTGTGTGTGTGTGTTGTGTGTTGTGTGTGCGGGTGTGTGGGTGTGTGTGTGTGTGTGTGCGGGTAGGGGGGCGCGTGTACGTGTGTGTTACACCCTAAGCACTGCCGCTTGAAGGCCTAATGCCAACCGACAACGGGCTTGAACAAAATGGCACACATTCCAGGAGCTACACGCTCCGCGCACGCAGGCGCACGCCCCAAGGCGCCGAGGTCAGGACGGGCCGCGCGGCCACGCCTGCACTGTGAAGGTTGGCCTAGCCAGCCACGCCTCGGGGTGGTGCCCCTTCCCCTGGGCCGACGGGGGTGTTCGTGGGCAGAAGGCCGCCGCGGGGGGGGACCGCACGTCACTCGAAGGGAGGGTGGAGCAGTGGCCGAAGAGTGGGGTGTGCCATGCTAGCAACGGCCAGCCCCGCCGAAGCGGACCCCCGCCGTGAGGGCAGGGGGTGGCGAACACCCCACATGCAACATTTCCAAGCGCAGCAGACCCCCTCCAACAGGCCAGAGAGCGGAGAAGAGACCAGGGAGGAGGAACAAGGAGAAGAGGAAAAGGACGAGGGCGAGGGAGATCGCAAGACCCCCAGGGCGACAAACAGCCCCCCAGGCGACCATCACCCCAAACCCCCCACGCGGCCGCAGGGGCGCCCCAATCTCAGCGCCGGTGGCGTTTCTGCCGGGGTGCATTCCCCGCCGCTAGATGCGGGCCAAAGCCGAGGCTCGCCGCACCATCACCGGGTCCCAACATTGGGGGCGTGTTTGTGTGTGTGTGGGTGTGTGGGTGTGTGTGGGTGTGTGTGGGTGTGTGTGGATGTGTGTGGGTGTGTGTGTGTGTTTGTGTGTGTTTATGTGTGTTTGCGTGTGTGTGTGTATGTGTGTGTGTGTGTGTGTCTGTGTGTGTCTGTGTGTGTGCGTGTGTGTGTGTGTGCGTGCGTGCGTGCGTGCGTGTGTGTGTGGGCGTGTGCCGTCCGCCAGCGCAGTTCCTCTGCCTAGCCGCCGACGAAAAAGTATGTTGTTTGTGTTGTATTGTGGTGTGGTGATGTGGTGAGGTGAGGTGTGGAGTGGTGTGGTGTGGTGTGGTGTGGGTGGCGTGGAGTGGGGTGGGGTGGGTGTGGTGTGGTGGGGTGGGGTGGGTGTGGTGTGTGGTGTGGTTGTGTGTTGGTGGTGTGGTTGTGTGGTGTGGTGTGGTGTGGTGTGTGGTGGTGGTTAGGTTGGTGGTGTTGGTGTTTGTGTTTTGTGGTTTTGTGCTTGTGTTTTGCTTGTGTTTGTGTTTGTGCTTCTGCTTGGTGCTGCTTTGGGTCGCGTGGGTGCGTGGGAGCGTGGGTGCGTGGGTGCGTGGGTGGGTGCGTGGGTGGGTGGGTGCGTGGGTGCGTTAGTGCGTGGGTGCGTGGATGCGTGGGTGCGTGGGTGCGTGGGTGCGTGGGTGCGTGTGTGCGTGGGTCTGTGTGCGTGTGTCTGTGTGTGTGTCTGTGTGTGTCTGTGTGTGTCTCTGTGTGTGTGTCTGTGTGCGCTTGTGTGTGGTATGTGCGTGTTTGCGTGTGTGTGTGTGTCTGTGTGTTTTTGTGTGTGCTTGTGTGTGTTTGTGTGTGTGGGTCTGTGTGTTTGTGTGCGTGTTTGTGTGTGTGTGTGTGTTTGTGTGTGTCTGTGTGTGTGTTTGTGTGCGTGTTTGTGTGAGTTTGTGTGTGCGTGTGTGTGTGCGTTTGTGTGTTTGGATGTGTTTGTGTGTTGTGCTTGTGGTTGTGGTTGTGGTTGTGTTCGTGTTTCTGTTTGTGGTTGTGTTTGTGTTTCTGTTGTTGTGTGTGTGTGTGTGTGTGTGTGTGTGTGTGTGTGTGTGTGTGTGTGTGTGTGTGTGTGTGTGTGTGTGTGTGTGTGTGTGGTTGTGTGTGGTGTTTGTGTGCGTGATTGTGTGTGTGATTGTGTGTGCGTGTGTGTGTGTGTGATTGGTGTTTGTGGTGTGTGTTTGTGTGTGTGTGTGTGTGTGTGTTTGTGTGCGTGATTGTGTGTGTGTGTGTGTTTGTGTGCGTGATTGTGTGTGTGTGATTGTGTGTGAATGTGTGTGTGTGTGATTGTGTGTGAATGTGTGTGTGTGTGTGTGTTTGTGTGCGTGATTGTGTGTGAATGTGTGTGTGTGCGTGCGCGGGGGAGGAGGAGGAGGAGGAGGAAGAAACTGCCCCCGATGGGAGAGTACAAGGGGGGAGGAAGGCGGAGTCGCTGACTCGGCGGGCGGCGTCTCTGATTCAGCAGGAGGGGTCTCTGATTCGTCGGGTGGAGTCTCTGATTCGGCGGGCGGAATCTCTGATTCGGCGATCGGAATCTCTGATTCAGGGGGGAACGAATCTGTGTTTGAGCGGGCGGTGTCTGAGATCCCGCGCGCGGTCTGTGATTCAAGTTTCGGCCTCTGATTCGGAACCCTCTTGTGTCATGTGTTCACGTAACGGTCCTTATCACAAAGATTATGTGCAGCCCGGCTCCCACAGACCCACAAACTGTCAAGCTAGTTCCTGCGTTAGCACGGGAGAATACACGAGGTTCCACCCAATAATCTAGATTATCCCAGTGCGACCCTACCTAGGAGTTGGAGCCCCTAGGAAAGCAGCATTAGTAGTAACAGTAGAGCTAAGCTAAAGCTAAGCTAAAGCTAAGCTAAGGCTAAGCTAACACGAAGCTACAGCTAAGCTGAAGCTAAGCTAAAGCTAAGCTAAAGCTAAGCTAAAGCTAAGCGAAAGCTAAGCTAAAGCTAAGCTAAGGCTAAGCTAAGGCTAAGCTAAAGCTAAGCTTAAGCTAAAGCTAAGCTCAAGCTAAGCTAAAGCTAAGCTAAGCTAAAGCTAAGCTGAAGCTAAGCTAAAGCTAAGCTAAAGCTAAGCTAACACTAAGCTAAAGCTAAGCTAAAGCTAAGCTGAAGCTAAAGCTAAAGCTAAAGCTAAGCTAAAGCTAAGCTAAAGCTAAAGCTAAGGCTAAAGCTCCCAGGGGACTGGGGGAACCGCGGGGCGGGGACTGGGGGAACCGCCCGGGGCGGTTAGCACTGCCCGGCTCTTTAAGCAAAGAGAGTAAGAACCCTTCCAGGCAGAGCCTAGGTAGGGGGAAAAAGTATGAATCTACATTATCGGTGGGGTCAACAAGAGTTCTCCGTGCAACGAGCGGTAGCTAGGTCCGTCCACAACGAATTCGGTGATTTTCCGTGCACCCAAATCTGGCAAACCGGTCCTTGGGCTGAGTCCGCTATTATTCCACTTGGCCTGCGCCCGGATCGATGCTGTTTGTTCGGAGTGGGTTCCATCCCCATCTTCCACAACATATAGACACAGTGATCCGCCACGGATGACTGCCATTCCAGGAAAAACGCAGGATGCTTTCAGAACAAATACCATGCGATAATCAAAATAAAGCACGGTTTCAGGCATAAGCATCCTTACCGTTTCAGAAAAACGTTCTCCCACTGGACGAAAAAGGTTCTCTTGCTTCAGAAAGAAAATAGCAGATCGAGAACCGTTTCAGAAAATTGAGGCATGGTTTCCACAACAGTAAGAACATTATTATCATTATTGATTGGTTGATGTGGTAATTTTCCATGTTCTTCCAGTTTTGCTGGAATTGATTATCACTGCGACGGGGGATTGGATGCGGAATCGGAATGGGAAACAGTCACTAGCCCATCCAGAAGCAATCAGCAAGGGAGTTGGAAAATCAAGGGCGGCTGGAAGCATGCAGTTGTGCGGTTTCGGAAAAAAATAGATCGCAAATGGTTTCCCGCAGATGGAAGCCGGTACAAGATACGACGTGGCTCCCCGTAGTGAATGTTTATAGCGCAGGTGGCTGTATCCACCCTGGGCCATGAGAAATAAGGATCTCACATGTCCCGCAGCGAAGTTCAAGATGGAAATCGGTGCAAAATACGCCGTGGTCTTCCTGTGGTAAGCGGGCGACTGTATCTATCATTCGTCGCCTTTGTCGCCCAATTGAGAGTCGTACTCCTATGTAATTTTGCTCTCTGCTTCCGCATTGAAGTTTATCTTGGACTCGCGTGCGGCTGCTGGTGATGGTGGTGGTGGTGACAGTGGTGTTGATGTTGCTGTCGTGCGGTCATGTTGTAGCAAATGGTGTTGCTGGTGGTGGTGATGCCTGGTATTTTTTATCGGATAAGAGGAGGTTAACGAGGAAAAGGAGGAAGAGGAGGAGGGCGAAGAAAGAGCAGGAGGAACGCAGCGCAAAGAGGAAGAAGAGGAGCAGGGAGGCGGCAGGAAAGAAGGAAAAGACAAGGAGGCGCCATATTGTGGTCTTCTTTCTGGGTTTTTTTGTTGAAGCTTTCTTCCAATTATTTTGGAGTGGTAGTGGTGCCATCTCGAGGCTCTTTTCGATAATATGGGAGGTCTCTTGGAGCCATCTTGGCCCCTTCGCTTCAAAAAAATAAGTCTTAACTTTACAGCCTTCTCGGAGACCCAAAAAACGCGTCGTAGAGCCCAACTGGGCCGTTTTTGAAACGTTATTCGATCGTTCCGGGGCCTTGAGCCCCATGGCATTAGAATCGTTATTGCATCGATCCGGCATTGTGAGGTCGAACCGCTTTCCAAAATTATCGGATCTTTATGACTGGGGGAAGTTGGGAAATATTCAGCCACCATTGGAAAAGAATGAGCAAAATTACGCCTTCCGGTTTATTTGCGATTTTTTCGTGTGTTTTTTATATATTGGAGAATACCCAGAAATTTGAGAACCCATTTCCGTGTGAAGATTCAATGTCGATTTGGAATGTCCGACGTTTCCGTATTGATTTTTTTTATTTACGCCCGTGCGAGCAGATCGCGCGATTTGGATTATACCGCTTCCCGGATTTTGGATTGCATAATTTTTCCGTACAAATATAACAAAAAATGCGCGCCAGTTTTCGCCTCCGATTATATCGTTCATTTGATTCGGGGGGAAATACCGTTTCCGATGATTTCGGTCATTTCAATCACATTATTACAATGATAACTTCAATTATTTCCAATCCAGACGAATTCCGATATGTTTCGCATTCCGATCGAAATGTGAATTTTGGATTTATAATTTCTTTTGCGCAATAAGTTTTTATTGCGATCCTAAAACAAGGCGTTTCCATCCCGACAAAACGCATACGGACACGCACAAGGACGGCACGCATCGCCATGGTTTGCAGAAAGATGGGCGAAGGAAATCAATACATTGAAAAGTATTATGGTTTTTTGTTTTCAATTTGAAATCCAAACTAATATTTTCGTTTCGGCGGCTCATCTGTCTAACGCATGTTTCGACATTGAAAGGAAATAAATGACATGAGATTTCTGGTGTTGTTTTCGAAAACCTGAAAGTTGAAGCGCAACCATGATAGACCAATGACAACTGCATTGCGACTTGATTATTATTAAAATTTGTGAAATATCATGTTTCATTTGTTTTCAAACCATAACAAAATCATTGTTTCACAATTCTACCCTTGATAGATTCTTAGTGGAAGATCTACCAGTTGATGTTTAACTCTTCTCTTCAAGGCGCGACCGAAAAGATTCGCCGGTCAAAAAAAAAGTTTGCAGCACATTTCCAAATGGTGAATTGACCCAATTTTATTCAAAAAAATGTTACCCTCATCGTATATTTTCTAAATGGATATTCGTATTACGTTTTTTTCCCCCGCAGTGACCCACAAACCAGCGACGAACAAGCATCAAACAGATGCAAACGGCATCGGGGCTGAAACAGCGAGGCCTCAGAAGGCCTACACGAGGAGAAGGAGGAGGAGGAGGGGATTACACCACAGTGAGGTCTGCAATTGGCGGTGTGGGCTTTAACTGTACGGTGGGAAGATTTGCTTCTTCGCGTAGCACGGCTCGTGCTACGCGAAGACTTGAATTGTTTCCCCTCTGGATCCTCGTGTTGTGACCTTTGAAACGTTCCCGGGCTAGTTCAGGGACAAGGCGGGCGCTTTGTTTTCCCCACCTCCAAAAACCTCAGCCCCAAGATAAACCAAAGAACCTAAACTTGTCTGAAGGACTTCACGGTACGTCGCATTCTTGTCATATTCCGCCCGTGAAAATAATATGCCGCTTTTGTTGCTAGTGTGCTCCGTCCAGGAAATGGGGCTGAAAATCGTGACGTTACAAAACAAGAGTAAGCCACGATCGATGTTCAGTCCCAAAACTACTAGATCTAATCGTCGCAAGTCGTGCGGCGGTACCGGCACATATTCGTACAGGCTAGTAATCGTTCCATCTTTTTGTCGAGTATGTTAGCTCTGCCTCTTGGAACACCTGCCCATGTCGTGTATGTGATCTTCCGCCGAACCCATCCGCCATTTTGGCGTGACCATGTGGGGCTGGTCCGTCCAAAGAATATGCAATATCGAAACCACGGCGCACAGCACATTGCAGCAAGTCGTCATCGTAAGCCCGCGCATAGGCTCATGATTTCCGTTGCGACATTGCGTAACGCCGGGCTCCAGCCGGCATTAGTGCTCGTAATGATTGTGTGAGCGTTCTTTTTTCCAACGGCCGTGATGCATACTATTTCCATCCCAATAATATGTCGTATTCGTCACATTCTGGAAATCGCATCCGAACAGCTAAATTTGTCCGGTATGACGGTATGCCTGCTGCTGCACAGTGGTGCTCCCCCATTTCTGCATTATGAAATAAAATGATCTCTTTAATTGATGTCCGTGCGTGGTCTTGTGTAGCCAGGGTTATAGCAATTGATAATTTCAGTTTTGCTTATGATTTTCTTCCGGATATATAGATTTATAATTCGTGTTTTTTTTTTTTTTTTCCTTTTTTTCGACAATGCGCGCAACCAAGAAAACATTGCCACATTGTCGGGCGCATAGACAATAAATGCGAAGCAACGTCATGGGAGAAGGAGAAAAGAGAGACAGATGAGAAAGAATAATAACAAGGAAGAGGAGAAGGAGAAAGAAGAATATCAGGGCGATCGCAGCAACATAAATACAAAATTCATATTCCCAAGAACACACAAAATCGACATAATTAATTTGGAAATTTGGAATTGAGAGTGCGGCCGACACGGAACGGAGCTTGCGTGGGCGAGCAGACATTTTGTGACTAAGTCGCAGCCCAATCAAATAATCCTTTCTGTGAAACAATTGCGCGTTGTGTTCCGTTCCACCGGTGTTCGGCCCCGCCAATGTCACAATGTAACTAAGATGCGGTGCGCGCCAATCTGTCCTTTGGGCGTGAATGGTTTAGCGAGCTCTCTCTGTTTTCACCCCTCCCTTGGATTTACCCCTCCCCCTACCCTCTCCCACTGGACCTGGAAAGGGGGTCCGGCGGGTTGTCAGGTGGGTCAATTTCGATTCCTGGGAAAGCTAAAAAACGACACTCCTAAAGAGAATTCTGCCCCCGAGGAGGGAACGCCGAAAAAACATCTCCTCTTCTGCGAAGCCAGAATCATTGATTTTATTACGGTTTCGTCCTGTTTTGGCTTTCTGAAGGGGCAGCGCTCTTCTTTCTTCCTTGTTGTCAAAATCATTGATTTTACAAAAATTTTGAGCTCAGTTTGTCCTTCTCAGGGGGTAGCGCTCATTTGCGCTTCTGAGGAGGCCGCAAAAGGCCCCAAGATGGCTCCAAGATGCCTCAGGAGGCTCTCAAGAAGCCTCCAAAAGGCCTCCAAGAGGCCGCCAAAAGGCCTCCTGAGGCTCCCAACAGGTCCCTCGAAGAGGCACCCAAAAAGCCTCACGAGAACCCCGAACGACTCACACCAGGTCAAGGCGCCCGACCGACTCACACCACGAAGAGCCCGAACAACTCACACCACGACGCGGGCCTCGAACGACTCACACCACAAGGAGCCCGAACGAGTCACACCAGGAGGAGGGGCCCGAACGAGTCACACCAGGATGAGGGCCCGAACAACTCACACCACGAGAAGCCCGAACGACTCACACCAGGACGAAGAGCCCGAACGACTCACACCACGAAGAGCCCAAACGACTCACACCAGGAAGAAGGGCCCGAACGACTCACACCAGGACGAGAAACCCCAAACGACTCAAATCACGAGGAGCGCTTTCTCTCCCTCTTCCTCCGCCTCATCCTTCTCCCGCTCCCCCCACAAGGAGGATGTACAAGGAGGCGGGAGGAAGGAGGAACAGGGGAGATATGCGGGGCCAAACGGACACACGCCTGAAAAACACGACTGTCGGCATGCTTCGCAAGAGTTGCTGCTGTGAGATGGGCTGGTGGGGATTCGCGAAGCGTAAAGAATTTCCGCTGTGATCTCTTTCCTGTCCCGGCCACATTGGCCACATTGGCCTCCTCCACTTCGTTTTTCCCTCCACCCCGGCCGCCTTCTTTAAGCTTCCCCCTCTCCATTCCTCATTTGCTGCCTTCTCTGATGCTTTTCTCCGACTGATGGCCCATGCCGGTCTCGCCTAACGCCTGCCACGACGGCCAACATTGATCGACCGCATCATTGATACATGTAACGTGATTGAAAACGGTTTCGCCTGTATATATTGAAACCAACGCTTGCTGTTAAACCCGTAGCGGTAAATTTGAAATCTGTGTTTTGTTATTGAACCCGTATTTGGTGATTGAACTCGTGCCGACGAGGCAACGAGTCCGCTTGGAGCACAACGGGCGGTCCGCACGGCAATCCTGACAACGATTGTGATAGATGCAGGTGCCCGAAGAGCAATATGGCAATTCTTTGAATCTGACAGCGATTTTCGCCCAAATCAAGATCCCAGCAAGGTTCTCGCTCCTAAAATGATGGCATTCGAACATCGAATAATTTGAACGGCGCCCTGCCCGACCTTTCCTTGTCTCCTCCTCTTCAACATGCCCGCCATGCCCTGGCGACTGCAAATCCAAACCACCAACATACGCGAACTTCTTTTCCCCTTAAACTTGCGCAAACGACCATGACACTTTCTATCGTCCCGACCGAATCCCGCAATTTCCGACCCCAACCCAATCTTGTCCAAGAGTATGCGTAGATCTTCTTTTCCCCACCCGCATTCGTTCCGACCGCCCACATGGTGATACGCTCGGCACAACGACTACAACATGTAGCTCTCGGCGAGACATGGTGGCCAGCCACGACATGCGCAAGTGGCGCCAACAACTCATATTACAACGGTTTCTGAATTTGTTGGGCCGGTTCCGGTACGGCATATTCCGATGGCGACGGCATCATGTCCACGTTAGCTCCGCTAATCGACTTGTGATCCCCAGTGCCCGCTCGATTGGCAACGCAATCGGCCAACGCATGGCATGTGAGTTGGGTTTGGGTTGGAGCGTCGGCGAGCTACCAAACATCCTGATCCGAGAGGCAGCCGGTGATTTGTGCCTCTAAGGTCCCTTGGGATGGCCATCTGGGAACCTTCTTAGAGCGTCGGAGGGGGTGGTGTGGCCCGTCTGGGAGCCTTGGTAAAACGCCCCAGAGTCGTAGTGGGAGACGACCGCGGGCGCGTGGGGACGACTTCCTCGGCGGCTTGGGGGCGGTTCGGTACCTTTTTGGGTTGTCCTGGAGGTGTCTTGGGGCGGCTTTGAAACGCCTGGGATGCTCCGGGCGCCCCTGGGAGGGGTGCATCGGACACCGTCCTGGAGCAGGTGTCGATGCTCCAGCTTCCTGCTGGGGCTCGGTTGGAGCGTCGGCAAGCGGAGAAAGTGGAAATCCTCAACCGCTGGGTCTTTTTGAAGGCCGTCTGGGGCCCTTCTTGGCGCTAAAGGAAGCTTTCGTGGAGCGCCGCGCCTCGGGGGCATGGTGGGCCGTCAGGGTGTGACCGCGGGCGCGTGGAATTCCGGCGACTTGGGAGCGACTCAGAGACGTGTTGGGCTGTCCTGGATGTGTCTCGGAGCGGCCTTGGGGCCTCCCGCGTGCTCCAGATGCCCCTGGGAGGAACCCGTGACGCCGCCCTGAAGCGACTGGCGGTGTTCCTCGGGTTGGGTTGGAGCGTTGTGAAGGGGCCCTGGGACACACAAAGAAGTGCACAGCAAATCCGCCGACCCCTTGGGGTTCATCGGCGTGTGAGATCTCCCCACCCCAAACCCCTTCCCCGGGAGCCCAGTCCGGTCGATTTGGAAGGGGGGGGGTCCGGCCAAATTCCCCGATTCTCCCGATTCCCCCAGGGGGGTCATCCGCTCCCGAAAATCCTGCAGGGTCGAAGTGGCCCTGGGACGCATCACGACGGCCCAAGAAGACCTCCACGTGGCTCCAAGATGCCCCAATATGAGCTCAAGACAGTTCACGATGCCTCCAAGACGCTCCAAGAGGCCCCGAAGGGGCGCTCCAAGAAGGTCCAAAGCAGCGAAAATCATTGATTTCCATTGGGAAACGCACATTCTTAGCATCGACGACTTCAGCCTGCGCAGAATTCCCGCCAGTCTAAGAGGCCTCCAAGGCCACCCGATGACGTCCCCAAAAGGGTCCCAAAAGGCGCCCAAGACGGCCCAAAACGGCGCCACGACGGCCCCAAAAGCTCCCGAATCGGCTCAAAAGAATCCCAAGACGGCTCCTAGAGGGGCCCCAGCGGCGGAGCCCGAACCGAAAATCCGAGCCTTCCGCTCTCACCTGGCCCTGGGGCACCCCACGAGCCGCCAAAAAAGAGGCCCCTAGAGGTCCCAAAACGGCTATCTGTGAACTTCGAAACTACCTCCACGAAGCCTGCGAGATGCCTCCCCGGAGATCCCCCAAAACCCCCCCAGGGACCTCAAACCGGAGATTTGCGCCCCCCCCCCCCCCCCCCCGGGCCCGGCGCGAGCGCATCACAGGACTTTTCCGGGGTCGAAAAGGCCTACACACGGGCCAGGAAGGCCCCCCAAAAAGCCTCCAAGACGGCCCGCGAGAGCTCCGAGACGCCAAACGACCTCTCCGACTTCGGTAGTCTTCTCTTGCACGCGCCGCTCCTGTCGCCTTTTGATGATTCCCCACCTGTTGCTGCTGCTGCAAGTGTTTCGTGTCCGAGAACGCTCCTCCGCACGCCGCGCACGTCACGTCGCATCTCGTTCTCTCGCCCCTCCGCGCATTTCCGACAGAACCTCTCCCCCGATGAATTGTGCTTCTTCTGTGCACCCGACGTGTCCGCCTGCTCTTTCAACAACGTCAGACATGTCTTGCTCGAACGCATTTAGGGGGTTGGCGGATGCGGCGAAAGCCTGAAGAATAAAAGGAATCCCCATATTTTCCAATATGTTTTGGGTTTCTGTCTTCCCCCCCGCTGCCCATATTTCCCAATATTTTCTGAGGAATTGACGATTCATTGTGTCTGTGTGTTTTTCCCCCTCCTGACGTTAGCCCGTCGAACAAGCGAAAAGCCTCCAAAACATCCCACACTGGAGGATCAGCAGTGATTTTTCCCTTGGGCACCTCTGGGGGGGCCCGAGCCCGCCGCGCGCTGTCGGGGCCCAGGCCCTGGGCCCCTAATTCTCGTAGACGGGGATCTCTCTCTCTCTCTCTCTCTCTCTCACTTTTTTTTTCTCTCTCTCTCTCTCTCGCTCTCTTTCTCTCTCTCTCTCTCTCTCTCTCTCTCTCTCTCTCTATATATATATATATATCATGGTGGGGGGGCCGAGCGGTCATTCATTGTCCCTGGGTGCGTGGCTGAATTAAAGATTTGTGGTGGGAAGTCTGCTTGTTGCGTTGTTGTTGCTGTTGTTATTCATGGTTTTGGCTTTGTCTGTTGTCGTCATCCCACCCGCGACCCACCCCGCGACCCACCCCGCGACCCAGTCCGCGACCCACCTGCGACCCACCCGCGACCCAACCCGCGACCCAACTTGCGACCCAAACGCGACCCACCCCGCGACCCACCCGCGACCCATCCCGCGACCACCCATCAAGGGATGAAAAACCACGCAGACCCGACAATTGACGTTTACTGAACGGCCTTGGGCGTCGAATAAAAAACAGCCCTGCCCTGTTCGATTCATTCTTTGTGTACGTTTACTAAACGGCTTCGCCTGTCGGGGTGATTATTACGGGGTGGATTTTCTGCCCGCGACCCACCCGCGACCCAACAGCGACCCGCCCGCGACTTACCCGCCCGCGACCCGCCCGCGAAAAAATAGGCGCCTGCGGCGGGCTCGTTGTGTAATTTGTGAAACTTTGGCGCCTGCGCCGGGTTTCTCAAGAGTCTCGCAAACTGCCGACGTCCCCACCGCCCCCTCACTCTTATCCGCATGTGCGACGTATAGACGATGCGTGCTTGTGTGGACGCGTGCCGTTAATCCACGGCGTTGGGCGGATCGAGGTTTGGTGGCGCGCGTTGGATTGTGGCTGTCAGCGATTGCCGTGGCCCCGGTGAAGCCCTTCTCAGCGCTCCCCACTGAAAGCGCCCAGTGAACTGATGCGAGGCCAAGGCGTTCAAGCTTCGCGATCGAAATAAGGCGGGCAGTCCAGGCAAGAGCAACCCTGGAATATTCGCGCCAGAGCGGGCCAAGACGCGCGCGGCGCCGTCTCGGGCCGCGTCGGAGGCGTCGGAAGGGCGTCGTGGCAGAGAACGGATCGCAGCAGGGCAGCGGCTTTGGGGCGTGCCAAACGCATGGCTCCGAACCAGGATGACGCTGCACATGTTGCAAAACATCGCCTCTCATACTCGCCGCCGGCCCCGCAGGGCGACGAGGCGTTGTCTTCGTCGTTGCCCAGGGCGACCGGCGCGTCGACAACTGTTCGTCTGCGGCCGTGAGGGGTCTCTCGCCTCTCGTCCGCCCTCCTCTTTGGAAGCAATTCTCTGCGCCTGGCCCTGTTTGGGGGCCCCTAGAATGCCCTTTTGGGTCGGCGGCCTCTTGGGGCCCTCCTGGGCCGTGTCGGGCGTCTCTTGGACTGTTTTGGGGCCGTCTTGGGCCACCTTGGTTGGGCGCCTCTTCGTCCTCCTCGGGGCCATCTTGGGCTGTTTTGGGCTCCCGTTGAACCCCTGCGGGTCCTCTCAGACCGTCTTCGGCGCTTCTTGGGCCGCTTTGGAGCCGTCCAGAGCCATCCTGGGGCCTTCCTGGTGCGATTTCGAAGGCCCCTGGAGCCGTCTTGTGCGCTTCTGAAAACCTCGCGGGACCTCTCGGAGCGCTGGCGGCGATGCTTTCGGGAGTCTGGGGCCGCTATGGGGCCGCGCGGATAATTTTTGGAGCAGTCTTTGGCGGCTTGGGGTCTCTCGGGATCGCAGACAGGTCGCTTTGGCGCCTCAGAGACCGCCCCCACTCCCCCAAAAGCTGCAGTTTCTGATTCGTGTGAATTTGGTTGTGCAATATATAATATATATATTATATATATATATATATATATATATATATATATATTTATGTACACATATATAATGGGTCTTCCGAAGCCTCTCTTTCTTCAGCGGGCAGACCTCGAGGCTTGATCTGCGCGCTTGCTGGCGCCAGAGCTCCGGGGCAAGACCGGCAGGGAAAGGCGCGTGCCGATCGGCACTCGCAGGACGCGCGGCGCCCCACCTCGCGCAGATTTCGCCCTGCGGGCGGGGTCGGGCGGGAGCATCAGCGCCATCGGTCGCGGGCATCAGGGCGCGCGCAACCCACTTCCCAACAGAAGCAGACAGGATTCACGCGCGCGCATGGCCACCAGGGTCTTCCGAGGCCTCTTCTCTTTCTGGCGGCCAGACCTCGAGGTTTGACCTGTGTGCTCACTGGCGCCCGGGCTCTGGGTGAAGCGAGGCAGGGGAAGGCGCCTGCCGATCGGCAGGCATCAAACACAAAGCGCTCCACCACAAATCCGGAACTTCCGAAACTGCGCTCAGGCGATTCGGCCATGGTTGAGAGGCGGGCCACTTTTGACGTCATCCCTCGAATCGCGCGGTTGCGATGGGCAGTCAAAGCGCGGGCGACGTGCGCGCGCAGACCGGCCGGGTAGGGCTTTGCTAGATCATCGAGGAATCTACCCGAACTATCTTTACCAGCCAGCTCGGTGTCCGAGGAAGCGCAGATTCACTTGCCTGCGCGGCGGGGCGGGCGCGGGCGCGACGAATCAGCGCAAGCGACAAAGATGGCCGCGCGCTTGCGCCAAGCGGCTCCGGAAACGCAGAAGTCTACAGTTAGGCGCTGCACCCCGAGACGTTGCCCCGCTCTAGTGGTCGCGGGTTGCTTCCAAAGCCAAGAGGGGCCGCGGTTCCCCGTGCCCGCGGGGGGCCCAGGGGACAGCGCCAACTCAAAGAAGGCTAAAACTGAACTTGCACAGACGGTTGCCCTACGAGACTTTCAGGGTGAGAGCTGCTCCTCAGAGGGGGTGGGCCATTGGGTCGGTCACGCGCGAGCGACATTGGTTCACGAGGAACACCAATCCACAGAGCTGCGATCAACCCGGATCGAAGCCAACCCCTAGGTTGCCGCTGGAACTGGCGACGCAACATAACTGACATATCGTCGCGTTTGATGTCTCTCTCGAACGCTGCGTAACTACCGCGGGCCACTCGCCTCCAGCATAGGGGCAGGTGGCCTGTGCCAAAGAACACTTCTAGGAATGCTGGCTGCCCGCTGCGTTCCACGTGCTGCGTGAGATGAGACAGAGGCGATCGTTGATAGTCGCGACCAGGATGGCGGCTCGGCGCTGCTCGGAGACCCGCAGGCGTCGCGTCTGCTCGGCGATCCTGCCGCCCTTGGTGTCGCGCCGAAAAGGCGATTATGACGCCCACTGCCCTCTTTTCTTGATCCCGTCTAGGCTCGTGAACTCGCGCGAGGCTTTCCCGCGCCGAATAATGTAGAGAGCGGGGTGCCCCGGCGCCTCCAGGCCAGGTATCTCCGCCGGATCTCCACGCTAACGGCCTCCGTCTCCAGGAGGGTCAGGCCCCCGCCGGCCGCCGACGTCGACGCAGCGGGAAAGGCCTCGCAGTGGGCGCGGCGGCGGGTCGCCTGATCGCTCCAGCCCAGCGCGGCCAGCGGCCCCCGGCGGCTCGCAGGGCTGCTTGCCGCGAAGGGCGGCGCCCGGCGCGGGCGGTCGAAGCCGCCGCCGCTGGCCGCCTGCGCGCCGCCCCCGCCGGGCTTGCTGAGGGCGCTCTCGGGGGGTCGAGGACTGCGGAGGCATGCCGGGCCTCGAGCCGCCGCGCCGGGGCAGTTGCGCGCTGCTGGGCCCGCCGGGTTGCAGCGCCAGTGAGCCGCGGGGCCCGGCGCCAGCGGCGGGCAGGCCGCCCGCCGACATGCTGCCAGCAACGCCGGGGCCGATGATCGCCCTTTCGAACGAAGCAAAACGGGCGCCGTGGCATCGTTCGGAACGACGTGGGCCTTCCGAAAGGACTCCGAGGATCGGAGATTGTGCTTGAGCCCCATCGCGCCGGAGCGGGGTTCTAGGGGGGCAGGGCGCCTCAGGGGCACCGAGGGCACAGGGCGCCAGTGGCCCCTCCAAATCTCGACGGGGGCCTCCTCGAAGACCGACGGCGAGCCAGTAGTTTGCCCAGACGCACTAAGTCCGGAGACAGCGGCCGCCCGGGGGCTCGTTGAACATGGCGAGGCGTTTCGCCGCCTCGATCGGGACATCCCTCAGAGTAGCGCCGAAGCCCCGAGACGACGCGTCGCGATGCGCGTGAGAGTAGCGCCCAACGGCAACCCGATGTTCCGGTTGCGAACCACGAGGAGCGCCCGGGCCCAGCGAAGTTCGCGGCGAACGACAGGCTGGAGGAGCCGAGCGACGCGACCTTTGCACGCCTCCCCAAACTGGCACGCGGCCCCCAGACACGAGAGGAGCTCCCTCCTAATAAGCACCCAAGACGTGAAGCGCGAGACAATCCGTGACATCTCCCTCCCCGAATAACACCCGCGTCGGAAGGTCCCCTGGAGCCCGAGGCGCAGCTTCCACCGTGGCCGCGGGTTGAGAGAGAGGGCGGGCGACGACGCATCGAGCGACCAGCCGCGGTGCACTCGACGCCATGGGTAGGAAGACCGACGGCGCGCATGTGTTCGTCAACTTGGATGGCGGCGGCAGTGGCGGAGCTCTGGCACAAGGGGAGAGCGACAAAATAATCAACGCACTCGGTGTGAACTATGCTCGAGTCGATGACGGGCGCGGGGGCGCGCGCGCGCTCGGGGGTTGCCGGCGAGGCGAGGTTCGAGATCGTCTCGTTCACTGTCTGGCGCAACCACAAGCTCAAACTGACTCCCACAGGAGGGCCCCTGAAACGAGGGTGGACCCGCTGGGAAGGACATGCAGGGTGGCCGTTGGTCGCGACAGAGCTACCGAGCTCCCCTGCTCTGGTCTTCGGAAGCCCGAAGTGCCGACGAAGCCAGGGGGCCGGCGGCATGGCTTGGAACGCATCGGCGACGTCGACGCCCGCCGCCGCCGCGGGCAGGCCACTACCAACTCGGAGCTGGGAGAAGGCGGCCCCCGTGGAAAGTCTTACCTTCGGAGGCTCGTCGAACAACTGCGATGGGGCCCTCCCGTCCGCGATGGGCCCCAGGGCTCCCGGCTTCTTATAGACGAGGAACATGCCAACTGCGCTGAGGGCCTCGGTGCGAGATTCAACGAGATCAGATGACGTAAGGCGTTGCGCTATTTTCTTATGCAATCGAGGGCTCCGGAGGTTAGGATCCAAATGCGCCCGCTTCGGAGCGCGCTCTGCCACCCTGGCGAGCCCCCGCTTGCGGGGAAGCAGAGGCTCTTGACGACGGCGACCAATGCTCATGTTGTCGCCCCCCATGAGCGCAGACAAGGGCTGGGGCGCGGGGCCCGCGCTCGGCGGGGAGAGCAGATCGACTCGGTCGAAAGTCACCGGCGCAATCGCGGCGGACTCCTGGTCGGGCGACTGCGCGACGCGGAGCTCCTCGAGGGCTCCTGCGGAAGTGAGGTCGGGCGGGTGCGCTCCGAAAGCGTCGACCGCCTCCTGGGTCACCGCCAGAGCCTCGCGTTGGGCGGCCGCTGGGCCCCGGGGCCCATCGGCCGCGGGCAGCTCGAGCCAGTGTGCATCTCGTTCATCGCTTGGATGGCATCTGCCACCATCTCTCGTCGGGGCCCAGCTCGCTGGAGCTGTCTCTCGGCAATGCGGGAACGGTCTGAGACCGCAGGACTGCGATCGTCATCGCCGGGCGCAGGCAAGTGCGCTGCGATGCCGCTGCTGCGGGCAGTGGCCAGCCCCAAGTACACGCCGCCGCGGGAGGGCAACTCCGCGGCGGCCCCTCGAAAGCCCCCGAAGGCGGGCGGGGGCGCCGCCTCCGGGCGCCTGTCCGTCATGGCACCAGAGCGCGACGCTCTTCCTTGTCGGATTGAGGATTGCAGCGTCGCGCCCCACTTGTTGGGCCACGTGCTCCAGCAGCGCTGGCGCGACCATATGCGGCCGTCCTCGAGGGCAGTTCCACTGAAGACCCCGACCTCGCCGACGAACCCGAACTTCAAGAGTCCACCGCTGCCGCGCGGCATGCCCCTGCTTTTGGCCTTCGCCTTTGGCTCGGCGTCGGCAGCGGGGCCAGCTTCAGCGCCTCCGTCGCGGGCCTAACTCCATGGCGTACATGCACTCGTGCAGCTGCGCGTGGCGCAGCATGACCTCCGCGCCCGCCGCATTCCAGAAGGTCCCGCGCCATCAGGTAGTGCGTCATGCGCATGCTAGACTCGCACTGCGATGCGCCGAAGTCATCGCGAGACAGCCGATAACACGGCACGAACTGTTGGACATTCCCTATGGCGCCGCCCCGCTTCCCGTCCAAGAAGCGCAAGCGCAGCGGAGTGGTGCGGGCCGTCCAGAGGCCAATCGGGCAACGGCTCCTCGCGCAGGCAGTCGACGCTCTCGTGGAACAGCGCGCGCTGTCGCGTTCCGTCGGCGAGCAGCGCCAGAGGCTGGAGGCGAGCATCCGAGGTAGCCTCGGCACCACGATGGGCAACCTGTGCGGTCGCTATCCTTCGGATCGCCGTCCAGCTGCCGTCGAGCGCCTGCTTCAGCCCGGTGTCGCCGCGCGCCGCCTCCGAACCGCCCAGCTCCGCGGGCGCCCCCTGCCGGGCTGCGGTGGTCGACTCCACGTGGGCCCCTGCCCGCCAGACCCAGTGACGACGCCAGGCCCCAGCGCGCCAGCCATCGGGGCACCCGCGAGCAGCGGCGCGGCCGCAGGCCCAGGAGGCGCGGCCGCCGCAGGCGCGGCAGGCGCAGGAGGGCCTGGGCCAGCGGATGCGGCGAGGGCGGCAGCCAAGGGGGCCACCGCTGGCGCAGCGGGCGCCGGGGCTGCCGCGGGGCCGCCGCGGCGCCTCCACTAGCGGGCGCAGCGAACGAGAAGTGTTCGAAGGCTCCTGCTGGTGGCAGCGCCGGCTGTCGACCAGCGGCCTGCTCGTTCGAAGTGGACGTCCTGGGCGTAGGCCTCCAGCTCGTTCTGGTTCGCCACCTCCTCGCCCAGCGTCAGCGACCGTCGGGGGCGGCGCAGCTGGGCCGCATCGAAACTAACAGGGCGCGTGCGATGGTCGTCCTCGCAGCGGCAAGCGAATCATCCGACAAGTCGTAGAGCTCCTCGTAGACGTTGCCGTCGGGCGTTGAGATGACAACCCGCAACGGCGACCAAGGCACATCAGTCGGATGCTGAGTCACCCGGCCCCACGCGCGCCGCTGATGCCACAGCGGCTCGCCGCCGTACTGGGCCCGCGCCCACTGTCGGAGGCCCCGCGGCGCTGCCGCCGCCGCCGCCGCCATCCTCGAGAGCAGGGCGGACTCGACGCGTGACCAAATGGGCGATCGCTGCCGCCCCCAAACGCGCGACCTGCGAGGCGAACAGCACCAGGTTCACCGCCAGGAGCAGCAACGCGACCCAGCCAGCAGACCAGAAACCCGAGGTCACCCCGGGCACCTCGGTGGAAGCGGCAGACGGGGCGGCGGCCGCCTCGGGGGCCGCGGGGCAAGCCGCAGGCGGGTGCACGTGCACCGGTGGGCCTTGCGGGCAGGCCGGTCACGCCGGCGGCTGAGGGCAAGCGGGGCACGGACGACCCCGCGTTGCCCAGCCCACCAGCGTCTGCAACACCGTGCCGATCACCTAGTCAGTATAGCGCGCCGGGAAAGCCCAAACCATGTGGATCGAGGGGTGCTGTCGTCTAGTGCCTGGCACCAAGTACAGCTTGAGCACAATCGGTTGTGGGCGTCAAGTCGCGCGGCCACCTTCCCAACATAACCTCCCAGGCAAAATTCACACGCACGCAATGCCATGTATACACACCTGTCGTTTATATATAATGTCCACGCTTCTCGTTCTTCGATGGTGCGTTCTATCATGCGCCAACCCTCACCGCGCCAAATCCAACACAGTACGTAGCACCCCGCAAATGCGGATAAGAGTGAGGGGGCGGTGTGGACGTCGGCAGTCTGCGAGACTGAGGAGAAGCAAGCCGCAGGCGCCAAAGTGTCATTACTTATGCAACGAGCCCGCCGCAAGTGCCGATTTTGTGTGGAGTTCGCGGGTGGGTCGCGGGCGCAAGTGGGTCGCGGGTGGGTCGCGGGTGGGTCGCGGGTGGGTCGCGGGGTGGGTCGCGGGGTGGGTCGCGGGGTGGGTCGCGGGGTGGGTCGCGGGGTGGGTCGCGGGTGGGTCGCGGGGTGGGTCGCGGGTGGGTCGCGGGGTGGGTCGCGGGTAGGTCGCGGGTTGGGTTGCGGGTGGGTCGCGGGGTGGGTCGCGGGGTGGGTCGCGGGGTGGGTCGCGGGGTGGGTCGCGGGGTGGGTCGCGGGTGGGTCGCGGGGGGGCCGACGACAGCAAACAACAACAACAATCATTTGACCCTGATGCGCGATGTTTCCACACGAAGCATGCGACCATCAGGATAACCATCCACGTAATGGGGGACTCTTGTTCTATAGCGGGGTCCGTCATTCCCATTCCCAGATCTCCCGCCCAATGAGGTCTTGCACACACCTCCTCCGAGGAATTTCAACAGATCCCGCCTCGAAAACACATGCCCGCGCCTAGCTGCGTCGATGCGAGACCGCCCAGTGGAACCCCAGCGAAGGGTAAAGCACAAGGAAGTATCGAACGACAGGATTGCCTTGGTGGGGATGGGGGCTGTCGGCGGTGAGGCAAGGACCTGGCCCTGAACAGAAAGGGAGGAAGTCTCGAGCAAGACTGCTGCTGTTGTTGGGAAGGGCGCCAATTCAAAAGAGAGTTGGGCGCCATTCCAGCGTAAAACGGAAGGAAGTCTCGGGCGGGAGGCGGTTTTCGGCGGGGAGGAGGAACACCGCCCTGAGTGAGTAAGAAGGGAGGAAGCATCGAACGTGAACCGTGGCTTTGTTGGGAAGGGGGTTGTCGGCGGCGAGGAACAGCACCGTTTTCAGGAAAAAGGGAGGAAACCTCGAACGGGAGCGTTGTTCTTGCTGGAAGCGGCGCCAATTCAAAAAAGAATTGGGCGCCAGTCCAGCGTAAAACGGAAGGAAATCTCGGGCGGGAATGCTGGTTTTGTCGGGGCGGCGGTTTTCGGCGGCGAGGAGGAGCACCGCCTTGAGTAAAAACGGGAGGAAACCTCGAGCGGGAGCGTTGTTTTTGTTGGGGGCGGCGCCGATCAGAGAAAGACTAGCGCGCCAATCCAAGGTAAAACGGGAGGAAGTCTCGAGCGGGATCGCTGGTTTTGTTAGGACGGCGGCTTTCGGCGGCGAGCAAGAGCACCAACCCTGAGTAAAACATGAGGACGTCTCGAGCGGGAGCGTTGTTGTTGTTGTTGTTGTTGTTGGGGTGCCGGTTCTGGCGGTCCCCCAAACCGCTCGAGCGTGAGCCTCATTTTCAATGAACATGTAGCCGGCGCCTCGGCGAGAGCGCCAGAGCGCCTTTTAAGGTGTCCAACAATAACAACTGTTTAGTAATCAGCACTCAACAACACCACCACCACCAACAACAACAACAACAACGACAACGACAACGACAACGACAACGACAACAACAACAACAACAACAACAACAACAACAACAACAACAACAACAACAACAACAACAACACTAACAACACCACCAACAACAACAACACCAACAGCAACAACGTAAACAACAACATAAACAACAACAAACACAATCCGCACCACGGATTTCCACTTCAGTCACGCACCCAAGGACAATTAATGACCGTTCGGCCCCCTCACTCTGACACACTTTGAGTTCTTGATATGTATTCGTAACGCTTACCGTCATGTGCGCCAGAGGGTGTCCCGAGGGCCTCGCGCCTGCCAGGAAGTAAAATGAGGAAGAGACCAGGAGGAGGATGAGGAGCAGGTGGAGCAGGATGACCAGGAGGAGCAACATAAGAATAGGAAGAGGCCGAGGAGGACTAGGGAGGGAAGGAGAACGAGCAAGCGAGACATACTGCAACACGTTATGCTTGGCTACAGAACATCAGTTCCCGCTCAAAAGTTGTTGTTGTAAAGGCAAGGGTCCTCGGACGGACGATGAATCGCACACGAAAAACAGAAATGCAAACAATGAGACTGGGCAATCTGTGTTTTGCAGATTAAGCCCTGCTGCCGTGACGAAGGATTCGCCTGCTTCTCTCACATCTCTCGGTTGTTCTTTCTTTCTTTCTTACTCTTTCGTTCTCTCTCTCTCTCTCTCCTCTCTCTTTCTGGGGGCATGAGAGCGCATGAAGCGTGAGGTGGCGAATGAGGGAAGGGACGGGGGATAAGCCGTGGACGTGCCGACGACGACAACGACGCGGCATGATTGTCGGCGGTGAGATCGCAGAGAGGCCAGCGCCGTCAGGGTCACAGGGCGGCCAGACGTGAAACGTTCTCCCTATCCATCCCCATTATGAGCCGCCTCGTCGCACCACCAGGGCTTGTCGGCAGGGCTGGCCGGGCGTCCTGCCAGAAGCTTCCCCCACGTCGGGTGTTGCAAGAACTGCCCCTGGCCTTGCGTTGCTCCCGTCGTACTTGAGGGCCGCATCCCAGAAAATAAGCTCGAGCGCCCACACGAGTGCGAAGCGGTGTCGAACGAGCATCGCCTCCCAGGGCCCGACACGTGACAACTCCCAAGTTTCGGTACTTTCCTGGTGCTCGAAATTCTTTCTGGTGGTCAAGGCTAGAATCGGGGATGGACAGACCCCGCTTTAGTAAAACGTGGTTTAGTGAAAACGACCTGAGGCCCAAACCTGGCGGGCGCGAGCCTGGAAAATAACGGCCACGGCGCCCTCTCGAGAACCGAAAACGGACAATTCACTAATCGACGTGTCACTGTTGGGGGTTCTGTCCACCCCTGATAGAGGCAGGTTGGAACATCACAGCCCCGGCCCAACGTGCCCCCTTGAGATCTCCGAGGAGCCCCCACGGCCTCCCGAGCACCCCCCGCGAGGCCCCAGAGGGGCCCCAGGGGCTCCAAGACGGAGCGGAAGCCGTGGGCACCCTCCTCCGCCTCCTCCTCCTCCTCCGCCTCCTCCTCCTCCTCCTCCTCCTCCGCCTCCTCCTCCTCCTCCTCCTCCGCCTCCTCCGCCTCCTCTCCCTCCTCCTCCTCCTCCTCCTCCTCCTCTTCCTCCTCCTCCTCCTCCTCCTCCTCCTCCTCGGGCCAGAGGCTCCCGTGATAAAACCCCCAAAAACCGCTTGGGCTCACGAGTCCGGGAGCGGCCACCGCCCGCACGGGCGGCGGGCCCGGGGCCGAGCTCCGGCCGCGGCCCTCGCCTCGGGAGGCCGCGCCGCTTCGGACCGACCGCGGCCCACAGCCGCACGGATGGGGCGCACGTGGCTTCTGAAGTGAACCTCCCGCCCTGTTGGGAGCGGCCAAGAGGGGAGCGTCCAAGAGGGGGGGGCGCAAATCATGACCGGCGGCATGTGCGCGGTCCAGCGGGGGCCCAAGGACGTAATGAGATGAGAAGAGGCGCCCTGACACCTGGGGAAATATCATGGCCCCGCCATGATATCCACCCCCCCCTAGTCATCACCCCCCTCTTTGCCGCCCCCGGCCCTGGCGCCGCGCACACCTTCGTGTGCGGATCCCACAAGCCCAGGTGGTCCAACGATGCTCCGCTTCCCTCTTCGAGGACCCAGTCTTCCCCTCTTCGGGGCGGGGGCTGCCCTAGCGTTTGTTGTTCTTGTTTTTCTGTGTGTGTGGGGGGAGGGTGTGAGGTGTCAGACGGCCTTGGGGGCCCAAGATGGCTCCGAGAGGGCCCCTTTAAGCTGGCTCAAGATAGCGGGAGATGGTTCAAAACAACCTCCGACATACCTCCGAGACCCATGACGGCCACAAGACGGCTCCAAATGCACTCGGGGCCCTCCAAAGCACACCCGGGAAGCCAACATCGTTCCGTCACCCGAGGGACTTAAATGGTTTTCCCCGGCTGAAGCCAAGTGAGATGCCGTGCCCTCGGCTGATTGCCCAACTGAACTGAACTGAACTGAACAGCTGACTAAACTGGAAAACACATTTGACATCCTCTTCAACCCACCCGCGGGCGCAACTGCAACCGCAACCAAACGACACATTTCAACACGCCCGCGGGCGCAACCGCAACCGCAACCGCAACCAGGCAGCACATTTCAACCCGCCCGCGGGCGTAACCACAACCGCAACCGGGCGGCACGCTTCAACCCGCCCGCGGGCCCGCGGGCGCAACTGCAACCGCATCCAAACCGCACATTTCAACCCGCCCGCGGGCGCAACCGCAGCCGCAATCGCAACCAAGCGACATAATTCAAGCCGCCCGCGGGCGCAACCGCAACCGCAATCAAGCGACACATTTCAACACGCCCGCAGGCGGAACCGCAACAACAACCAAACCACACATTTCAACACGCCCGCGGGCGCAACAACAACCGCAACCAATCGACACATTTCAACCCGGCCGCGGGCGCAACCGCAACTGCAACCGCAACCAAGCGAAACGTTGCAACCCGCCCGAGGGCGCAACCGTAACCGCAACCGCAACCGAGCGGCACATTCTGAACCACCCGCGCGCGCAACCGCAACTGCAAGCAAGCGACCCACATTCAACACGCCCGCGAGCTCAATCACAACCGCAACCAAATGGTACATTTCAACACGCCCGCGGGCGCAACCGCAACCGCAACCGCAACCAAACCACACATTTCAACCCGCCCGCGGGCGCAACCACAACCCCACCCAAACGACACATTTCAACCCGCCAACAAGCGCAACCGCAACCGCAACCAACGATACGTTTCAACCCGCCCGCGAGCGCAACCGCAACCGCAACCAAGCGACACATTTCAACCAACCCGCGACCGCAACCGCAACCGCAACCGCAACCAAACGACGCTCTTCAACCCGCCTGCCAGCGCCGCCGCAACCATAATCAAACCTTAACCCGCACGCGGGCGCAACTGCATCCGCAACCGAAACGAAGCAACAAAATTCGAGCAACCCGCGGGCGCAACCACAACCGCAGCCAAGCGGCACATTTCGACCTGCCTCTTCCTCTTCTTTCTCGCCTCCGCCCCGTCCTCTTCGTCCTCTTCGTCCTCATCGCCCTCCGTTCTCGTCTCAACCCCGTCCTCTTCGTCCTCATCGGCCGCGTCGTCCTCGTCGTCCTCCCAGTCCTCCTCCGCCTTCTCTTTCTCCTCCTCGCCACAAACCGATCCCTGGACCTCTCCTCCAGATGCGCTGAGAGCAGAAAGAAACCGGACCCCGCCGTGGCAGTGAGGGGGCCCCAGGAGTCCCAAGGTCCAAGAAATCCAGCAAACTAACCTGATCTGACTCTCGTGGGCCCCACAACTCTCAGTCAGCAAGTCTCAGAGTGTCCCATGAGTTCCACGAAGGTCTTTGAAAGTCCACGCAAATCCCCGAAGTCGTTGGACCCCCCGCGCAAAGTGCCAAGACGGTTCCAGAGCCTCAATGGCTAGATCCTTGCTCCTTCCCCGCCCCCTCCAATATGTGAGACGTGCCGGGGGGAGCACTGGAGCACGAAAAGGTCCAGGAAACGCCCAGGCCGGGCTGTGCTCACTCGATCGGCGGCAGCGGTCACCCGCTGAACGACGGGGGACCTTGCGGGGGGCACTGGCGAGCAGGATGCGGAAGAAAAGTGAACAGGGACCGCCCGTCCCGGCATTCCTATAGGCCTACCAAGAAATGCTCTTAGAACCCCAAGCTGTTCTAATAACAAAAGCACAGCTCTTACAGCATAAACCCGATGTGCGAAAACAAGACCGTCCCAGCCAGGAATGCTCCAACAACATGTCGTGCAGACCACAAAAGGTTCCTCGAACATTCGTTGGTGGGCATAGAATGGCGGCGCGCACAAAGGGGGTGGAGGGAGGGGGGAAGGTTTCTTAGAAGGAGGCTGCTTCTTAGAAGGCGCCGGCCTCACATCTATAGACAAAGCCCGCGCCTTCTAAGAAGCAGGGGTGCTTCTAAGAAGCCCTCCCCCCTCCCCCCAGCCCCCTCTGCGCGTGGCTGAATAGAGGCAAGCCAGGACACTTCGCCACTGCTCGAGGAGAGGGCGGAGGGAGGCGAAGGCGTGGCCGCTCGGAACCTCCTGCCGGTGCCTCTGGAGGCGGCCGCCTCGCACGGGGCTCGAAGGACTGGCCAGGACGGACCTCGGGAGGGGCCCGCGCCTCCGCTCCGAAGTGAAGGGGCCCTGGGACACACAAGTGAATACACACACAAATAACAGGAATCCCATATTTTCCAGGATATTTTGTTGGGTTTTAGTTTCCCCCCCACTTCCCATATTTTCCCACCTTTTCCTGGAAATTGACGAATCATTGTGTCAGTGTGATTTTTCCCTCCTGATGAAGACATTCCTTGGCTTGAGCAGCAGGGGGACCCGGGGAGGGCAGGCCGAGAGGGCGACCCGGGTGTTGGGAGCAGCTGGCCTTTGGACGCCCTTCCGAAGTTGAAGGAGGGATGAGGAGGAGGAATGAGGAGGAGGAGGAGGAGGAGGAGGAGGAGGAGGAGGAGGAGGAGGAGGAGGAGGAGGAGGAGGAGGAGGAGGAGGAATGAGGAGGAGGAGGATCGATCGATCGATCGAGCTCTCGGGCCAGTTCGGTGCTACACACTCTCGGGGCTAGTGTGGCATTACAAAATCTGGTGGCCTAGCTGATATCACTTTGCTGAAATGGGGTCGCTGGCGCCATCAGAGACGCTCGGGCCCTACCTGCACTGGCAGGGTAGCACCCGCTTTTACGAATGCCCTCTCGCTGGCTCCTCTACTCCCCTGCCCTGGCCTCCTCTGCCCCTTCCCTTTCGCTTCGGTTCGGGGGTGGGGGGGTGGGGGAGGTCGGTGCACAACAAAATACTCGGGAAAACTCGGGCGTCGGAGTCGGAAGAGGCCAGGAGTCTCAGACGACGGAGGAGGAGGGGGGAGGCGGCCTTCCGTTACCAGCATGCTAAAGCGTTCACTGCCTCTGAACGCCTTCGGGATTGCCTGGGCTACGGCGCTGGCAAGCACAGGACAGAGCTGCACGGTGCGCTCATGGCCTTCTGCCTCACGCGTCGGCTCACGCACAGCCGTTATCCTGTCCCGTCCTCTGGGCAAGCGCGGAGGTGCTGCGTCTCGTAGCGGATCTGTCCGTTGATCAGGCGCCCTAGCTCCCGCTCCAGCGCTCCCCTCGGTGCCGATCCGATTTTGCGAACTGCTCCTTCCTTGCGTAGTACCCGCGCGGGGATGGCCTCCAGCTGCGGGTTCGTCGACTTCACCTGGAACTGGAACCTGCACTTCTCGTTCGCGCCACCCTCTTTGCTTTTGTTCTTGCGCGCCCTGAAGATCGGGATGCTGTCGGCCACGGCCTCCGCGCTGCCATTCAAAATGGCGTCCTGGTAGTACTTCTCCAAGTAGTCGCGCTCCGCGCCTGACTCCAGGGCGCGGCCCATGTAGTTCACCACCTCGGTCCACACGCGAATGTGGGGGCTGCCCAGCGATGCCGTGTCCACCTGCTCTCCTTCGCCTGCCCTGCGGCGTAGCTCCTGCGCCGCTTCGTTGTAGGACTGGCCTGCTGTCAGGCCTGCCTGCGAGATGCCGCTCTGAGTGCTAAGCCCCCACGTCTGAAGGATGGCCGCCGCCAGCTCGGCCTTCTCGCGCGCCAGCGTCAGGGCGAGGCGCGCCGTGATGTCGACTACCTGCTGGTTGGGCGCCGCCGCTGCTCCTCCTGGTCCTCCTGCTGGTGCTCCTCCCACGGGGCGTCTCGGCTGGCGGCTGCGGTCGGGGCGCGGCGGCCTTCCTGCCGGTGCCGCTGGCGCCCATGATGGGCGCTGGTCGAAGAGCGCCATCCCGTGCTCGTGGTCGAAGTAGCTGTTTAGGCAAGTGGGAGCATAGGTGCGAAAAGAACGTGCCCTTGTCTAAAAAGAGATGGCTGCAGAGAGGGCATTTCGTACTCGGTTTTGTCGGCTGGCATTGATTTCGCGTCCTATCTGAATTGCAGCTTCCTGTAATCAAACTCCTCGCTAGATGTTTCCAAGCGGTCCCTTGGCTAGTGAAACACTGGTGGCAATTGATGCACTCGTTGTTAGTAGTCAGCAGAGCGGCTAAATTGTGTACGCGATGATTTCGGATGATGTGGCTGTGCAACGCCTTCTTGCTGGCGAACAGGAGTCAGCATTCCCCAAGACTGTCCCCGAGAGAGCATTTCCACGGCTGGATGTCCTGGAGGGCTAGATAGATCTTCTCGGAGCTCATCGTTTGGGGCCTGTCCTGGTGGAGGGGCTGCTACTGTCAGTTTAGCTGTTCTGACCTCCCGAACGTCTAGTAGGTGCAATTGTTCTCTGACTTCGAACGTGAACATCTTACCTATCTTGACCTCCTCCTCCCCGAAGATGGATCTGAAATTCCCCGAGACTTGGCAGGCTTTCGCGACGTCCTCCTCGATTCGACGGGCCCAGGGGTTCGTGTACGTCGTCAGCTCGTTCGTGGTCTCGTCGGCATTCGTCTCGAATTCGAGGCGTCCGAACAGGGCGACGATGAGTTGGCGGTGATTGTTCGGGAATCTCATGATGTTTTTTGGTCCAGCCAAGCCTTCGGACCAGGGCTTCCTCCGCTGGTGGCAGGATCTGCCAGTAGCGAAAAAAACCTCCAGCGTAGTCATGCTGCGCACGGTGCCGTCCTCGTGGTGCGTGCTCGCCCTGCCTGCCATCCCTCTCCCCAGCAAGGCTCCCATTGCGCTCTGTAGTATCTGGTACTCGTTGGTCGCCGGCAGGTAACACTCGATGCGTGAGAGTCCCGTGTTGCTGACCCTGCATATGAGGACGGCGCGCTTCCACCAATGCGGTATCTTGCGCTTGGTCCAGAACTTGCCGCGCTCGTGGTAGCTCTTCTTCATGGCCTGGGTGCGTTTCTGCAGCTCGGGGTAATACTGCTGTGTCGCGGTGACCTGTGGGCCCAGGTACCTCGCTGCCGACGTTACCGTGCCAGGTAGCTTTCACTGCGGGTCCTGCTTGAGTCGTCGATGTGCCTGGCTGGCGCCCGAGCCCTGGAAGTAAACGATCGCCTCCTGCTTGCCCTGGTTCTGCTGGAGGCCGATCTCGGTGAGGCGTGCGTTCAAGGTGTCGTCTATCTTGTGAGCCTGGTCGACGAGGAAGTGGGCGTCTGCTCGCTTCCCTCTCAAGATGAGTTTGTGTATGTCGTCCGCGTACTTGGTCAGACCGGCGTAGACGGGGTGTTGGAATAGTTCGCTCGTGCCGTATAGTAGCTTGCCGTTCGTGGTCTCCTCGTTGCAGTCCTTAGTCCAGCGCTGAATGCAGGGCGCGAGGCTGGCCGCGAAGTTGCGTGCCATGTACGGGTCGCCAATGAGGCCTCCACAGTGGGGCTTGATGCACACGCCCTGCTCATCGTCTCTGCAGTCTATGTTGAAGGTTGCTCGGCGGTAGCGTTGTTCGCCCAGGTCCCAGAGGTCGGTCGGCATGGTATTGCTGTTCGCCGCGTCCATGGTGGCCCACTTGCAGCTGGCAAACGCGTTGGACATATCCTTCATGGTGGGCGCGTAGTTGTAGCCTGCCATTCGTGCTCTGTACTCGATGACCGCCATGGTGAGGATCGCGCCTTCCCTGCGTCTGCCCTCGATGAAGCCGTAGTCCTGGTCGGTGTGGGTGCGCTTCTGTTGTCGGCGCAGCGCCGCCGCGTAGTGCGCCTTGCCGATCGGGTCCATGATGTGGTAGGTCCTCTTGCCCGCTGGGCCTTTCTTCGTGTCATTTTCTTCTTATTCTTTTTTTCTCCTCCTCTTCTGCTGTCGCCGTGCTCTGATGCCAGCGCACTGGTGCCGCATTACTGATGCGCATCGCTGCCAGCGCCGCCTTGAGCAGAGCTTGAAATTGAACAGGTTCGCCGTCGCCTGCTTGGTGTCCGAGTCCGTGTCATTGTCGTGGTTGTCGATCTTGATCTGGCGGGCAAAGCAGTAGTCGCCATACTTCTGCTGGAGCCGCTGTCGGTGGTGCTGCTCGTCGGAGGCGTGAACGTTTGAGGCACTTCGCGATCGCGTTGTAATCCTCCTCGATCTTCTCCTCTAGGTCGTTCTCAAAGTAGTCCTGCTCCTCCGCGTTGTGTGGAATGGCCTCCAGGTGTTGCGTGTCCTGCTCTGTGCCCTCCATGCCGCCTGCTCCTCCTGGAAGTTGCCAGAACTCTAGCCATTCCTGCTTAGTTGGGTTTGCCGTCGTCGCCGTCCAATAGTCCCTCTTGCGTGGTCCGTGCCGCCCGCCTGCTATCAGTCGAGAGAGTCGTCCTACCCGGGCTTGGTCGCGTTGCTCCCACGTTTCCTGCATCTCCTCCACGCGGAGGTCGGTACGCTGTTGCTGTGCCCGTCGTCGTTGTAGTTGGCACGCCCGAGTGATGTCTCGAAGCTGCGTCTCTATCCTGCGCATGCGCCGTTCTGTATCGGTGAGTGGCGTTGGTTCCGCCTCGGCGCATGGGTTGCCTTCTGTATTTCTCTGGTCCTGAGTCGCCGTCGCGGGAGGGTCCCTGGAGTCGAGCTCGTCCGCGCAGAGCGGGGGTGGCGACGATGCGGTCGCAGGCGCGCGGAGAGCCTGTGGTAGTTGCGTGGAGGTCATGAAGTTCGGCTCTAGCTGCTCTGCGATCTCGGAGGAGTTGCATGCGTTCGCGGCGTAGATCCTCGTACTCGTCCGTCGGTGTCGGCGCCTTGCTGTAGTACCTCTGTGCTTTCTCGATGAGCATGGCATTGATGTCCTGGAAGAGTTGGTCCACTCCTTTGCCTGCTGGATCGTAATCTTGCATGGCCTGCTCCACCTGCTCGATGAACTCCCCTCGGTGAAGCCCCTGTCGTACTGCGTGGGCCAAGCTGTCCTTGTCCCACTTGGGTGGCTGGGGTCGGTGTTGTACTCGCTGTCGTAGTGGTAGGCGAAACGTCACGTGAACTGGAACGTGATCCCGTCGTGCTCGGCATCGGATGTGTTGAAGGCGCGCTCCCATGTGTAGCAGGGGTCCTTGTGATATCATCGTTTCTGTCATGCTCGGCGGTATCATGATGTAGTCGATGCAGCTGGCCAGCGCCTCCTGGTAGTCGCTCTGGTGATCGTCCTTCGCCGAGTGCTGCCGTCTCTGGTCGGTCGCCCTTGCTCGTGATGCCCACTCCGTCGTTGAGGTCGCCTGCCACGATGAGCATCGTATTGCGGTTCTTCTGCTGGCTAACGTCTTCTATCCAAGCGAACAGGCGGCTGGTCGTCGCGTAGTAGTCCTTGCGTGCCGTCTTGCCCTTGGTGGGCTGCGGTGGGCTGTAGTATCCGATGATCAGCATGGTCTGGTCGTGGTGCTGCAGGGTGATCGCGAGTCCTCGTCCGCTGATTTCCTGTGGTGGCTCATGTAGTTCCGTCACCTTGGCGCCTCGTAGTCGACCCTGAAGAGCTATGATGGTGCCCGTGCTGCGGTTGGTCAGGTCGCCTGGCTGCCAGCCCGCCTCGTAGTAGCGGGTGTCGGCGCTGCGGTGCTGCGTGATGCTGGGGTCGCGTCTTCTGCGGGAGGTCCCAGTCAGCACGATAATGTCGAAGTTGTGAGCCTCCTCGTATATCTCCGCCAGCCTGTCGGGCTTTGCCGAGAGCGGGTTGAAGAGAAGCACTGCGAGAGATGCTGTTAGTGCCGCCATCATGCGGGCCGCCGCCCCTTCTGTCAGCTCGGACTGAGGAATGGCATGGTGGCGGTCTGGGCTGCCCTGACAATCTCTTAGGCCCAGATGGCAGCTGGAGGAGGAGGAGGAGGAGGAGGAGGAGGAGGAGGAGGAGGAGGAGGAGGAGGAGGAGGAGCGTCTGGGGGCCTCCCTGGACTTCTGCAGGCAGGGCTGGGGGAGGGGCAGGAGGGCGCCGAGGCTGCGCCGGCACCGGCCCTGGCCAGGCCCGTCCCGGGCCCAGGACTGGCCTGCCCAGGACCGGCGCCAGCGTGCTGCTGGCGCCCTGGAGAGGGGGAAGGAGAAG
The DNA here is from genome assembly GCA_963575745.1 of Prorocentrum cordatum. NCBI lineage: Eukaryota > Dinophyceae > Prorocentrales > Prorocentraceae > Prorocentrum > Prorocentrum cordatum. The sequence goes on along the minus strand of CAUYUJ010015082.1, from coordinate 241,769 downwards.
GGGAGGGCACAGAAGGGGATGGAGAGGCGCGCGGAAGGGGAGACGGGGAGTGGGAATCAAAACGCATGCATGGCTATCCCAGATCTCATGACAATGGGGGGGGGGTCTGCTTCTGGGGGGGGGGTCTCACGGGCTTCGTCAAACACATTTGTGGGGGGGTCTCGATTTTGGACCTTTTGTTGCCTGTCTTGGGGGGGGGTCCCAGACCGGCCATCTAACACTTTTTTGACCCCCCCACCACCATTATGAGATTTGCAGTATCAGGCCCAATGGCACAGAGGTGGGCCAAGTGTTTTCATGCAAATAATAAACAAGTGCGGACTCCTTCTCACATGTGACGCTTGCACAGTATGCCATGGCCAAAAGAGTATCTTCGGACAAGCATTCATGTATCAACAGTATGCTGCAACGATTAGAAGAGTAGCTTCCGAGATGAAGCTGGGTGCTGGTCTAATAGAAACAACGTTGCAACCGCAGTCGTGATTGAATCGGGCACCAAACCACCCGAAAGGAGGCAGACTCGCGCGACGAGCATACCTGCGAGATGGCCCAAGCGGGCCACCAGAGCGCTGCAAGGGCTCTGAGCCCCCCAGGGATCCCCCAAGAGGCCAACGTCCATCGCGAGCAATGTGTTGTTCGATGTTTTTTCCACATCGCCTTTTCGCTTTCCATGGGCCTCTGGAGCTTCAAGATGTCCCCAAGATGGCCCAAGTGCCACTATGACCCCAAGAGCGCCCCAAATGCTTTCAAGACATTCCCAAGAGGCGGCTTGAGGGCTCCAAGAGGCCCCCAAGGAGCCCCAAGAGGAACCCGAGACCCCCCACATGAGCTCCAAGCGTGTCCTAAGAAGGGCCCCGAGAGAGCCCGAAGACGACTCCAAAATGACGAAGTCCCCAAAGAGGCTCTCGCAACAGAAAATCTGCGAAGGCCTCCTCATCCTTTCCTTCCCTCCTGCCGCCTCCTCCTGCCTCCTCCTCCTCCTCCTCCTCCTGCCTCCTCCTCCTCCTCCTGCCTCCTCCTCCTCCTCCTCCTCCTCTTCCTCATCCTCCTCCTCCTCCTCCTCCTCCTCTCGCCTCCTCATTTCTCCTCATCTGCGCCCTTGTCCTCCTCCTCCTCCTCCTCCTCCTCTTCCTCCTCCTCCTCCTCCTCCTCCTCCTCCTCATTCCTCCTCCTCCTCCTCTTCCTCATTTCTCCTCCTCCTCCTGGTATCTCCTCCCTCCTCCCCGTCTTCCTCGCAATCGTCGTCGCCGCCCCCATGCGGGTCCCAGAGATGGACTCAAGAGGCCCTGGAGCACCAAATCTCTCAATTCACCCTATTGCCCGCTGTGTTTCGCAAAATGTGTGTCTTCCTTCCTTTTCCCGTCAACTCTCATGAATATCGTTTCTGGATGGGCTGGTGGGGATTCGCGAAACGCCAAGAGCTGTGGGTCGGATCCAGCCGGGACCACCAGGACGCCCTAGGAGACTCAATAAGGCCACCAACTACACAAAGATCTCAGCCATCGATGCTCCTGTATCCTCTTCCTCCGTCTCCCACTCTGGGGAAGTCTCTGCAGGTCCCTGAGCCCCCCCCCAAAGGGGCTCAACAAAGGGACACGCACTACAAAAACCTCGACCACCGAGCCTCGAGGACCAAGAAGAACGAGGACCACCCCCTTCGCCTCCTCGTCCGCCTCAGGCTCCTCCTTCTCCTCTGGACGCCGCCGCACGGCACGCAGACTGGGCCTTATCTCGCCTTGCAGAAGTTGTTCGTGGCGGTGTTGTCGTTGGTGCAGGAGATCGTCCCCTCTGTGCGCGCCGCTGCTGAAGATCGTCGTCGTCGTCGTCTTCGAGGGGGGAGGGGGAGGATGAAGGGCGCGGAAACAGGACAACTTGCTTCCTGGGTGGACGTGCTGCCCGTGGCAAGTCGTGCGCTTCTGGTTGCGCGGCCGAGATGGGCCGGTGGAACGGCGGGCGGACAGGGGTAACAGAGGAATCGGCGGTGGACAAACCTGCCTTTAGTAAACCTCCCCTTACTGAAAGCGGCCTGGGACCGAAGCCGACGGACCTGGACCCGCAAAATGACGGCCGCGACGCCCTCTCGCGAGCCGAAAACGGCCAACTCTTTAATCGACATGTCAGGGTAGCAGGTCTATCCACCTCCGAAGGGAGGACGTGGTGGCGCCGCAGCGGAGCGCAGGAAACCATGGGGGCAAGGACGCCGGGCCAGCGGAGAGGGGAGGGGAGAGGCGAGATCCGAAGCTTCGGAGCGAGCGCTGCGCGCCTCGGGTGCCACGAGCGCAGCGCAGGTGGGGAAACACCGTGGCACGGCAGGAAGCCCCTCGGCCTGGGCGGAGCGAGCGCAGTCGCGTCGGAGCGGGGAGGCTGCCCCATGCCACAGACAGCAGCGCGGGCGGCCCGTGGCAACCGGACGGGCACTGCTGGCCACGCGGGAACCTCGCCGAGCAGGCCCATTCGGGCGGAGGCGCTGCTCCGAGGTGCCCTGATGCGTCCTCGGCTCTGGAGTGCCATGGGGGACCTGCTCTAGGACAGGAGCGTACCGTGGACGGATCTGCCCCTTCTCCGACCTTGCAGCGGCCACGTTGTCCATAGACGTATCCACGCCGCGTGTCTGTGGACGTCACGGGCCCAACGGGTCCACAGACGCTTCTGGCTAGGACGTGAGAGCGGTACTTGGCATCGGGCCCCAGATGTTTTTTGGGGAACGAAAAATGACATACATTACCCCAGAGCGACCATACCTAGAAGTTGGAGCCCCTAGGAAAGCAGCATTCGTTGCTATGCTATGCTGTGCTATGCTATGCCATGCTATGCTGCGCTATGCTGCGCTATGCTATGCTATGCTATGCTTTGCTATGATATGCTATGCTATGATAAGGTATGCTATGTCTATGCGATGCTGCGCTATGCTATGCTATGCTATGCTGAGCCATGCTATGCTATGCAATGCAATGCTAACCTGCGCTATGCTATGCTATGCTATGCTATGTTATACTATACTATGCTGCGCTATGCTATGATATGCTATGCTATGCTATACTTGGCTATATTCTGCTATGCTATGCGATATGCAATCGGTTGAGCTAAGATGAGATAAGCAACGCTAAGCTAAGGGGACGTAACTGGGGGAACCGCGGGGCGGATGCTGGGGGAACCGCCCGGGGCGCTTTCCACTGCCCGGCCCTTTAAGCCCAGAGAGTAAGAACTCTTCTAGGCAGAGCCTAGGTAGGGAACATAACAACTCGGAGGTCCGCGGGGATTTCTCGGATCCGCGCTGGACCCCCCTCCCTGGCGCGCGGAGCGCGCCAGGGGCGGCGCCCGAGGCGCCGCCAGGGGGGTCCAGCGCCGTTCCGAGGAATCCGCGCGGACCTCCGAGTTTTTATGTGTATGTCACTTTTTGTTCCCCTAGTTTTAGTCTTCCAGAAGCAGGCAAGCTTGGCCCCCCAACCTCGGCTGCACAAAACACTGCCGCCTCTCATGCATGCGCTCTCGCGCGAAGCAGCCCACGGCCAGGCCCCCGGCACAGCAGCCACTGCCCACGGGAACGGAATCGGGGACCGCACCTCAGAGCAACGACTGACTGCATGACATAAAAACGACCCTAGGGTTATGTCGGGCCTGTCCCCCTACAGGGAGATTTTCGACGAACAATAAGAAATACCCCAACAATGCCCCCCAAAGGCAAACAAATACTCAAAAAATAATCAAAGGACTATTTTTTTGGCTATTTTTTGGTGTATTTTGTGGGTATTTCTTATTTTTTCGTGGAAAATCCCCCTGTAAGGGGACAGGCCCGAAGTCAGCGCGGATTTCCTGGATCCGCGCTGGACCTCCCTCCCTGACGCGCGGAGCGCGCCAGGGGTGGCGCCGGAGGCGCCGCCCGGGGGGGCCCGGTGCCGATCCGAGAGGTCCGCGCGCACCTCGGAGAAATTCTGTTCATTCCGTTGCCCGCTCTGCGACACCTCCTCCTCCTCCTCCTCCTCCTCCTCCTCCTCGTGCTGTGTGTGTGCCCAGCTCGGCCCCGCAGCGCCCCTCGACCCGAGTGGCCGCCACCAGAGAGCTCTGCGACGGGCTGCGTCCTCGCTGATGGGGCCCCCTCGGCCCCCGGACGCGTGCCGATTCATCTCCCTCGCTCGGCAGGTTTCGCGGGCACTCTTGGAAGTGCAGTATTGACGAGATGTTCCAGAGTGATCGCAGGCGTCAGGCGCTAGAGAACGGTGCGTTTGGCATCGAGGCCACGGATTTTCCTGGGGGTAATGGTGGAGAAGACGCTGTTTGAGAGGCATCGCTGGAGCGGTTGCTGCAGAATGATTGTCGTTCTGCTCGCTTCCCGCGCGCGCTCGCCCGAGCGAGCGGCGAGGCACGGGTCTTGCGCAGGTGGCGTGGCGACCTTGCGCGGTGAATCTGCGCGGGGCCGCCAGCGTGGCACGCCACAGCTCCAGACGAGGGAGCTCGCGCGCGGACCCCGCGCGGGCAGCTCCCGCGCCGGTGCCGGTGACGGCCCCGCGCAAGTGGCGGCCCTGGCGCTGCGTGCTCCCCCAGCGCCGCCCTGCACTTTGCGACCCTGGTCGACCGAGGGCCTGGGCGTTGCTCAAATGCGGGGGGGGGGGGAGGCGATGACTGAGAGGGCTAAGAAACGTGCTTTCGTGCCCCTCTCGGGCCCAAGGGGCCCCTGTGGGGCCCCGTTCGGGCACAACCGTCACGGCGAGACTGGGGGGAGAAGTGAGATGGGGGCGGGCTTTCTACGTAGGCTCGGAAGGCCTCGGACCTTCTGAGAAGTGTACTGAGCCTTCCCCGATGACACAGAACACTTCTCAGAAGGCCTAAGAGCTCCTGAGAAGCCCCGGCCGCCTTCTGAGAAGGGCCTGCCCCCTCTCACTTCCCCACTGGGCGCGCCGCCGAATTTCGAGCAGGAGATCGACTGCAGAATTGATTTACCCCGAAAGCGAACGTTTACTCTTGTCGTCGACGCTACGACGGGAAGAACATCAATGTTGGGGTAACTCGATTCTGTAGTCGATCCCCTACTCTAAAGGCCTCGTAGATGGGATCCGGGTAGACGGGGTCGAAGAATCGCGCCGCATCGCCAATGCATCGGCGATGCATCGGCGACGTCGGCGATGCATCGGCGACGTCGGCGTGGAGAAATACGGGCTCCACATCGAGCCGCTCGCCGACGTATCTCGGCGATGCATCGGCGATGCGGCGCGATCCTCCGACCCCATCTGCTCCGACCCCATCTGGGGGACAGAAGGTTATTTGGTCGATCCCCTGCTCGAGAATCGGGGGCGGCCAAGAGGGGGGGCGCAAATCATGGCCGGCGGCACGTGCGCGGCTCCCGGGGGGGGGGGGGGGGGGCAGGGACGTAATGAAACAAGAAGAGGCGCCGTGAGATCTCAGGACATGTCCTGGCCCACGCCGTGGCACCTGCCCCCCCCCCCTAGTCGTCACCCCGACCTTTGCCTCCCCGACTCGAAAAAAAAGGCGGCGGCGCCCACCGCGCCCATGCCGCCTGCGGGCTCCACCCCGAGCCCCGCCGCGAGGCGCCGCCCCTCGGCGACGGCGCGCGGGCTCCCACGGGGGAGGCGGCAGGCCGAGAGGGCCCTGCGGCAGCCGCTCGAGCTCCGCGCAGGGGCGCGGAAAGGGGGCACTGCCACTTGCCGTCGCTCGGACGTCCACTTCCCGTGCATGTTTCGCTTTCCTTTTTTTTTTGTTTCTCTATTTGTTTCGATGGTCCAGGATGGTCCTCGATGGTTCTCGCCGAGGAAAAATGCACACTTCCGAGCGATGCCAAGGCCAGAGGCTTCCCAGCTGGGGTCCGAAGAGGTGGGGTCGAAGGATCGCGCCGCATCGCCACTGCATCGCCAACGCATCGGCGATGCATCGGCCATTCATCCGCGACGTCGGCGTGGAGGAAATTGGGCCGCACATCGAGCCGCCCCGCCGATGCATCGCCGATGTATCGGCGATGCGGCGCGATCTTCCGACCCCATCTACTCCGACCTCATCCAGGAGGCGTAGAACTATTGAACCAAACGCAAGTTTGATACCTTCCAACGGTCTCCAAACAGTTTGCACTCATCGGATCTTACTTCTCTTCTGAGGAGCTGGGCTGGTGTGGCGGTCTGGCTGTCGCCGTCGCTGCCCCATCGCCGCCTCGTCAACGCCCGTCGTCTGGACCGCGGTTTGGCGGCCATGTTGTCGCCGTCGCCGTCCCGTCGCCGCCTCGTCAACGCCCGTCGTCTGGGCCGTTGTGGCGGTCTGGCGATGTTGTCGCCGTCGCCGTCCCGTCGCTTTGCACTACATAGATTGCTCTACGTAGGTCGCACGCCAAATATTGCACCACATAGACTCATCCACATAGATCGCAAAACATAGGTTCTCCTTTCTTACCACCAGTTACAATATACCCCCCCCGGGTTATCGGCACTCCTTTTTCGTAGTGCGCTTTACATATAATTCTCCCCCATCGCCCATCCTAAAACCATCCCAGCCAGGCCGGTTTCGACACCCCCCGTCATCCTCTGCAGATTAAAAACTATGCGCGAGCATTCGCTTTCACAAATCATCAGTTTCCAACGACCCCTTGCAAACAAGAGGAACGGGACGAAACGCGCGCGCGCGCGTCGTCGCGCGCGCATGCCGAATTCATTAAAAACCGTAGGTGTCGTAAGGACGTCGCAATCGAGTGTCGAAAACACATGCAAAAACACATGGTTCCGCAACGCGGATTTTCAGAAAAGCGTGCGCGCGCGCTCTTGTCCTTTGTTTAGGAAAACACGGTTTTTCAACATGTTCACAACGTGCTGCCAAATGGGTTGCGCGCGCATGTCGAAATCGTTCGAACGCCCTTGCGCGTGCTGTCGCGAGAATCGTTTGCAACAAATGCGACGAAATTCGCGCGGGCGCGTCTTCGCGCGAGCATGCCGGAATACATACAAACAAACCCCAAGTTTCGCAAGGATGTCGAAATCGAGTGCCCAAGAAACAAAAAAAACAAGTGGTTTCGCAACGTCAGTTTTCAAAAAAGCCTGCGCTCGCGTTCCTGCGAATTCTTAAGAAAATCCGAATTCCAACCTTTTTACCGAATTCAGCCAAAGGGGCCTCTCGCGCCGCCTGCCGGAATCATTCGACAGCCCTTGCGCGCGTGCCACCGCGCGGGCGACGCCGGCAGCCGAGCCGCAGCCGCCGCGGCCGCGGCGTCGGCCGCCGCGCGAGCAGCCGCAGCGCCAGCGGCCGCGGCAGCGGCGCGCGCAGCGGCCGGCCCCAGGGCGGCCGCGCGAGCCACGGCGGCAGACGGGCAGCCAGCCGCGGCGGCGGCAGCCGCGTCGGAGGTGGCCCGAGCGGCAGCGGCGCCCACGGCGGGGCCGGCGCTCGCGGCCGCGGCGCCGGCGGCCGCGGCGGCCGGCCGCGCGGAGCAGGAGGCCGCGGCCATGAGGCGCACGCGCCGGCGGTGCGGCCGGCGGCCGGGCTGCGGAAGGCCGGGCGGCGGCGCCGCGGCACCGGCCAAAGCCGCGCCGGCGGCGCGAGCGGCGGCCGCGCGGCGCTGCCGCCGACGCCGCGCAGAGGGGGCCTCGGTGCCCCCGCTACGCCGGGTGCGCGGGCGGCGGCAGCCTGGCGCCGCCGCCGCCGCCGCAGCGGTCTCCATCGCCCGGGGGCGGCGGCCTAGAGTGCGCGCCCGCAGGGCCGCGGGACCCAGGCTGCGCAAGCCACCTCGAGCCGAGACGGCATGAGCCAGGGGCTACGCACACACACGCAAACACAAACACACACACAGACACACACACACACACACCAGACACACACACACACACACACACCAGACACACACACACCAGACACACACACACACACCAGACACACACACAAACACACACACTCACACGCACGCTCACACTCCCTCTCACTCTCACTCTCACTCACACACACACACACGCACGCACCACACACACACACGCACGCACACACACAGACACAAACACAGCCACAGCCACAGCCACAGCCAAGCACACGCACACGCACACGCACGCGCACGCGCAGACCCAGACCCAGAACCACAACCACACCCACATCCATTCGCACACGCACACGCACACGCACGCGCACAAGCACAAGCACGCGCACACGCACACGCACGCGCACACGCACACGCACGCGCACACGCACGCGCACACGCACGCGCACATGCATACGCACGCGCACGCGCACGCGCACACCCAGACGCTCACGCACACGCACACGCACCCGCACGCGCACGCGCACACGCACACGCACGCGCACACGCACACGCACACGCACACGCACACGCACACGCACACGCACACGCACACGCACACGCACACGCACACACACAAACACACACACACACACACGCACGCACGCACACACACACACACACATGCACGCACGCACGTGCGAACGCACGCACGCACACGCGTACGCACACACAGACACAATGAGACACACAGAGACACGCAAACACACAGACAAAAGACACAAACACAGACACACAGACACACAGACACACAGGCACAGCAACACAGCAACACAGAGACACAATGACACAGACACACAAACACACAGACACACAACCGCAAAGAGGCACAGAGAGGCACAGACAGGCACGGAGAGGCACAGAGAGGCACTGTGAGGCACAGAGAGGCACGGAGAGGCACAGAGATGCCCAGAGATGCCCAGAGAGGCACCGTGAGGCACAGAGAGGCACAGAGAGGCCCAAAGAGGCACCGTGAGGCACAGAGAGGCACAGAGAGGCACAGAGAGGCACAGAGAGGCACAGAGAGACCCAGAGAGACCCAGAGAGACCCAGAGAGACACACAGAGACAGAGACACACACACACACACGGACACACACACACAGACACACACACACACACACACATACACACACGCACACGCACACACTGGGCGCTTGTGCATATGTACAGCTGCTCGGATGGAGGGCAGTTCGTGCTCCAAACTGGGCTGTCGCTTGAGACTCCGAAGTCCATGGCGACAGGTGCGCTCCGCATTTCACGTGCCGTCGCTCGGACGTCCATTCCCCGTGCATGTTTCGGTCCCGTGCGTGTTTTTTTTTTGCTCGATGGTCCAGGATAGTCCTCGATGGTTCTCGCCGAGAAGACATGCACACGTCCGAGCGATGCCGAGTTCACAGTGAAAGCGGGTGGTCTGATCTGGGGGGGTCTGCCCTGAGCTGTCTTGGAGGCTTCCACGGGGCCCGGGAAAGAGGCCGCCCTTGCATGGCTGGTCCGGGGGTGGGGCCTATGCCTGCTGGTCTGGGAGGGTTGCGACCTCTCCCTCGTAGTGCGGACCTTGGAGTACTCCAGATTTCTTGATAAAAGGGAGGGGGTCACAACCCTCCCAGACGAAAAGTTTTAGACCCCTCCAGACCATCCATGAAAGGGCGGCCCTTCGCCCAGACCCCCCCCGAACCCTCCGAGACAGCTCAAATCAGACCCCCCCCAAATGTGACCCCCCCACTTTATTATGGAATCCGGAGTAACCAGGTGTACAAATTACACGGCTGGAAGGCGCCCCTTTCAAAAACCGGGACATCGCCGGACACCTCGTGGAATCGTATGATCATACCTGTTCATAGGGCAGGAGGAGGAGGAGGGTCCTCCAAATTCCCATACCAGGATGGGACGCACATCGTTTTCAAAACGAGGCCCCCGCCGGAATGTCGGAGCCTTGGGGTGCGGGTCTTTCCAGGAGGGCGTTTCTTGCAGGGCAGGCCTGTACCGACTCATGCAGAGGGAGCGTGGTTCGGGAGGGTGAAGTATCTTGGGATTACTCGGTTTCCTCCTCCTCCTCCTCCTCTGCCTTCTCTGTTTCCTCCTCCTCCTCCTCCTCCTCCTCCTCTCTTCCCTCTTCTCCTCGTCGATGAAGGGAGCTCTGGATAAACGGGACTAGGGATGGGCACTTCTAGAGGGATAGAGCTGGTTCGCGCCATGTCAACTTGAACGCCTGACACCGCGCCAGCCCTTCAATATTGAGCGATCTCCACTGTCCTGCAGTGGAGGTCTTCGAGCTGGGTCTGGCTCAGGCCGCCTGTGGCCTTCAACCTTGAGCGCGCGCAAGTGTGGCTGCCGCGTCGACGCGACGCGAACCTGCCGCAAGCAGGAGCTGGAAGGTGGACAAGGTAGACAACGATCAAACTCGTCTCGGAACGAGGAGCCGGCCACCCTTGACGAAGAACTTGAAGTCTTCTCATCGTCCTCCCCACCCTCCTGGCAACGAATCGAGAGCAGCGGGCCGAGTCTATTGTGATGGTCATGCCAGTCGCGACGGTGACAAGCCCGTTGAGCGTAACCTCGGTGCCACCCCGATCGTGGCGACCAGCTGGATGCACCCGAAGCCCACAGGGAACCACGTATCCCCTCGAACCTAAATCCTCCTCCCACGTCCCCTGTCCGTGCTCTCGTGCGCGCGCTATCATGAGGGCCGTGGGGAGGGGTGGGGCTAGGAGAGAAGTGGGCTCTGTCTCCCTCCTGCCCTCCTGCGCAATTGTGCCGTCGCTCTGAGCCCGCAGCGCCGCGCGTCTCCGACTCCTCACTCCCGCATCCCCCTCTCCCGCTCCCCCTCCCTTCTCTCCGTTCTGCCCCCGCCCGCTTCAACACACCGCTCAGCTCAACCGGATATTGTCGGTAATGAGCTTCGCCCACTCCGACTCTCTTGTAGTTAGTTCACTTGGCTTGCTATGTGGGGCACTTGGTTACAACCCCACCGCCCAAATAAACAGTGCGAAACGTAGATTATCACTGGCAGGCAATGTTTCTATCAACCCCTTGTCAACTTCCGATAGCGCACCGAGGACACTCAGTGGTCCACCAAGGGCGCCGTTCAACATTTCACATCATCCAGGGAACGTTGAGGCAACACCGTCGCCAAATACTAGCTCGCGGCACTCAGAAACCTGACAGTACGGCACCGCTGCGCACGCCCGCATAGCTTTCCCCGCCCATTTTGGGAGGAGGAGGCGAGGAGGAGGAGGAGGAGGAGGAGGAGGAGGGGGGGAGGGGGAGGAGGGGGAGGAGGGGGAGGAGGAGGGGCAGGAGGGGGAGGAGGGGGAGGGGAGGAGGGGTCGAGGGGGGAGGAGGGGGAGGAGGAGGGGGAGGGGGGAGGAGGGGGAGGAGAGGAGGAGGAGGAGGAGGAGGAGGAGGAGGAGGAGGAGGAACGCCCATCCGACGGACCGAGCCCCGCTGGGAGTTCTGCCTGCGGCGCCAGCGGGCGCGGCCGCGTGCCCCCCCCGCCCACTCCAGCAGAACGCTCGCACGGGTCTTGCCGCTCGGAAGCTCCGCCTGCGGCCCGGGTGGGACCGCTCGCACACGGACCCCACACGACTGTTTGGCGACGAGCGAGGGGGGGAAGTGAGAAGGAGGAGGCCTTCTCAGAAGGCGGCGGGACTTCTCGGAAGCCCCCGCGCATTCCGAGGAGTTATGTGTTAATGTCTTCGGGGAAGGCTCAGAACACTTCTCAGAAGGCGCGGTGACTTCCGAACCTTCCGATAAGGCCTTCTCCTTCTCACTTCCCTCCCTCGCTCGCCGCCGAACTGTGCCATAGGGTCGTGCAGCTCCCATCGTGCTCAAGGGCCGCATCCCAGAACGAGTCTCGCGCACCCAGAGGAGTATCGGAACGGTGTCAAACGAGCATCGCCTCCCAGGGACCGACACGCGAAAGCCCTCCAGTTTCGGCACTTCCTTGGTGCTCTAAGTTCGTTCTGGCGATCAAAGCTGACGTAGGTTGGAACATCATGACCATAAGGGGCTCCACCCTACGGCACCAGCAGGCACGCCCGCATGCCGTCCGCCCGCCCCGTTCGTCACGCCCATCGCGTGGATCGTGCCCCACAGGAAATACGAATTGCCCCGTGCTGTTCGGCACACCTCTCACATGGACTATGCCCAGTCCCATGAAGAACTTCGCCGAATGGACTCCCCGCTCATCTCGGCACATCCCTCACACGGACTGCACCCCACGAGGAGCACCACCTAGTTTGTCGCGGCCTTGGTGGGCAGACCTGGGCGCCCCCCTCCTTTCGGTACACCCCTCCCTCGCACGGATATCCCGTAGGGTTTCCGCGTCGCTGAGCGCGTCCACATGCGGACCCCCGCCAGTGTCGGCACAACCGTTACACTGGTCGCGCTCACACTGAGCTCCAAGTACGGCCCCAATGAACTCGTCCGCATTGCGTCCCCCCCCCCCCTCTGACACCTGTCACACGGATCGTCCGCGACAGAGGGCTCCACCTACGACCCCAGTGGGCGCGTCCGCATGACATGGCTCCGCCCGTTTCGGCACAACCTTCACGCGGACCGTGCCCACGGGGTGGAGGGAAGGGGAAGCTCTTGTGCTCCTCGTCTCTTCGTTGTGAGCGTTTTCTGATTCGGCGTTTCGACATTGGGCGGAAGGGGGGGGAGGGGGGGGATGTCTGGCTCCGGCGGACCTCTGCTGAATGCGGCTGCTTGCAACAGGGCGTCCATTATGGGGGAGGCTCCACATGCTCCAAACAGGCGCAAAAAAACAGCCAAGATCCACTCCAGGAGGGGGGGATGAGGAGTGTTTGGGGGCCCGCGCCGATCGGCAAAACAAGGCATAAAAACGATCAGGTTTTTCTCCTCCCCCTGGACAGGTTCCCCCGGGGTCGTATGCGACCCGAGGAGGGGAGGGCGAAGAGGAGGAGGAGGAGGAGGAGGAGGAGGAGGAGGAGGAGGAGGAGCAGGAGGAGGAGGAGGAGGAGGAGGAGGAGGGGGAATGAGGAGGAGGAGGAGGAGGAGGAGGAGGAGGAGGAGACGCAAGCCCAATAAACTCAACCGAAGAAACGAGGGCGCCACGAGTGAATACGGAAAACGCGGCAATCCCTTTAGCCGCGTTGGGTGTCACTTCTTAGGTGAACTCCCGTTCGCGGGTGACGTTTGGCCTTAAGGTTACTTAGGGCCATGATTATTCCCTCCTCCTCCTCCTCCTCCTCCTCCTTTGTCCTTCCTCCTTCCTCCTCCTCCTCCTCCTCTTTCTCCTCCTCATTCGCCTCCGCCTCCGCCTCCTCCTCCTCCTCCTCCTCCTCCTCCTCCTCCTCCTGCTCCTCCTCCTCCCTCTCCTCCTCCTCCTCCCCCTCCTCTGCTCCACCTCCTCCTCCTCCTCCTCCTCCTCTTCCTCCTCCTCCTCCTCCTCCTCCTCCTACTTCTCCTCCATCTCCTCCTCCCCATCCCCCTCCTCCACCTCCTCCTCCTCCTCGAGTCGCCTACGGCCCCGGGGGAAACCGTGCACGCCACCCCTGGCTGGTTGGCGGCCTCCGACGGCGGCGCCACCCTTGGCAGGCAAGTCCCGGCGGGAAAGTTTCGGGCTGCGCACAGACAGGCCCCTCCCCAGGTAGTCTGGGCTGGCCTCAACAGGCCCCTCGAGTACTCCCAGTTGGCCTCAACATGCCACCGAATATTCCAGGGCGGTTTCAACAGCCTGGCGACGCCTCGGGCGGCGCCCCTAGGGTGCTTCGCGCCTCAGGGTTGACAAGAAACCCAACCCTGAGACCCCAGGGCGTCCATCGATTCTTGGTGTGGGAACGTCACGCTTTCCATCGCAAAACCATCGAAGCCCAAGAAACCCAGGGCACCCTGGAGGCAAGCAGGGTGTTTCTTGGCATGGGCCCCCACTGTACGCGGGGTGACGTGCTTACGCCGCAGCCGACGCTGGCCGAAACCGCTGCATGCTGCGCAGGAAACGAGGGCGCCTACGCGCGACCTTACACAGGCAGCTGACGCGCGAGTGTCGGCACAGACGGCCGTGTCCGCACCATGTAGACTCAAGTGGCGCTCAAGTGGGCTGTCCGCGTCGCTCAAGTGGCGGACCTCGTAGTCCGCACCATGTGCACTGCCCCCAGAGGAGGGGCGCTTCCTTCAGGCCGTGGCAGCAGAAGGCCACGACCTCCAGCAATAGCGCGCAATAACCATGCGCGGGAGGCGCTGCTCACGGCCATCAATCGTTGCCCGCTTCCTGCACGGGTTCCCCCGGGGCCGTAGGCGACCCGAGGAGGAGGAGGAGGTGGAGGAGGGGGAGGAGGACCAGATGGAGGAGGAGGAGGAGGAGGAGGAGGAGAAGAAGGATGAGGAGGACGGAGGATGAGGAGAATGAGGATGAGGAGGATGAGGAGAGGAGGAGAGGAGGGAGGAGGAGAGGAGGGGGGGAGAGGAGGGGGAGGAGGAGGAGGAGGAGGAGGAGGAGAGGAGGAGGAGGAGGAGGAGGAGGAGGAGGAGGAGGACGGGTCGCCTAAGCCCTTCGGAGAAACCCTCCAACGCTTCCCTGAGCCGACGGGCCCCGCCATCCGAGGAAACGGGCCCGGCCAATGTCGACCCGGTGGCCCTGGCGCGCGCGCCCCCGCCGGTCCTCCGGCGTGCGGCCGAGTCGCGCCACTCCTGTGGCGGCGCCGCTGGTGCAGCCGCGGCCGCGGCCGCGGCCGCGCTGGCAGCGGGGACTGATGCACCACCCCTCGCGGCGCATGCGCTCGGTTGCGATGGGTGGCCGTTGGGCGGATGGGCAATTGTGTGTGTGTGTGTGGTGTGTGCGGCCATACGCTGGAGCGGACTGCCTCTGCCGCGCCGCCGACGGAAAAAATATGTGTGTGTGTGTTGTGTGTGTTGTGTGTGTGTGTGTGCCTCTTGCCTCTCTTTGGCGAGGGCGATCGGACTCGGCGCCTCGTCGTGGTGGTGCGGCTCGTGCCCCACCTCCTCGGTCCCCTCGCCGCCACTTCCAGCTGCCCCCTCCCCCTACTGCGTGGGGCTCGGCACCCGAGCCGCCCACCTACAGCCAATTGAGCTTGCCCTGGACACACACTTGGCATTACGGTTCTCGCTATCGCAGGTAGCATTGGGCAAATTCGTGCCTCTGTAGATCGCGGACGATAAGAATGGTTGTGCGTCTGGACCCTTCTGGTACCGTTGCTTCCCGCATCATCGCGGACGGGATCCGCCTTCGCAGCACGGCACTCCCTGAGTAAACCCGGCTGACAGGCCACAAGTAGCTACACGTCTCTGGCTGGCCTCGACGCTTCTCTCCCCCGCCTCCCACCTTCACGCTGCCCAAAATCTTGAATCACTCTGGCTCCTTTTCCGCTCTGCGTGCCCACAATGAGCTTTTCCCGGCTCCCGCTTTCGACTCCGCGCTGAACGCTTGCCGTTGATCAGAGCCAGGCGCCAGTCCTTCATCGCATCGGCCCACTCTGGGGGAAACACGTGTGCGTGTGTGTGTGTGTGTGGACATGTAGGCGTGTGTGTGTGTGTGTTTGTTTGAGTGTGTTTGTTTGCGTGTGTAAAGGCTTTGCTCAAATCAATATTGCCTCACGTTCCCACACACCGTGGTCAATTTCCTGCAAGCGCATCCTATCTTAACATAACCCGGTGGCTGCAACCAATTGCCGCGTCGGAGGAACAATGTGTGCTTGTGTCCTCGACGGTGGGGACTTTCCTCCTCCTCCTCCTCCTCCTCCTCCTCCTCCTCCTCCTCCTCCTCCCCCTCTCCAGATTATACCAGGCGCCCACACCCTCAATCCTCTGTCCTCCCTTCTTCCTCATCCTGCCTCCTCCTCCCTCCCTTCCTCCCTTCCTCCTCCTCCTCCTCCTCCTCCTCCTCCGCGAGGAGAGGAGGACTGAGGAGAGTCATTGCCGTGCGCTTCGCAGGCTCCAGGGTATGCCCAGTCTAGAGGCCCTGGCTGGCAGACCCCCGATGCCCTCCCTGGGAGTGGCCGCTGTTGCAGACAGCCAGCCACCCCGAGGGGGGAGCCGCTCTGTTTCGGCGGAGACGTCTGCCAGCTCCCGACCACAGTGAAGGGGCACCAGGACACACAAATAAGTACACGCAAATAAAAGGACTCCCCACATTTTCTGGGGAATCGACGATTCATTGTGTCTGTGTGTTTCTCTCCCTCCTGACACAGAGCGCCCACGGCAAAAGGGACCCGCGGCGGCGCCGCTGGCGGAGCGCAGGAGGGGGAGGACGGTGCGCTGAGGAGCACGCGCGTGGGAGGGGAGAGGGATGGGGGAGCAGGATGGAGGAACACGGAGGAAGGAGGAAGAGATCCTCCTCATCCTCCTCACTATCTCGTTGTCCCCCCTCTCCTCGGTTCCCCTCCCCTCCTTCCTGTCCCTCGTATCTCGTCTCCCCCCTCTTCTCGGCTCTCCTCCCCCATCTCCTCGGCTGTCCTCCCCCCGAATTCGTTGTTGATTCTTTCTGGTAGCTGTCCAGCCATGCGACGCCCTGATTTTTTTCCAGGCTGGCGTCCCTGGAAGTCCCGACCCCTTCCCCGGGACCGGTTTTTCGTCCCGAGCCGTTTTCTGCTGGTCTGGAGGCCTGGCGAGGGCCCCCCGCGACCGCAAATAGCCAAGAACCTCCCGTTCCGATTTTTCTGCGACGCGATCCTGTCCGGGTAACGGTCGGCAGCCCGGTGCGGAGGGTGGGGCCTGGGGGTGACGGCGGCGCCTGGGCAAGGGCGGGGCGCGTCGGGGCGGGGGGGTGCGCCGCGCTCGCCGGGAGTGTGCGCGCGAGCGCCAGCATTGGGGTTAAAGGGAGGCCCAGGCCCCTCCCACCCCAGTCCGATCGTTGCTTTTCCCCGGGGCAGACGAGCGCGTTCCACTACTCGCAAAGTCACTACTCGCAACTGGCCTGGATCCCTCGCGGGGGATCTGCGATACATTGCATGAAAACAGGTCTGTGTTTTTCGGACGCTTGCGAGTAGGCACTTCGCGAGCAGTGGAACGCGCTCGGCGACAGGGGGGGGACCTGGCTGGGGCAACTCCCCCTTTGCGCGCCAGGGGATGAACAGAACGAGAAAAAACGCCGTACACGTTAACTTGTCGCGCTCCGCGCGGATTTTTTGAATCTGCGCTGGAGGCGCGCGGAGCGCGCCAGGGGGCGGCGCCGGAGCCGCCGCCAAGGGGGCCCAGCGCGGATCCAAGAAATCCGCGCGGAGCGACAAAAGTGTATGTTTATGGAGTTTCTTCTTCTTCGAATGAAAGCCAATCTCCCTCCTCATCTCTACCTCCCTCCTGCGCCCAAGGGAGGGCGCACGAAACGCTGCGAGCTGGGACCCTACAGCCGGCCAGGCCCTGGCCCCCAGGCCCCGGGCCGTCCCGGTGCCCGTCTGGAAGGTGCCGGTGCCGCCGCTGTGCATGTGCAGGTTCTGTTGGAGGGGGGAGGAGGAGGAGGAGGAGGAGGAGGAGGAGGAGGAGGAGGAGGAGGAGGAGGAGGAGGAGGAGGAGGAGGAGAGGAGGAGGAGGAGGAGGAGGAGGAGGAGGAGGAGGGGAGGAGGAGGAGGAGGAGGAGGGAGGAGGAGGAGGAGGAGGAGGAGGAGGAGGAGAGGGAGGAGGAGGAGGAGGACGACGACGACGACGAGGACGAGGGGGCAGGGCGAACGAGAGGGAAGAGGAGGGTGGGGAGGCGGGGAAAGGGGAAAGGTGCAGAAGCGGGGGGAGGAGGCCGGAGGAGGGCGGACGGAAAGGGGGAGGGGGCAACCCAGGGTGCGCTCGCGCCAGGTACCCGACGCATCCTCCGGCGACGGCTGCCGCGGCGAACCTGGAAAGCCCCGAACAGAAACCAACAGGCTGCGCGCAATCGCCGGTTCTTCACGGAGACGGGACCCGTCGCCAGCCCAGGGGGGATCCCAAGGGGGGGCTCGTCGTGGTCGTCGTCGTCGTCGTCGTCGTCGTCGTTCGAAAATGGGAGGGAATAGAAGGGAGGAGGGCTGATGGAGAGGGAAAGGGGGGAGAGGAAAAAGAGGCGAGGACAGTGGGAAAGGGGGAGGAGCGTGAGGAGGGAGGCGCGAGGTTTTCCAGGACGCATGTAACGGAACACCAACCAGCTGAGTTGTGGAAACCACGCAGCGACTTGAGAACGAACACTCCCACTCACATTGCCAGGATCATTATAACACCTCGCCCGACCCAAATTGGTCGCACGGCGACGGACAAAAAGGGTTTGACATGTTGACTGGCCGCGCTGCAACGCGATGCGTACTATACATCGCAAGCGGGCCGTCGCTGGCAAACAAGTAGCACATGGCCTGAAAACTGCAAACGCGAACCAACGCTCACCTGATGAGCTTGTGGGATACACTGGGTGAATAGAGGCCTCCTAGATGGGATCCGAGTTGATGGGGTCGGGGGATCGCGCCACATCGCCGATGCATGGGCGATGCGCCGCGCTGGCGACTTTGGTGATGCATCGGCGCCGCTTGCGCGGAAAAAATGAGGCTCCACATCGAGCGAATCGCCGATTCATTGGCGATGTGGTGGAATCCTCCGACCTCATCTACTCCGATCCCATATGGGAGGCCTAGAGCTAGTCAGCCCCAGCGCAGCCTGATTGGCAAGGGGGGGGCCACCAGTCGATGCATCCTCCCCGGAGCCTGTCCCCCCCTTACGTTGCCTTCTGTTTTCCTGACATACCTCGGCTCTCCAGCATCCGTTCGGGACGACCTGGGCCCCCCCGACGCTGCGGGGGGTGCTCAGCGCATTATGGCCGAGCGCTGCATGGGCGCCCCAAAGAACAGGGACAAGGCCAGAACATATGCAGGCAGCTTGAATGGGCACAGAGACAAGTGCATAGTCAATGGGACTGGTGCCGACTCCCGCACCAAATGACAGAGACCCCTGGCATCGGGGCGGGGATGAGGCCGAGAGGCTCCAGCCACCCAGAGTCTTCAAGGACCTCATGAGCCATTGCCAGTCTCCCACTACAAAAGGCGGGCGCTCCTGCAGCAGACAGATGGGCGCCAAACTCGGCCAAGAACCTCAGGTTGTCGCCGCTCTGCTGCCCCCCTTGCGCAGGTAGACAGGCGCGATGGCCAATGAGACGCGTCGGAGGCGAAGAGCGCAGACCAGCTATCTCGATGTGCCGACGTCAGACCACTGTCCAGCAGCAAAGGTACGACTGGCAAGGCCTCAGTGAGACCTCGCGATAACCATCGCACCTGAGGACGCGTTGTCGGCCTCAGCGCGGTGGGCTACACGCGCCGACACTCTCCAACCAAACCCATGCAGCTTCTGGACCAGGACGTGAAACTTGATGGACCGCGCCGATGCTCCACGAGGAGGAGGTCAGCAGTGGCGTGCCGTGCCCAGCGAAGTGCCGTAGGTCCTCCTCCTCCTCCTCCTCCTTCTCCTCCTCCCTCCCCCTCCCCAGCACGAGATGTTGGCGTAGACACATGAGAGTTCCTTGGGCGCCACAGGCTTGTCGGGACGCCTCGTGGGCGGCCGAGGCGGCCGCTTGGGTCGAGACACAGTGGCGTCGGGAACGCCCCGCTTCCTCCTTCGCCTTGGCCGCCTTCTCTTGGGCCTCAGCGAGGAGTTATTGCTCGGCGGCCTCCGCGCGAGCCTTCTTGTCGGCAGCCGCCTGCGTCGTGGCCTCGGCGGCGCCCGTGGGTTGCCCCCCGGGCGCTGGGGCTGCCGCGCCCGCGGCCGCAAGAGCAGCCCTCGGCGCGGGGGCGGGGGCGCCGCCGGCTGCGCTGGCGGGGGCGGCGGCCGCCGAACCCGCGGGCTCCGACTGCTCGGCAGGAGCAGGAGCTTGCGGGGGCTCGTCGGCAGGAGCTCCGGCCTCGAGCTTACGCAGCTTGCGGAGCTCGCCCATTCGTTTGAGATGTTATTGCTGATGTGTGTTCGCTTGTTCCTTGACTGAGGTGAATGCTTCATGAAGTAGCCTGGCAACTTTGGCAGATTGGTCTTCCTGGAATGCTTCGAAACTCTGCCTGTCGGCGTCCGAGAAGGCAGGGCCAGATAAGTCGATCTGTTCGCCGAAATCCAGAATAAGTTCCTCAGCTCAGTTCTTGAAGAGGTTCGAAAGGTTGATGGTGGAGGCCTTGGGCTCTCCCTTGAGATCGCCTGCCGCCAACACTCGAGTAGCCTGCCCAAGGGCTTTCTCAACGGCAATGTCGGCGTCCATGAGTTTGTCAAGATTCGCTTTCGATTTGCCTCGCGCATCTGTGAAGGTTGATACCAAGCGGCTTGAGCCGACTCAAGGGCCCTTGGCCGAAACCCCCGTGTCTGTGAAAGGGGCGAGGGGCTCTTGGGCCTAACCTTTAGCAAGGGTGCCAGCGATCTCCTTGACCATGGAGAGGGTGTCTGGCGGGGGAGTGACAGCAGCCTACGCAGCTCCCAGCCTGCCTCGAGGCCGTTTCGGAGCTTGGCACCGCTGCCTCCTCCATCTTGTCCACCTGAGCTCTGGCCGCCGCCTTGTGTACTCGGCGATTCTTGATTGGGGTCGCACATGTCCTTGCAGCCGATACTGAACCACTTGCGCTTGGCCAGGAGGTCGTTGAGGGTCCAGTGGCCGCAGGCGCAGACACTGTACTCACGTGGGCCATTGCGAGCACGACGAAGCTTGCCACCGCCTTGCCCAACTAGAATCCACGGGTTGTAGGTCCAGCCGCCCGTCTGCTGCCAACTGCCACTGCGGTCTTGCAGGGTCATAGGCCCGCTGATCGGATGTCGTGAAGGACTCTGCTCGCCCGCGGGCCGCGGGAGGCAGGCGGTCGGTGGGGCGGACCACCGAGCGCAAATGAAAACCGTCGGGCGCAAACACCTGGCACTGCCGCGGACTAGCGGTATCCGTGATTGTTTATGCGGGCTCAGCCCGCCAAAGCCAAACATTTGAGCCAAAATGGCTACGGAGGGCGATGAGGAGGATAAGGAGGAGGAGGAGGAGGAGGAGGAGGAGGAGGAGGAGGACGAGGAGGAGGAGGAGAAGGGGAGGAGGAGGAGGAGGAGGAGAAGGACAGAGGAGAAGGAGGAGGTGGTGGTGGGTGGTGGTCACTGTCACTACATAAGGGAAACAAGTTCCGAGCAGAGCAACGCGCATCACCAGCACGCCGACGCCGACGACAACGACGACGACGAGGCGTGCAGACGATGCGCACCGAAGCACGGATGTGGGAAAAGGGCGCACCCTGCAAGTTCGGTTAAACAGCGAGCGGTGCTGCAGCCTCCCTGGAGCCCAGAGCATCAGCCACACAAGTCGGGTTTGCACCCTCGTGCCTTGCTGGGCTCTGGGCGCGTTTCGGCACCCTCTCCCCCAACCATGTCAGGGCCACCGACAAGGGAGAGGGCGGCGGTGGCCGACGCGTCCCTGAGTTATGAAGCTCAAAGCGCCGCGGCTAAGAGAGCCGGGCAGACAGACAGACGGACGAATGGACGGACGGACAGCCAGGCGGCGTGCAACGCCTGGCAATCCAAGTGGGCGGTCACTCCATAAGGGAAACAAGTCCCAAGCAGAGCAACACGCACCACGACCACGACGACGCCGACGACGGATACAAGGCGCGCAAACGAGGAGGATGAGGATGAGGATGAGGAAGACGAGGAGGAAAATGACAGGGGAGGAGGAGGAGGAAACGAACACAGGAGGAGGAAGAGGAGGAACAGCAGGAGGAGGAGGGGGATGAGAAGGAGGAGGAGGACAGAAAAGGAGGAGGAGGGGGGAAGGAGGAGGGAGGAGGGAACGCCATCACTTCCAAGCGAGCGGGGGCGATGATCGACACCCCGGGGAGCATCGGCGACCGATGTGGGACAATCAATGCGACCCCAACCGAAGAGACCACGACGTCGAAGGTCTCGGAGAAGGCTTGGCGGGGGATGGGGGTGCAAGAAGCGTCTGCTCAAGAGGACAAGGGGGAGGAGGAGGGGGAGGAGGAGGAGGAGGAGAAGGAGGATGATGAGGAGGAGGAGGAGGAAGAGGAGGAGGAGGAGGAGGAGGGGGAGGAGGAGGGGGGAGGAGGAGGAGGAGGAGGAAGAGGAACGGAGCGGAGCGGAAGAGTCGCGAAACGACGGGAAAAGACAAACCCATTCCCTGCCGGTTCATACGAAGAAGAACACTGCGTAAGTGAACAACATGAGCTCTGTAACCCTCCCGGCACTGCGAAGAAGACCGAGGAACGAAACTGATACCTTGAATGCGTCAATCCCCATTGTAGTCGACACCCGCGAAGAAAGTTTCACGTCGCATCGGCAGCAACATGCGTTCACTCATCCAGCGCACCACCAGAAAAAAAAGGCGCGAAAACATATTGAATACCAGCTGAATTCCAACTGCAACCGCCAGACAAGCTGCACCACAAAGCAGAACCAGTAAACATACAGCGCCATCCACCAGAATCCCAAAAAGGATGCCTCTCGCACGCAAGAAAAACGAGATGCACAAAGTACCCCTTGTTAGGGAAAAAGCATTTGCCCAACCACAACCAGCCATTGAAGTACACCCAGGCGGGAGGCGTTGGGTCAGTGCACGTAGGCCCCCGCTGTCCGTCCTGACTGGGATGGGTAACGAAGAGACCGAACAGGAACGTAATATCCAGAAGTATGGGCACAGCATGCCGAAGGACAACACTGCGCAGCAGCTCCAGGGGAAAAACAAGCAGTGGGTACTCCGGCTCGCCCCTGCAGTCACACATAGCTTGAAGATCAAGGGCGCGACCTGGTACACCCAGGCGGGAGGCGGTGGGTCAGCGCGCAAAGGCTCCCACTGTCCTTGCCGCCTGTGATGGATGCCGAAGAAGAGGTTCAGGACAAACAAACATAATAATACACGCCACGAAACATAAGAAAATGCGGTGCGGCGGCTTCCAGAAAGAACCAAACCAAACATCGATCGAAACTTGCTCCGTTTAGCCATTGGGATAGCTGTCCCAAACCGTCGAGACTAACCCAAGTTCAGCTGAGGTGAAATTGGCTCGATGCGGCCCTTATTCAAGGATAAGCAAACACCACTGGTCATTGGGCACCCCCCAAGAGGGATCGCCTCCTCCACAGACAGCCCCACAATATCAATACAAAGACGAAAGGATGCTACCCACTTCCTCTCGTGCTGACGTGGAGGCACGGAGCTAGGAGTCCGATGGCAAGTGTGGGCCCAAATGGTTACGACACGCGCCTCAGGGCCCCTGTGCTTGAGGGAGGAGGAAAAGGAGGAGAAGGAGGAGGAGGAGGACAGAGGAGGAGGAGGAGGAGGAGGAGGAGGAGGAGGAGGAGGAGGAGGAGGAGGAGGACAGAGGAGGAGGAGGAAGAGGAGGGAGAAGAGAAAGGGGGGCAGCTGACCTTGTCCTGGGCCACCGCAACGTCGCCTTGGAACTGCGAAAGGCCCGTGGCAGTGGTGAGCGTCTTCGTCGTGCCGTCGGCGTCGTCGTTGAACGCGACATCGCCATACACCTTCGCTAATAAAGGGGCCCAGGAACACACACACGCATAAATACACATAAATCCAAGGAATCGCACAATTTTTCAAGATGGTACCAGAGAAAACAAAATCATATTATTTAGGGCTATAGGGCCATAAGCATCTGGGGCTTTAGGTCTAAAGGGCGATGGGTCTATTAGGCTACTGGGCTGTAGAGCTATAGGGTTATACGGCTATGGGGCTGTAGGGCTATAAGGCTGTGGGGCTGTAGGGCTATATTGGGTACAGGGCGATAAGGGCTATAGGACTATAGGGCTACAGGGCTATGAGGCTACAAAGCTAGAAGACTATAGGGCTATAGGGCTACCGGGCTACCGCGCACCTGGGCCCCCGGGCACCTGGGCACCCGGGCACCGGGGCAGGCCAACGAAATTGGCGGCACACCTCACCTAACCATATGAATCCTCCAAAACGCCTACAGAGGCCGGCTCTGATTGGGAATTTTCTGGGTTTTCGTCATCCCCCCCGCTTCCCATACTTTCCCATACTTTCCAGGTAATCGATCATTAATTGTGTCTGTGTGCTTCTTCCCCTCCTGAGCTAGAAGAAGAAAAACCACATAAACAGAAACTTTTGGCACTCCGCGCGGATTTCTTGGATTCGCGCTGGACCCGGGGCGGCGCCGGAGGCGCCTCCGGGGGGGCCAGTCGCGGAATCCAAGAAATCCGCGCGCCTCCGGCGCCGCCCCGGGTCCAGCGCGAATCCAAGAAATCCGCGCGGAGTGCCAAAAGTTTATGTTCATGTGGGTTTTTTCTTCTCTGATTCGCGGCGAGCGCAAGGATGTGGGGCGAGAAGGGTGGCCTTCTGAGAGGCCAGGGCTTCTTGGAAGTCCGCCTGCCTCCCAACAAGAAAGCGTCTGACCAGCCTGCGATCCCTTCTGAGCGCCCATTGGCTTCTCAGGAGGCCACCGCCCTCGCCCCACCCTCGTTCGCGCGCCGCCCAGCACCGTCAGAGAGGACGAGGTTCCAGAAGAACTCCCTCCGACGTAGGTGTCGCCAAACAGCTGGATGACGCCCGCGTTGCCGGCGCTGCCGACGGTGAAGGACCTGTGGCGCGAGGGCCAACGGAGACACGACTCCCCAGACCTCCAGATCACCGACATGATGCTGTTGTTAGGCGGCGGGCGAGGGGGAGAAATGAGAAGGAGAAGGCCTTCTCAGAAGGCTGCGGGACTTCCCAGAAGCCCTCGCGCCTTCTGAGAAGTTTTTGTCTGTCTTCGGGGAAGGCTCAGGAAACTTCTCAGAAGGCCGCGGAACTTCCGAGACTTCTGAGAAGGCCCGCCCCTTCTCAATTCCCCCCCTCGCTCGCCGCCGAGTTGTGGATCTTCGACCACGCTCTGGGGCGCTCAAGAAACGATCCGGGGCGAGAAGCCGGTCCGCAGGAAGGAATCGCCGTGGGGCCCGCGCGTCGGACAGCTCAGGACCCCGGACGTCTGGGTCCTGGATTTACGGTCAGGTCGATCATGTCCCCCTGCAGGCAGATTTTGGAGGAAAAACCAAAAAGAGAGTCATAAAACATGCTCAAGAGCAGCCCAACATGGTCAAAACATCGTCCCCAGATGATCTCTCATCGTGGAGGAACAATGAAAGATAGTTCAAGGATGCTCAAAGAGTAGTCCGCAAATGGTCAGCACATCGTCCCCAGGCTATTTTTCCTGACTATCTTGGAATGCCCCCCCCCTGCATAGGGGCAGGCCCGACTTCAGCCTGGGCCCCGGCTCTGCGGGGGCCGCCCCCCCAGGGGGGGCCGGCGCTCGCAGGGCCTCGGGGGGCGCCCGGGAGAGGCGGGCCCCCCCGGGAGAGGCGGCCGGCGCCCGCGAGGGGCTCGGGGGGGGCCCCGCGCCCTCCGGGGGGCGGCCGCGAGGGGGGCGCCCAGGAGAGGGGGGGGGGGGGGCGCAGAGCACGGCCGTCGGCGCGTGCGCGGCCCGAAGTGGGTGCAGTCGGGGCGTGGACCTGAGGAACCCTAGATAAGGAGCGAGGCCCCTTTTTTCCATAAGGTCAACTTCGATTGCAGTGCAGTCGGGGCGTGGACCGAAGTGGGTGCAGTCGGGGCGTGGACCTAAGGAAGCCTAAATAAGGAACGAGGCCCTTTTTTTCCATAAGGTCAACTTCGATTGCCTGTCAAAAAACAGAAGGAGAGCCTGAGGCAAGCTGTGAACCACTTAAGGAACGCGGAGCCCCTCCCCAACGAAGAGGGTTCCTTCTTCAGGGCCCCGACTGTACGGAGACAATGGGCACAATGCCCAACAACGAATGTTGTCCCAAACCATCAGCGGCCGCTGTGGGGCGGGCGGCCTGCTGTCTCAAACGGACACAGGCCGCGGCGGCGCGGACAGCGAGTCCTGTTCGAGATGAACAGGAACTGCTGTTGGGCAGCGTACCCATTCTTTCCGTACCCATTTCGTTCGTGCCGAAAGGGGGGGGCCAGGGACGCGTGGAAACAAGAAGCGGCGCCGCAAAATCCGGGGAGACGTCGTGGCCCCCGCCGTGCTGTCCACCCCCCCGTCATCACCCCCCTCTCGGCATGAGATCCCCCTCCCCAGTCGTGACCCCCCTCTTGGCCGCCCCCGTTCCCTCAGGATCCCCTTGCTCTTCCCGGTGACTTGCCGTCCGAGATCTCCACGTTCCCCACCAGTCTGACGGTGCCGCTACCCGTGGTGAACTGGTTGGTGGAGTCGATCAGCACGTCGCCCATGAACAATGCCTGCCCGTTCGCGGTCGTGAACGTTCCAGCCCCAGCGGTCATCAGGAAGTTCTTCGCCGCGGCGAGCGTGAAGTCGCCGTTCACGGTGACCCCTCCAGTTCCAGTGGCGAGGGTGGCGACCGTGCCTGAAAGGCCGGAAAAAAAACATCAACTCTTGGAGGAGCCGCGGACGGCCTCCATCCGGTGTTGGGTCCTCCGTGCATCTGCCTTCCGCCCCGCCGCATGGCTACTTCGGCGCACTCCTCACACGCATCGTGGCTCCACAAGGAGCTCCACCGAAGGCCCCAGCGGCAAGGTTCGCATGCGCCCCTCCCTGCCCATTTCGGCACACCCCTCACACGTTCCGTGGGCCCACAAGGAGCTCCACCCGAGGCCTCAACTGCAGGGTTCACATGCGTCCCCCAGCCGACTGCCGGTCGGCACACCCCTCACACGCTTCGTGCCCCAACTGGGAGCTAAGACCCCAGTGGCACGGTCCGCGCGCGCGCCCCCCCGCCCATCTCGGTGCACCAATTGCACGTTCCGTGGCCCCACAGGGGGCTCCACAGGAAGCTCCAGTGGCAGTGTCCACATTGAACCCCCCCCGCCCATTTCGGCACACCCATCACACGTTTCGTTACCCCACAAAGTACTTCACCGAAGGCCTCAATGGCAGTGTCCATCTGCGCACCCCCCCAGCCTATTTCTCAACCCCTCACACGCTTCGTGCCCCCCCAAGAGGATGTCCACTGAAGGCCCCAATAACAAGGTTCGCATGCGTCCCCACGCCCCTGTCGGCACACCCGTCAGCCGTTTGGTGGCCCCACTGGGAGCTCCACCGAAGGCCCCAGCGACAGGGTCCGCGTGCATCTCCCTGCCAACTTCGCTACACCTCTCACGCGCTTCGTGGCCCCAGAAGGGGGCACCACCGAGGGTCCCAATGGCAATGTCCACCTGCGCCCCCCCGCCCATTTCGGCGCACCCCTCAGACGTTTCGTGGCCCCACGTGGAGCCGAGGCCCCAGTGGCACGGTCCGCGTGCGCGCCCTCCCACCCATCTCGGAGCACCCCTCACACGTGTCGTGACCCCCCCAGGGGGCCTCCACCGAAGGACCCTCTGGCAAGGTTCGCGTGCGTCCCCCTCCGTCCATGTCGGCAAACCCCTCGCACGTTCCGTGGCACAGCCAGCTCCACTCAAAACCCTGTTGGCAATGTCCACATGCGCCCCCACCGCCCACCTCGACACACCCCTCACACGCGTCGTGGCCCCGAGAGGAGCGCCACTGAAGGCCCCAGTGGCAGGGTCCACATGCGCCCCCTCGCCGAGTTCAGCACTCCCATCACACGCTCCGCGGCCAGACAGGCAGCCCCACCGAAGGCCCCCAGTGGCAGCGTCCTTGCTTCGTGGCCGCACAAGCAGCTTCACTGACAGCACCAGCGGCAGCGTCGACATGCCCCGACACCACCGAAAGCCTCAAGAGCAAGGTTCACGCTGGGCCCGCCCCTCGCCCCTTCCGGAACACTCTTTACACGCTTCGTGGCCCCACGTGGAGCTCCACCGAGGGCCCCCGTGGCGGTGCCCACACGCGCCCCCCCCGCCCCTGTCGGCACACCCCTCAACCGTTTGGTGGCCCCACGGGGAGCTCCACCGAATGCCCCACTGGCCGAGTTCGCATGCATCCCCCCCCCCTGCCCACGTCGACTCACCCCTCACGCGCTTCGTGGCCCCACAGGGAGCACCACGGAAGGTCCCCATGGCAATGTCCAAGTGCGCCCCCCACGCCCATTTCAGCACACCCTTTGCATGTTGCGTGGCCCAAAACAGGAACTCCAAGGAAAGCCCTCGTGGCGGTGTCCGCACGCGTCCCCCCGCCGATTTCGGCACACTGCTTACACGTTTCGTGGCCCCAAAGGGAGCTTCACCGAATTTCGGCACACCCCTCACACGCTTCGTGGCCTTCCAGGGAGCTTCACCAGAGGCCGCAGTGGCAGTGTCCGCATGCGTTCCCTCCTCTGATTTTGGCACACCCCTCGCAGGCCTCGTGGCCCCACAGTGAGGGAGCTCCACCGAAGGCCCTGGTGGCAATGTCCTCATGGCCCCTCCTTGCCCGTGTCGGCACACCCCTCACACGTTCCGTGACCTCACAGGGAGCTCCACCGAGTGCCCCAGCGTCGAGGTCCACCCGCGCCCCCCCCGGCCCATTTCGGCACACCCCTCGCCCTCTCCGTGGCCCCATATATGGAACCCGACCGAAGGCCCCCCTCGCGCGCTCCGTGGCCGGCCCCACAAGCAACTCCACCGAAGGCCTCCGTGGCAGTGTCCACGAGCTCCTCCCCCCGCCCGCTTCGGCACACCCCTCACGCGCTTCGCGGCCCCCAGCGGGAGCTTCACTGAAAGCGCCGGGGGCGCAGCCCGCATGCGTCCCCCCGCCGGTTTCGGCACACGCCTCACACACGTCGTGGCCCGATAGTGAGCTCCACTGAAGGCCCCAGTGGCAGTGTCCACATGCGTCCC
This sequence comes from Prorocentrum cordatum, assembly GCA_963575745.1. Lineage (NCBI taxonomy): Eukaryota > Dinophyceae > Prorocentrales > Prorocentraceae > Prorocentrum > Prorocentrum cordatum. The sequence goes on along the minus strand of CAUYUJ010015082.1, from coordinate 213,346 downwards.
CCCTGCCCATGTCGGCACACCACTCACACGTTTCGTGGCCCCATAAGGAGATATATCGAAGGACCCAGTGGCAGGGCTTGCGTACCCTCATTCGCCCTCCTCCTCCTCCTCCTCCTCCTCTTCCTCCTCCATCTATATCTCCTCCTTCTCCGCGCCCCAGTCCTTCTGCTGGGTCCCCCTCCTGCTTCTCACCAGCCTCGCGATATTCGCAGCAGCATGTGGTTGGGCCCTCCGTCAAGAGAGCTTTCGTTTTCCCTGGCCCTGTCTTCGTTTGCACAACGAAGTCGAAACGAAAACGGCTCATACGATTGCCAGAGCACCGTGTTTTGGAGGTCGGAAAGGGGTGTGGCATAAAGAGGTGTGGTGCCAGTCGTGGAGAAATCGATGTCATCGAGGATGGATAGCATCGCAAAACTCAGCAGTGGCACCACACCCCTTTACACCACACCCCTCTCCTACCTCCAAACGTTTAGGTCCTGCCTCCTCCGCGCACTCCCGGCGCCAGGGGCGCGGCCCAGGGTCGACGGGCACGGGCCCTGCCGCCAGCGGCGACGAAACCGACGACGAGGCTCCAAAGCTGCTGTTCGTACGGTTTTCGGGCTCCCTGTCCCCTCCCCCCCACCCCGCCCTCCCTCCTCGATCCTCCTGCGAGCTGCGAGCTGATGGCGTGTGGGTCATGTCTCCCGCCCCCAGGGGCTATGGCCCCTGAGAAGGGGTGACACATCTAGTGGCGTACGCTCTGGATCCTCCACCTCCTCCTCCGCCTCCTCCTCCGCCTCCTCCTCCTCGATGCTGCCTGACGAGTCGTCGTTCTGCGTGATCGAGCCGTAGATGGTCGTGGCAACCGAGGCGCCGCTGGCGCTGCCGCCGATGTTGACGGCCCCGTAGAACGTGGCGGCTCCGCCTGCGGACGACAGACCACGACGGCGGACGACGGACAAGGACGGACGAAGCCGGCGAGGAACGTCGACGACGACGACGAACGAGGACGAGGGGGATGAAGAGGAGGAGGAGGAGGAGGAGGACGAGGAGGAGGAGGAGGCGGAGGAGGAGGAGGAGGAGGAAGAGGAGGAGGAGGAGAAGCAGCATCAGGATGATGATGATGATGATGATGATGATGATGATGATGATGATGATGATGATGATGATGATGATGATGATGATGATGATGATGATGATGACGATGATGATGACGAGGAGGAGGAGGAGGAGGAGGAGGAGGAGGAGGACGGCTCCTGCACCTCTCCTTGGCTGCGTTCTTGCCCGAAGTATGCGACATCGTCTTTTCCATCCATTGGGGGCACCTCGCTTCAGGAGGGAGCGGGGGGCCGCGGTGGGGGAGGGGGGTAACAATAGCCGCGGCCAACGTGCACCCCACAAGGCGCGCTCGCAGCATTGGCGCAACGATCGCCTGTGTACACCATAGCCCCCCTGTGTGCACGACAACGCCTGCGTGCACCACCACGCCTGTGTACACCCTAGCAGCCGCGGGCACCATAATTAGCAGCACATCGTCTGTGTACTGTACACTTTAGCGCCTCAATATGTAATCCGCAGCAGCCGCCTGCGCAGCAGCTCATGTGTACACTGGTGACTGCGAGGACCATATCGTCTGTGTACGACAAGACGCCTGTCAAGACCACAGCCTCTTGCACTGGCGCAGCGACCGCCAGTCCCTGTGTACACGACGACGCGTGCGTGCATCACAGCGTACATGTACACCACAATCCCGATGAGGCCCAAACTCGAAATCATCCTGGCAAAGGACCCAACCATGTGCAGTTGTGAGTACCGCGTTTGTGAGTATCGTCTTCGGTGAAGCTCCCTACAGGGCCACGAAACGTGTGAGGGGTGTGTCAAAATAAGTGCGGCGGTGTCACGCGGGCGCTGCCACTGGGGCCTTCGGTGGCGCGCCCTATGCAGCCACGAAACGTGTGGTTGGTGTGCTGGAATATGTGCGGCGGTGCCATGCGGGCGATGTCACTGGGACCGTCGGTGGAGTTCCCTATGGGGCCACGGAGCGTGTGAGGGGTGTGCTGGAACAGGCGCGGCAGTGCCATGCGGGCGCTGCAACTGAGGCCTTCGGTGCAACACCATATGAAGCCGCAAAACGTGCGATGGGGTGCCGAGATGGGTGCGGCGGTGTCATGAGGGCGCTAACACTGCGGCCTTCGGCGGAGCTCCCTATGGGGCCAAGAAACGCGCGAGGGATATGAAGACGCTGCCACCAATGCCTTCGGTGGAGTTCCTCATGGGGCCACCAAACGTGTGAGGGGTGTGCCGAAATGGGTGCGGCGGTGCCATGAGGGCGCTAACACTGCGGCCTTCGGTGGAGCTCCCTCCGGGGCCACGAAGCGTGCGGGGGACGTGCCGAAATGGGCTGGAGGTGCCATGCGGGCGCTGCCTTTGGGGCCTTCGGTGCAGCGCCCGAGGGGCCCACGAGACGTGTGAGGGGTGTGCGTGCCGACATATCTGGCATGCGGAGGGCAGAGGCAGGGGTGGGAGAAGGGAGGAGGGAGCAGGGTGAGGAGGAGAGGAGACGTGGGGCGCCTGTCTCTTCACAGCGATGACCCAGCAGCGCAGGATGGTTGGGAGAAAATTGCCTGGCGAAGGACCCAACCCTGTCTAAACGAATGGCACATATTACCAAGACGGCTCAATACACAAGAGCACGATGAAGGGTATGCAATATCCCAGCAGCTTCGCCAAAGCCAGTCAGACCGAGGACGGAGTCCCCAATTCGCGCATGCCCTCTCAACCATCGATTCGCAATGGCGGTAATTACGATGAACGCGACGCGGACATTGGTGGAGCTGCCTGGGGGGGGGGGGGCAAGTCACGCGTGAGGGGTGTGCCGAAGTGGGCGCGGGAACGCCATGCGAGAGCTCCCTGGGGGGCAAGAAACGTGTGAGAGGTGTGCCGACATGGGCGCGGGGACGCCTTGAGAACGCACTCATTGGGGCCATAGTAGGAGCTCCCTGGGGGGGCAGGAAACGTGCGGGGTGTGCCGAAATGGGCGCAGAGACGCCCCATGCGAGATGCAAGGTGGAGCTGCCCGGGGAGGGGCGATGACCGTGTGAGGGGTGTCCCGAGAGGAGCGCGGGGACGCCATGCGAACGCACCCGCTGGGGCCGCAGGTGGAGCTCCCTGGGGGGGCAAGAAGCGCGTGAGGGGTGTGCCGACGTGGGCGCGGGGACGCCGTGCGAGCACACCCGCTGGGGCCACAGGTGCAGCACCCCGAAAAAGGCAGGAAAGCGCGCGGGGGTGCGCCGAAAGAGGCGCGGGGGGGCGCCGTGCGAACGCACCCACGGGGGCCACAGGCTGCGCGTCCGGGGGGTCGGGAGACGTGTGAGGCTTGTGCCGGCACGGGCGCGGCACTGGGGCCACAGGTGGAGCTCCCTGGGCGGGCAGGGAGCGTGCGAGGGGCGCGCCGAAATGGGAAGAGGGAACGCGATAATGGTGAGGAGGCGAGGGAATAGGGGGAGGGGAGGAGAGGGAGGAGGAAGACGCGCGGCGCTGCGGATTCCAACCGAGGCCCCACCACACGGGAGGGCTGGGGGAAAATGGTAGGCCCGAAGGTATCACATTCAACGTGCAACTCATGTCTGAGTCTTGGTTCTTCTGGCCCGGGATGCGGTCCACCCCGTGTTTTGGGGCCCGCCGTGCCTGCGTGGGACATAGCGCCTGTACAGCATGATGGTTCCACAGTCCTAACAGCCGTTGGCACCACAGCGCCTGGCGACTGCGGCCGCGGCAGTGCTCGGGAACAGCACAGAGCCTGAATACGTCCCAAGGTCCAAGCGAGACCCGAACTCCAGAAAATCGTAGTAAGACAAATCTACCACACTCACTGTGTGACTCATTCATGGTTCTTGCTGTTTCTGGCAGGGGGCACGGTCCCGCCTTCATGTTGGGCCAGCAGTGCCTTCGTGCACCACAACGCTTGCGTACAACACGATGCTTGCACCACCATTGCAGGCGTGTGCATTGGAACCCATCGCGCCTGCGTGCACTACAATTCTTGCGGACACCCCAAAGCCGTGAACACGTCTGTGTACACCTCCAAGGCCGCGACGGGGAGCACCAACTCCGGAACATCGTAGCGGGCCCACGAACGTATCAAATTCAATATGCAAGTTTTGGTTATTATTGATTGGTCTAGCCTGGGATACAATCCACCAAAGTACTTTCGTTCACCACAGCGCCAATGTACAACCCGAATCTTTCGCGCAACCCCAGCAGCCGTGTGCACCTCTTCCTCTTCCTCCTTCTCAGCCTGTCCCTCCTCCTCCTGCCCCTCCGTGCTGGTTGGTGGGGTTTCGGAGTCCAAGATGGCCCAGAAGAGAGAAGGAGGTGTCTCCAGGGCCGCTACGGACCCACCTGCACGTGCAATTTTGTGCCTGGCAGATGTCCTGCAAGCGTTTGGGCTCAATGAGTTCGAAGCCGCTGAATTGGGACGGAAGCTGAAGGAGCGAGACCCAGACAACGATCTGGAAGAAGAACTGGGCGGTTAGATACCCAGGGGGGGCCCTGTCGCTGGCCCCTGGCAGGTCTTTGGTTGTCCTGCCAGGGTGACAAAAAGTTTCCCTCGGATGGGCCCCCCTGGGTTTTGGTTTTTTGGACCGTCTGACTTTCTCCCCCCCTTTCCCCTCAGTGGCGTGCGATCCTCCTGCCCCTCCTCCTCCTCCCTCCCTCCTCCTCCCCGGAATCCTGGAATCCTGTTAGGATCCGTGGGAGCTGCAGGGGGGTCCCTACAAGGAACCATTGGAAACTGCAGAGATTCACGCCTGTGGCCATTTTCCAAGCGTTACCGTTACGGAGGGAGGGAGATAGGGGGGTCGGGGCAACACGAGTTTGAAGGGGCCCTGGGACACACAAATAAATACACACAAATAAACGTATTCCCCATATTTTCCAACATTTTCTGGCTTTTTGTGTTCCCCCACACTTCCCATATGTTCCCATCTTTTCTTCGGAGTCGACGATTAATTGTGTCTGTGTGCTTTTGTCCCCTCCTGAACGGAGGGAGGGAGCTGGGGGGTCGGGGCAACACGAGCTGCCCGCGGAGCCCATGCAAGAACAGTCCCTGAGGCAACCCAGCCGTGGTAGAGCAAGAGGGCACCCGCAGGCCCACGAAGACCAGCAGGCGCCCAAGAACCCCGACCCTCGAGCCTCGAGCGACGACGCCGACAGCGCCGCCGACCGTCGACGCCGAGGGCGGTGGTGGAGGAAAAACAAAGCGGCATCAGCATAAACTGTTGGCGCTGGCGCGGATTTCGCGGATCCAAGAAATCCGCGCGGAGCGCCAGAAGTTTGTGTTCGTGTGGTTTTTTCTTCTCCGATTCGCGGTGAGCGCGAGGATGTGGGGCGAGAAGGGTGGCCTTCTGAGAGGCCAGGGCTTCTTGGAAGTCCACCTGCCTCCCAACAAGAAAGCGTCTGACCAGCCTGCGATCCCTTCTGAGCGCCCAGTGGCTTCTCAGGAAGGGCGGTGGCGGCGCCGACGACCACGACGCGGCGGCCCCACCGGCGGTCGAGCTCCCCACGGTGAAGGCCGTGTTGTCGGCGACGGTGGTCGCTCCGTTGAGGCTGACGGCCCCCGTTCCTGCGAGGGGAGCTCTGCGTCCGCCGCCGGCTGACGTCGGAGCGTCTCTGGCTGCCTCCCTCCTCCCTCCTCCCTCCTCCCTCCTCCCTCCTCCCTCCGTCCTCCGTCCTCCGTCCTCCTCCTCCTCCGTCCTCCTCCGTCCTCCGTCCTCCTCCTCCTCCGTCCTCCGTCCTCCGTCCTCCTCCTCCTCCTCCTCCTCACTTCTTCCCAGACCACCGTCTTGAACACATCGGGGCGGATGTGCTCCACCACTCTCCCGGGCGCCCCGAGGCATGCACTGGACCCTGGGGCCGTCGTGAGCAAGAGTGGGGCGGAAGGCCAGTCCCCGTGGAGAGGTCGGGAGGTCTGGGCAGTGTCCAGCATGCGCCCAGTGCGGAGGGCACGCTCCGTTCCTGGAGGAGCGGGCCCGGACTGTGCAGTGGATCCGCACGTGGACCCATAAGGGAATCCATCCCCTGTGGATGCACCTGCAAGAGTCATGCCAAGCGGCGGAGCTGCTATACTGGAGGAGTGCACACGCTCAGGAGGGCCCATAGCGGATCGAATTGTGGATCCAGAAGTGTACCCAGCGTGGGGGCACAAGTGGTTCTCTCGTTCTCATACAGGGGATTCACCTGTGAATCGACTTACGGATCCACAGTGGATGCACTTGTGGAACTCAGACACCCCCCGCTGGCCCCTCTGCTAGAGGGAGGGAGGGAAGGAGGGGACGGACAAAACGCAGCGACGCCTGCCGTCTTTTGGGGTTCTTGGGTGCTCCCTAAAGTATTCCCGAGGCTGTCTGAAGCGGTCTGTCCTCCGACGCGTAAGGATGGCCTCGTTTGCTCCAGCAAGTCATCGCAGAAGCGCAAGTTTGACACGTCCTCAGGCCCAGATTCGCCTGAGGAAAAACTGCATACGTCAGGAACCGCGCCTGAGGGTGAGGGAAAGGCGGAGGAAGGCTCAGCGCTGCGCCTGGACTGTAGGTTTAAGGCCTGACAGGCAAGGTTGAGCCGTCGGTCAGATGACATCCCTGAGGACGCAGGAACATTCAGAATTTGACGCGCTGGCCGACGCACATCGATGGTGTGTGGTGCAGTGCTGTGAGTGTACCAGCACCTGCCTGCTTGTCTTATGGCTGACCGGATCAAGCGATAGTGTACGATCCTCACTCCCTCCTTTGGCGGGCGGGACACGCTGTCGAACCGACTAAACGAGATGCAGCGAGCTGTAGCGGAGCTGGATCTGCTCGTCCAAGGACACGCCCACCTTGAGGCTGACCTCCTCGTCTTTCGCACTGGTGACACAGCTGTCGTCCTGCAAGAGAATCACGATTGCCTCCTGCGTGCCCGCCCTGTGCCAATACCCGAACACGTTTGCCCTGTTTGTCGTATCGTGCCCGCTTGCCAAATCTATGCCGTGGATATGCGCTCAAAGACGATCCTCGCTAGCTGGCACGAGCCCAGCATCTGTCGACATCTTGGTGGCCATATAGCACTCCAGGTTTCGCCAACATCTCTGGTTGTAGATCTGCTCGTACATGACGATCACCTTGCACCTGAGGAAGATGAAAGGCACGCTGTTTCCTAACATCACCTTGAACTCAACCTCCTCCTCCCCGCTGCGCCAAACGCCGGGCCATTGAGGTGCAGATACCCAATCGATCCATAAGACATTAAAGGGACGAGGTTCCTCATCTCTTACCGATTTGCACAGCTTTTTACCAACTCTGGATCGAACTTGTCTGCCTGTGTCCAATGGTGGGGCACGGGTGCCATGTCAAGACAGAACTTTCCAGTCAGCACGCCGCCGATGTCCAACCTCCGCTTGACCAACAATCCCATGTCGCGAAGCGTGTGGTGGCGTGACATGGGCGTGTCTAGTGGAATGCGCAAAGTCAGTTCAAGTGGAATGAACCAAACATCACTGCTCTTACGCAAACCATCCTGGGTCAGTTGCTCGTCGCCCTCAATACCTGGATCCCCAATCTCCGCTTCACAGTTCCCACCGTCGCTCGGGCCTGGGTTTTCAATCTCCGCTTCATAATGTCCGCCATTGCTAGAGGCCCGTCGGTTCAACCAGCATGCCACGGCAAACATTGTGCCACAGGCCAAGCAGGAGCCAACGATGCCGAGGACGACTATCGTCGACCCGTCTGAATGCTCCTGCTCAGGCAGGGCCGCGTTGCTCGTCCTGGCTGCGGCGCTGGCCGAGGTGGAGAACTCGACTGCTGGTGGCGGCGGTGCCAGGGTGGTGGTGGTCCTCGCGCTGCTTGTGCTGGCTCCTAGTGGCGGTGGGATGGCGCAGGTGACGATGGAGCCAGCCGGGTAGCCGTTCATCGAGCTGCTGGCCAGCGTAATCGGCCCGATGCTCACAATGATGCCTGCCTCACTGTTGCCTCCGCCTCGAGTGTGATCCGTTGAGTGTTGCACCCAACTGCCAAGCGACTGCCGAGGGCCCCGACCCGAATGCCCCCAAGCGAGCCGAAGAGAGACCGAAGAGTGATGACCCAAACATCGACCGACTACCTACCAGACCACCCCAACCCAACCCGAAGACCCGAATTTGACCCGAATTTCGGGTTGGGGGGGGTGTGCGGGTTCCATGTTTTTTTCAATGCTCCCCGAAGCCACCCCACTGGAAATGGAGCGCACATTGAGGCCTTCGGGTCGGGTTGGGATGGTTTGGTGGGTGGTGAATGACTCCCCCCACCCCCGAGCGCGGCACCCGCGGGAATTCCTGTCGGGCGGGGCGCCAGGCCTGGGGAAAAGGGAGGGGAGTTGGGCAGTCTTCGAGGCTGGCGCTCGAGAGTGGGCCATGCCCTCCAAAAAACCCTAGTCGCAGTACCCATTCGGCAAATCTGCCTCACCCCCGTGGTCTGGTTGCGAAAGAGAGCCGCGCAAGCCCCACAAAACGCACCAACGTGGAACATAGAACCCCAAGATGGCCCAACGAAGATCTCGGGAGTCCACCGTGAGGGCCCTCACGGCGCCCCAGACACAACGGAGCAGAGGGGAGTGAGCAGGTGCATGGGGCAATTGCCCCTCTTCGTGCCTCCTGGCCGAGGCGGCTCATCTGTGCACCGTCGCCGAGGAAGTCGCGATGGCTACCCATACCGCTCTTCCCTGGACCTCTCCAGGGATGCGTTCTTATAGGCATCCTGGATGGGGTCCGAGTAGATGGAGTCGGGGGATCGCACAGCATCGGCGATGCATCGGGTATGCACTGGCGACGCATCGTCGACGTCGGCGATGCAGCGGCGACGTGGAGGTGGAGCAAATCGGGCTCCGCATCGAGCCGCATCGTCGATGCGGCGCCATCCACCGACCCCACCTGCTCCGACCCCATCTGGGAGGCCTGGAGTTCTGACCAGGACCTTGAAGCGAATCCAGCCGCGGCGACGAGGGGCCCCCCGGGGAGGCCCCGAGCGGCGAAGCATCGAGGGAGGGGTGGCGGCAGCGGCACCACCCGCTCCTCCCCACGCGTCGCTGGGCCCGGTGGGGCCGCCCGCGCGGCCGCGCCGCCGAACAGGCTCTGCTGTCCGGGCTTGGGGGGCCCGCGCGGGCGGGCGGCGCAGGTGCAGAAAGCGAGAAAACCATGCAAACATGAACGTTTGGCGCTGCGCGCGGGCTTCTTGAATCTGCGCTGGGCCCCTTCCCTGGCGCGCGGGGCGCGCTAGGGGCGGCACCGGAGGCGCCGCCAGGGGGGCCCAGCGCAGATCCAAGAAATCCGCGCGCAGCGCCAAAAATTAGGTCGGGCATGTCTCCCTACAGGCGGATTTGGGGTAAAAAATGAAAAACTGGCAAACATACCCCCGGATGACCAAGAATAGTCAAAACACCGTCCCCAGAGTTGTTTCTCTCTCTCTCTCTCTCTCTCTCTTTTTGTTGTGGGACAGATTTTGGATATTCCTCCTGTGGAGGGACGTGCCCGACGCAAGCCAACAGTGTACATTTTGTGGTCTTCGAGAATTGGGGGCCACGCGCCAGCGCGCGCCGCCTGCGCGTACGGGCGCGCGCCGTGCCCGGGGTTGCCAGATGCCTGGCGCCTTTGGTGGCACCAGTTCCTCGGTGGGCAGGAAGGGCCCCGTCGCGTGGTGCGAGGCCCCTCCCCCTCCCCCTCCCCCTCCCCCTCCCCCTCCTCCTCCTCCTCCTCCTCCTCCTCCTCCTCCTCCTCCTCCTCCTCCTCCTCCTGCACACTGCTGTTGCGGGCCTGCTTGGCTGCTGGCTTTCCTCAGCTGGAGGGATCTCGGCCCTCATCCATCCGCCCGCTCCTTTGGAGCCACTCAGTCGCCACGATGTTCCGTCGGGAGCCATGGCGGCCAAGGGTGCCTCTGGAGGGAGAGGGGGAGCTGGCCGAGTTTCGTGGCGCCCATGGCACGCAGCGTGGTCGAGCTCTCCTGACAAAAAAAAAAGCGAAGGAGCTGCTGGAGGCAATTGTGTCCCGCCGTGGCGGCAGGACCAATGGCCTGCCCTTCAGCCTGGTCTACGACCTTCTCGTCCTGACGGTGTTCATCCTCAGAATGAATACGGTAAGTGGGTATGCAGCTCATGCGGTTGTAAGATGAACCAGCCCTCGTACTACTTCTCCAATCGCCGTGGCTCGCTGCGCTTCTAGTCCGAATCCCTTTCGGCAGGTTCCGCTTGGACATCGGCGGCGGGCCTCGGTCTTTCCAAGCCTGGCGACGGCGCTCGTGCTCCTGGCTTGCAGGGTTCTGGCGGTGGGCCCCATCAGAATGGCAACCAGTTCGCCTCTCTCACGAACGCGGAGCAAGAGTCCTTCACCGCCTTGTCCGAGAAACTGGGCATGACGGAAGACGCTAGCCGCGCCCGTGCTCAACTTGCTTCTCGGCGCCCCGCACAGGCTTTCAAACGTCGGCCTCCAGGAGCAGCTGGCGCGCGTCCAGCGCAAGCGGCTCAAGCATGGCCACCGCGTGGACAAGGATACCAACAGGGCTGCAGCTCTGGAGTCGCAGTTGGACGGCCAGCGCAGGCTCGCCGGGCCCATGCGCACTGAACTGGAACATACGGACAGGAGCTACGACGAGCTGGCGCAGCAAGTGGCCAGTGCCAGGGCACGCGGAGAGGTCTCGCCCCCGCCTGCGGCTACGCCCATGCTACGGCTCGAAGACCTGCTCGACGGCAAGCTTGATTCGTTCGACATCGACCTGGGCTCTCTGTTCAGGGCTTCGGAAGACTACGGCGAGGAAGACCTCGAGGGGCTCGAGAAGCGCCGCGATCACCTCCTGCAGTCGGCTCAGAGCATGGCCAAAGACTTGTTCGCCCAGGCTGCGTTCGCGGCCGAGGAGGCTAAGGGGCGGCACGACGCCCAGACCGCTCGACTGGAGCAGAAGAGGGTCGCGCGGACACTGGCGAGGCGGCCGGCGGTCCCTTTGATGGCCGCGCTGCTGGCGCGGGTGGAGATCCATGGGGGCGCTGGAGGTGGGCGCTCTTAGGCCCCGCGTGCAGGGGCAGCCCCTGGCCCGCAGCCTCCCGCTGAGCCTGCTGCTCCATCGCAGGGTGGATCTGGCGGTGACACCGAGACGCTTCTATAACGTGCCCGCGCTGCAGCGGCCAAGGTCACTGCGCGGGCGGCCCCGCCCCGCAACTGCTGCGCGAGGGTTCGGGTTACGTCGTGGAGAGTTGCACCGGGGGGGGGGGCTACTTTCGGTTGAACATTCAAATATTCCCAAGCGATCTTCGCAGACCCCGTCATCGCCTGGAGCGGGGCTTCCCAAATCCAGGCTTCCTGCCGCGTCCTCGCTGCCTGAGGCAATCTGTCAAATCCAAATGTTCTGCGCAGTCCCCGCGGCCTGGCGCGGGGCGGCCTGCCCTCGGGGTCGCCGAGGCCCCCGAGGCCCCCCAACGGGTCAATTCTCTTCTGAGGTTGAGACGGCCAACGGAAGTCTGGGTCTTCTATCGAAGATTGGTCGCCGACGTGTTCGGCCTGCGTCGTTTTGATCCAGGGGCGTCGTCTTCTGGAAGGGGGCCCGGTGTACATGGCTTCTGCGTGGTGAATGAACAGCGGCTGGAAGTCTCTGTGGGCTCCTGGCAAGGCGGGGGCCTGCGGGGGCCTGTCCAGTGGGTGGCCATTCTTGCGTGGGCCTGGCTGGGCCTCCACTCCACCCGAGGGTCGCATTGCCTCCCCTTCATGGGGCTGTCATTGGTGCGGTCCATCCTCCCAGGGGCCAACCCATCCTCGCCTCGTCAATTCACGTCCGTGGCTCTGCGGGCTCGGATGCCGAAAACCTCGACGTCTCGGGGCAGCTTGGATCCAACCTCTCGGTTTGCGGGATGCCCTTCATCTTCGGCGGCGATATTAATCATGGGCCATCTGTGCCGCGGCATTGCGAGTTCGCGCATCACCTCGAGGCTCAGCTCGCGGAGACGGGCGGGCCCGCGTGCTTCGGCGCGGGCGAGCCCAAGTGCTGCGAGTACTTCGTGGTCTCCAGCGGCCTGTCGCAAGCTATCGAGAAGGTGTTCGGCGACCCCCGGACGTCGGCGCCCGCCCCTCGCGTTCCTGCCAGGGCGAAATTCTCCGCGGGGCTCGCTGGCCTCCGCGCCCTCTCCTTCCGCGAGCCTGCCCCGATGTCGGCGGCCCCCCCCCGTGGCCCGTCGCCCGAGCCGCCGCGTTGCGAGCGGCGTGGGTCTCTGGTGGGTGAGGCCGTGGTGAGGGCCCAGAAGGGGCGGGTGGGATGTCCTCGAGAGCCCCCTCTTGGCCGCGGCCACTACCTCGGAGCTGGCGCTGTGTGGTGTGATGGGAATCGCCCTCTCCTACTATGGTGCTCGGGGTAAGTGGGCGCGCCGGCGTTGGCGGCCAGTCTCGGGGCGCGGCCGCGGGGCCCCATCGCTGCCCCGAGCTCCGAAGCATGAGATGGCTGCGCTCCAACTGCCAGGTGTTTCTTCGGCTCCGATCCGACGGGTCGGCCGGCGCGGACGAGTCTCGCCAGCTGCGGGGCGTCTGCGCTGTCCTCTCCGACCCAGCCCTACTGGTGCGGGACAACCAAGGCCCGCGAGATGCTTTGCGCGGAGAAGTCACCATGGCGGTCAAGGCCTGGCTTTTGGACCCCGCGGACCTCTCCTTTGATTGCGACGCCCCGGGCCCGACGAGTACGCGCAATCGTTCCGGTTCCCTTGTTTCCGACCCCTCCGAGCTCCTCTGAGCGGGGACGAAAAAGTTCGGGGCTCTCTGGAGGGCCAGCGACGCGCCTTGAAAGTTTTGGGGCAAGAAACTGGCCCCTCTTCCGCTGATTCATTCCGACGCCATCAGGTTCATGTCTAAATCGTTCTTGGGGCGCTCGGCAGTGGCTCTGGGTGGCTTCCACATGAGGCATTGCCATTTCTGTCTGACACCTCGCTCGGGTGCCTGGCGTTGCCGTTTCAAGTGGTTGAGTCGTCGGCCATTCTGCCCGAGCAGCTGAGGGCGCTCATCGTAACCCTAATCCCAACAGCGCCCCAGGTGTTCGGTCCATCGGGGTGTTTTCCAACTCGCACCGTAGCCGGGGAGGCCTGGGAGCTCGAGCACGCATGGCCCCGCTGGGCCGCGGGGAAGCACCGTTCGTAGACGGACGCGGCGCGGCGTCAAACGGTGAGGTCTGAAACCAGCACGTCCTCCAAGCTTCATCCGGGAGGAATGTCTTAGGACATGCCTAGATGCCGCGAGCAGATCCCCCTCGTGCTGCTGGAAGGGGGTCGCCGCCTTAACGTTATCCCGGTTCGGCTCGGGGTCCGTCGTGCCGCCTGCCGCTCTGCGCGACGCATGGGCTTGTGGGGAGTGGGGCCCGCTGGGCTCTATGCTCAATTCGGGGTTGTCGCGGGCTGTTCGATGGCGACGACGTTGATCAGGCCGTTCGGATTGGAAGCTCGCGACTCTGTTGTTATGTTGCCGCTGTGCACTGCGCTCGATGTTTATATCGACAACGCGGGGATCAGTTGCGAGGGCACGGCGGAGCACGTCATTTCCAGCATCTCTCTGGCCGCCGAGGCCCCCCGCATCGCCGTCGCTCGAATGATGAAAGCGCAGATCCCCATGGACTAAATGACTTTTGCGTCCTCGTCTCGGGTGATCCTTGCCCTTCTGCAAGAAACGTTCGGTGCCCCTCGTGGGCCCAGACGGGAGACCGCGGTTAACCTCGGTGTCGACGTCGCCGGAGGTTTGCCGCGACGGGCCCGCGGCCGAAACGCTAAGGCGAAGAGCGGCGTGTCAGCTGCTGCCCGCAGGTCCAGGCGCTTAGCGAGCCTGCGCACTGTGCTCAGTCGCCGGGCAGATCACGTTTTTGTTTCGGGACCTCTCGCTGGCCTGCTGTGCGGCGCGGAAGTGCATGGTGTGTCCGACGGGGAGTTGGCCCGCGTGCGCCGTATGATTGCCTGTCAGCCGCCCTGCCTGTGGAGAGCGAAGTTTATCTAGTCATGCACGCCTGGAGAATGGTCCAGCTTGGTCTGGTAGTGTTTCTCTTATTGGCGTTGTGGTCATGAACTTTGGCTTCTTCAAATGAAGGTGACCTCTAGGACTCTTTCTTGGGAGCAGATCCGGAAGGCTTGTTCCACTTGGGCTGCTCCTCCGAGGTCCTGGCCGTCTGTGAAGGGCCCTAGTGGTGCTATGTATATGTCGCTCCATCGGATAAGCTGGTCCATGTCTGATCTCTTTACGTTGCTCGGTGAAGACGACAAACCCGTCCCTATCATCACCTCGTTTTCTGCTCGTTTAAGGAAGTTCCTTAAGCCTTCGGTCCTGAAATGGCTCGAGGTCGGGGTGGGCTCTAAAACTCTCGATGGAACCTGCGTTTGATTCGATGTTGTCTCGAGAGCGTTGCCCTCGGGAAACGATCTTGCCCTCCAAAACAAAAAGGGGGCATTAGGGCGGTTGCGAGACGAGCTATCTGGCCCTTGTCTAAGTGTGTGGCCAAGGGATATCTGGTTGTTGACCGTTGCCCGCTCTGCGATCCGGCAAGGGACACGATAGTGCACCGGCTGCGGTTCTGCGATCGTTGCGGGGAGAAGCGGCTGAGCACCGTCGGCCAGAGCCTCCTGGAGCGTGCGCGGTCGTGTTTCGCCGAGCCGCCGCGAGGATTGAATGTCCCTTTGAGAGACAGGCCTATTCATGCACCCTTCCAAGGACGTCGCTCAGCCTTCCAGCATTGACGAGGCCATGGCAGCCATCGGGTCCCAAGTATTCCCAAAGGCTTTTGCCGAGGAAGATCTGCCTCCGCCTGACCTTCGGGCTCGTGAGCGTAAGGGTGGGCTGTATGACGACGATAGCTGTATTCGGTTTGTTATCAAGGAGCTGTCTCGATCGGGCTGGGGAGAGGTCTGGTTCAGTGAAGCTGGACGTATCCTGGCTAGATGTTTCGGGCCTCTTGGCACCTCGCTCCCCGAAACTAGTGTCTCTGCAGAGTTTGCGGCTCCTGTTGTTGCTGCATCGCTTCTGGTAGGGGATTTGGTTTTCCACTCTGATTACCTTGCGGTCGTGAACCATGTTTCGCAACCTCCCAGGGACCGCTTGCACCCTTTTAGGCCTTCTGGTGTGCCGGTGATGCAAGTTGACTCTTTTGGGCAAGGTTTTTCTTACGGCCAGTGGTCAAGGTTCGAACCCACAAGCAGGAGGATGAAACCCTGTCAATGGATGATAGACTGCGCATGTAGCGGTCAAAGAAGGAGCCGCTTTTCACCCTCGCATCCCGGATGCAGAGGCTGAAGGGATCCAATTGTTGTGTGCCGTTTCGAGAGCTGTGACCAGGTTGGCCGCCAACCTGGTGGAGAGATGGCCTCGGACCGACCTTGGGGGTGTTTTTCGTGTTTCTGAGGCCCCTCCCCCGCGGGTGAAAGATCCGAGGCCATCTCAAGAATTAGAGCTAGTTGGACAATCGCTCCGCTCATTCTGGCAATGTTTTCGTTGTCTTCGATGCGCTCGTTCGCTGTCGAAGCCTTCGCCTGGTGTCTGCACCTTGCTGCCTCGCTCCGCGATCTGGGTCACATTTTCGTTGTAGTTGATTGCAGTGGTTCTCTTTCGTTTGCATCTGCCAACGGTGTGGCTCCTTTACAATGGTGGCAGGGTCGCTAAAATTGCGACCGTTTGCGTTCCTCGCGTACAGACTCAGAAGTCCGAGAGCTCGAGACTGTTGGGCAAGGGATCCCACCCCAAGCGGTCTCGGATCACAGTCGACGTCTCGACTTCATGCCCCCTGTAGAGGGGGTCGGTGGCAGTGGATGTCAAACATCCTCCTCCTCATCATCAGCAGCATCATCATCAGCATCATCAGCATCAGCATCAGCATCAGCATCACCAGCATCACCAGCATCACCAGCATCACCAGCATCACCATCATCATCATCATCATCATCATCATCATCATCATCATCATCATCATCATCATCATCATCATCATCATCATCATCATCATCATCATCATCATTGGCAACATCATCATCATCATCATCATCATCATCATCATCATCATCATCATCATCATCATCATCATCACCGCCATCCAAGGTCCCGCCCCTCCTCCTCCTCTTCCTCCTCCTCTCCCCCTCCTCCTTCTCCTGCTCCTCCTCAGGCTCGCATCGCGTGGCGTAGCCAAGCTGCCGGCATGGATCGGGAAGGCGTCCCCGAAACAGCGGGCCAACGCCCCCCGATTTGGCGACGGAGCGCGCCAAATCTGCATAGAAACGGGGCCCATCACTGATCCACGCGCTCCAATCCATGTCTGGAGGG
The DNA here is from genome assembly GCA_963575745.1 of Prorocentrum cordatum. Lineage (NCBI taxonomy): Eukaryota > Dinophyceae > Prorocentrales > Prorocentraceae > Prorocentrum > Prorocentrum cordatum. The sequence continues at coordinate 197,052 of CAUYUJ010015082.1, read as the reverse complement.
GCTCCAGGACACACAAAGAAATACACACAAATAAACAGATTCCCCATATTTTCCTAAATTTTCTTGGCTTCTGTCTTCCCCCCCCCCACTTCCCATATTTTCCCATATTTTCTAGGGAATCGATGATTAATTGTGTCTGTGTGTGTTTTTTCCCCTCCTGAATGTCTGTGCTTCTGTGACATTCGGCGCCGGTGGGGATGCAGGAAGCTCCGAAGCTTTCGAAGTGGACGCCAGGCGCGGCGACGGGCAGCCTTCAGGAGACCCTGGAAAGGAGAGAGACGTCCCGAACACTCGGTCTCCGAGGTCGCAGGAGGTCCCCAGAAGCCTCCAGAGGCCTCTGGAGGCTCACGAGGGACAACACAACACACGCGTGAAACAATTCGACCCTCGATCCTCGATGATCCTCGATGATCCTCGAACCTCGCTCCTCCTCCTCCTCCTCCTCCTCCTCCTTTTCCACCACCTCCACCTCCACCTCCTCCTCTGCCTCCTCCTCCGCCTCCTCCGCCTCCTCCTCCTCGCCCCGCGCGCCCGCGCGAGGAATGGAAGATCCTCAATCCTCGATTCATCCATCTCCTCCTTCAGGGCATCCCGTGACTCCTGTCGAGAATGCCGTGGCCCCTGACTGGCTCACGTCGCCGTTGAGGGTGATCTGCCCCGTGCCCGTCGTAAACATGCCGGACCCCGTGGACACCAGCGTCAGGTCCTTCGGGAGGTCTGGACTGATCGCCGCCTGCCGTCATCCTGCTCTCAGGTCGGGCACGTCCTCCTACAGGCGGATTTTGGACGAACAAATAAAAAAAACAAAAAAAAATAGTCAAACAAATGCACCCAAATGGTCAAACATGGTCGGAAAGTCGTCCCCATACATCTTCTTGGCTTGCTATATTTTTGTGCTCCTCCTGTACGAGGGACAGGCCCGACGTAATCCCGCTCGTGCACGTCGTCGTCCTCCCGGCAGTCTTCGGCGGTGGACAAACCTCCCTTTAGCACACCTCCCCTTAGTGAAAACGGCCTGGGACCAAAACCGACGGACCCGGACCCGCAAGAATGACGGCCGCGACGCCCTCTCGCGAACCGAAAACGGCCAATTCCTCAATCGACGTGTCAGGGTAGGAGGTCTGTCCACCTCCGAAGTCTCCAGAGGCCCGCGGGGCCTCCGGGAGCCTCTCTGGAGGCAGCCGCGGCACCATCCGAGCACAGCCTGCCTCCCGGTACCTCCCGACCCCGACGCGGGCGGGCGGCCGTCCGGCCGACCCCCCGGGGGCCCGCCGCGGCGAGAGGGATCTGCGGCGCACCCGGGCGTGGCCACGACGGCACACCAGAATTAAGTCGGGCCTGTCCCCCATACAGGGGGATTTTCGACGAAAAGCACCCCACAAATAATCAAAAAATGGTCCAAAAATAAACTGGGGACTATTCTTTGAAGATCTTTTGGCCTTTTGGAGGTATTTTTGGGGTACTTTTTACAATTTTTCGTCGAAAATCCCCCTGTAGGGGGACACGCCCGACATAACACCAGAACCCGGGCGCACGGAAGCGCAGCCAAAAACTCGACCCTGGCACCTCGAACTCTGCGACTGCTGGGCGGCGCGTGCGGAGGGGGCAGGGGGCAGGGGGAAGCTTCCTGCAGCGAGAGGCCGCTCCTCAGCGGGCGCCAGCCTCACGTCTACGGATGAGGCCCGCGCCTTCTGAGAAGCAAGGGTGTGTCTGCGAAGCCCTCCCTCCTCCCCCTACCCCCCTCTGCGCGTGGCAGAACATTGCATTCGGGCCGTAGACGACGGCGGCGGCGTCCTTGCCACTGGCGATCGTGACGTCGCCTCCCAGGCTGTGCGCCCCGGTGGCGGTGGAGAGGGTGGCCGCCACGCCGGAGCCGTGGTCGTTCTGCGTGATATCGCCGTAGATGGTCGTGGCGACCTCGGCCAACCGTCTTCGACGCCTCCTCCTCCTCCTCCTCCTCCTCCTCCTCCTCCTCCTCCTCCTCCTCCTCCTCCTCTTCGACGTCCTCCTGCTCTTTTTTTGGCGTTGAGCGGACTCTAGGTGCAAACCTGTAATTACCGTTCGTCCTAGTCGTCCTCCCTATCCTGCTCTTCCTCCTTCTCATCATCCTTCTTCCTCCTCGTCCTCCTCGTCCTCCTCCTGCTCCCCCTCCTGCCGCTTCCCGTTCCCCGAAGAGCTGTTTGGCACTTAATTGGAGTGCCTGAGGCGACCTCGTGGCCACGGCTGGATCCGCCACAAAGTTCTGGCCGAAACGCAGACCTAGAGAAGCCAGGGGGTCCTCCAGCCTCTAGGAACCAGGGGACCCCCAACCCCAACGTCTTGGAACCATCAAAGCTAATGCTTGTTCCCGTGTTCGTGTCGCCTCCCGAAGCCGCTCTAAAGCTCCAGGGCCATGTGAAAAGAGCATCCGAGACGAGCTCCAGGTCCATGGGACGGGGTCGGGGGCTCTTGGGACCGCGTGCTGGACAACTCAGGGCACCGCTGGTTTAAGGAAACGACACATTGAGAACGTCTGCGGCCAGCCCGGGGGGGGGGGGGAAGTGAGAGGGGGCGGGCCTTCTCAGAAGTCTCGGAAGTCCTCCGGCCTTCTGCTAAAGTCTTCTTCTCGGAAGACTGGGAAGGCTTCTGGGAAGCCCCGCCGCCTTCCGAGAAGGCCCTCTCCTTCGCACTTCCCCCCCTCGCTCGCCGCCGAGAAAGGTGAGGAGCGGGCGATGTCAGAAAGTCGGCGGTGGAGAAACCTCCCTTTAGTAAACCTCCCCTTAATGAAAACGGCCGGGGACCGAAACCGACGGACCTGGACCCGCAAAAATGACGGCCGCGACGCCCTCTCGCGAACCGAAAACGGCCAACTCCTCAATCGGCGTGTCAGGGTAGGAGGTCTGTCCACCTCCGAGAAAGGGGAGGAGAGGATCGACTCTGCCTGTGCCGAACGCGGGTGCGGAGCGCGCCCCCCGCTCCAGTCAGCAGATCGACCCAGGCCATGTCCGGTCAGAGAGCAGGGTCTCAAGGCCAGTGCAGGGCGCCAGCGCCGCGATCACAGAGGACCAGGCAGGGAGCTCGAGGCAGATCACCCCCCCTTCACCTCAGCATCATCCCACCCGCCCATGCTGCTAGATGGGGGATCGAGGGCCGAGGAAGATCGGTGGCAGTGGGGTTTTCGGGCGTCCTTGGCGCTGTTGGACTCTCCGGGGGGCCCTCGTGGCCCCATGGGTGGGCCTGCGTCGAGCATTTGCTGGCAGCGAGCCCCTGGTACGGCCCTGGGGCCGATGCTGAAGTGGAAAGGCGAGGAGGCGCGGGAGAGCGACGAGAGTGTTCTGGCGTGGAGCGGAGGGCGAAGGCACACCAACTGCGACAAGATACGAGCTGCGAGGAAACGTACGGGGATAGCGACCCGAGAAACAGTAAGAGATGGGAGAACAAGGGGTCCAGGGCGACGACAAACCTGCCGACGCCAGCTTACGAGACCCCCTCACGGGCCAAGAGGGCTCCGAGACATCCCAAGAACGCTCCAAGACACCCAAGACGGCCTCCAGACGGTCCAAGAGACCCCCAAGACGCCCAAAGAGCACTCCAAGAGGCCACTATCATAGATGTTGCTTGAATCTAAACTTTACACATATTCTGCCGTCCTCGCCCTTTCGGGTTCCGAAGCTCCAAGACGGCCCATGAGGTCCCCAATCTCGCTCCAAGAGCCCAGTAGGGCCCCCAAACGGCTCCTGGGGGGCCCAAGACTGCCCAAGAGGACCCCCGAACGGCCGCAAGAGAACCACAGGCGGGGGAACATGAACCGGGTGTGGAGGGGGAGTAAGAGCTCCTCCCCGTGCGCGTCGTCGTCGTCCTCCTCCTCGTCTTCCTCCTCCTCCTCCTCCTCCTCGTCTTCCTCCTCCTCCTTCTCCTCCTCCTCCTCCGCATCCCTCTCCTGCGCGCGCGTGGGGGGAGGGGGGAAGGGGGAAGGAGGGAGCAGGAGAGGGAGTCTCATCCTCCCCCTCCTCGTCCTCGACCTCCTCTTCCTCCTCCCCCTGCTGCTGTTCCTCCCTCCCCTCTGGTCCCGCCCCTCGAGGATCACCCCTGGCTGCTTGGTCGCTCGTTTTTGAAAGGCATGGACACACACAAATAGGTAGACACACATCCCAGAACTCCCCATCTATACGACCACCCTTCGGGTGATCAAGAGGTTGGTTGTAGGGGGGGGAGAGGGGGGGAACCAACATCTGACTCAATCAAATCAATATCACCATCGATCTCACTCAACGGGACACCACGGGACACCGCGAGACACTTGTCGATCTCACTATCGATCTCACTCAACGGGGCACCACGAGGCACCACGGGGCACCACGGGACACCACGGGACACCGCGCGACACCTCTCGATCTCACTGTCAGTCTCACTATCGATCTCACTCAACGGGACACCATAGGACACCACGGGACACCACGGGACACCGCGGGACACCTCGGGGCACAACATCGATCTCAGTATCGATCTCACTATCGATCTCACTCAACGGGACACCACGGGCCACCACGAGACAAACCGGGACATCAATCGATCTCACTATCGATCTCACTATCGATCTCACTTTTCGGAACACCGCGGGACACCTCGGGGCACAACATTCGATCTCAGTATCGATCTCTCAATATCGATGTCACTATCGATCTCACTATCGATCTCACTCAACGGGACACCACGGAACACCACGGGACACCACGGGACACCGCGGGACACTACATCGATCTCACTATCGATCTCACTATCGATCACTCAACGGGACACCACGGGCCACCACGAGACAAACCGGGACATCAATCGATCTCACTATCGATCTCACTATCGATCTCACTTTTCGGAACACCGCGGGACACCTCGGGGCACAACATCGATCTCAGTATCGATCTCTCAATATCGATGTCACTATCGATCTCACTATCGATATCACTCAACGGGACACCACGGAACACCACGGGACACTCGGGGCACCACATCGATCGCGGTATCGATCTCAATATCGATCTCACTATCGATCTCACTATCGATCACTCAACGGGACACCACTGGACGCCACTGGACACCACGGGACACCACGGGACACCACGAGACACCGCGGGACACCGCGAGCCACCGCCGGACGGACGGACGGGGGAGAATCATTTGTCTTGACTTCGCCCTAGCAACAGCGGACACCACGGGACACCACTGGACACCACGGGACACCGCGGGCCACCACCGAACGGACGGACGGGGGAGAATCATTTGTCTTGACTTCGCCCTAACACACGGGACACCACGGGACACCACGGGCCACCGCGGGCCACCGCGGGCCACCGCCGGACGGACGGACGGGGGAGAATCATTTGTCTTGACTTCGCCCTAGCAACGGCGGGTTAATGCCTCGCGCGCCCACGCAGCTTCGCCTCGCTCGCACGCACGACACGAACGAAACGAAACGATTTCCCGGTTCGGGATCTCCGTTCCACTGATCTCACCCCGCAACCTCAGATATTCCCTCATCAGAACTTTCCTCTGAAGGGGTCCTAGCGGATTCATATGGTTAGGTGAACTCTGCCACCGATTTCCGCGGCCCGCCCTGGGGCCCGGGTGCCCGGGTGCCTTAGAGGCCTACAGCCCTATAGTCATGTAGCCCTATAGCATGATAGCCCTATAGCCCAAAAGCCATATAGCCCTATGGCCTTATAACCCTATAGCTGAATATGCCTGTAGCCCTATAGCCCTATATCCCTTTAGCACTGTAGTCCTATGGTCCTATAGCCCTATAGCCCTGTACACTCATAGCCCTCAGGCCTTACAACCCTATACCCCATAGCCCCAGAGCCCCGTAGCTCTATAGCCCTACAGCCCTACAGCCTTATAGCCCTTGTAGCTCTAGATGCCTATAGCCCTAGAGTCTTATAGCCGCTTAGCCTTATATCCCTATAACCCTATAGCCCTATGGTCCTATAGCCGTATAGCCCCATAGCCCTATCTAGAACGAACGTGCGCGGCGCCAAGGCGACAGGCACAATTTGAAACCACCCGCCCTCCATATTCCCCTATCAGAGCTTGCTTCCGTAGGGGTCCTAGCGGATTCATATGATTAGGTGAGGTTTGCCACCGATTTCCGCGGCCCGCCCGGGTGCCTGGGTGCCCCAGTGCCTGCGTGCCTTATAGCCCTAGAGCCCTATAGCCCTAGAGCCCTATAGATCTTTAGCTCTATAGCCCTATAGCCCTAGAACGCTGTAGCCCTATAACCCTATAGCACTATGGCCCCAAAGCCCTATAACCCTATAGCCCCATAGCCCGACAGCCCGATGGCCCCATAGCCCTATAGCCCTATATCCCTATACCCCTATAACCATATAGCCTTATAGCCCTATAGCCCTATAGCTCTATAGCCATGTACCTCTGTATGCCTATAGCCCTATAGTCCTATAGCCCCATGGCCCTATAGCCCCATAGCTCTATAGCGCTATAGCCTTATGGTCCTATAGCCCTGTAGCCACATAGCCCTGTAGACTCATGGCCCTATGGCCCTATGGCCCTATGGCCCCAGAGGCCCATTGCCCTATAGCCCTACAGCCCTATAGCCCTATGGCCCTATAGCCCTATAGCCCAAAGACCTGTAGCCCTATGGCTCTATAGTTCCATAGCCCTATAGCCCCACAGCCCCATCGCCCTATAGCCCCATAGCCCGATAGCCCCCAAAAGACTTTTATTGGGGTTACTCCCCGGTATCATTTTCAATATTTTCTGGATGTTCGTCTTCCCCTCCGCCTCCCATAATTTCCCTATAGTATGGGAATTGACGACTGTTTGTGTCTGTGTGAAGTTTCCCTCCTGAATTCTACTCTCCTTCCCGAAATGAAGGGAGGGCGGTCTGATTTCTAGAGGGTCGGGTTTGGGGCTTAACTTGGGGTGCGGGCTTGGGAGGTTCTCACGACTGGGTGGGTCCCGTTCGGCGGACGATAAGCTGGCGACAGATGCTCCGCTGGCAGACCCACCGATGTTCACGGCTCCGTAGAAGGTGGAGGCGCCGCCGGCGGTCGAGCTGCCCACTGTGAAGGCAGTGTTGTCAGCTACAGTGGTGGCTCCGTTCAGGGTCACGGCGCCGGTCGAAGTCTCAAAGGTATATGCCGACGAAGTGGACTGGGCAACGTTCCCATTCAGGGTGATGTCTCCACTCCCAGTCTGAAAAGTACCAGAGCTGGATGAGTGGTCGAAGTTCCCGGCCGACACAGTGAGGCCGTTGTCTACTGACAAGGTAGGCAACGTCGTCGAAGGGAAAATAAACCTCACACGCACAACAACGAATCAGTTTCAACGTAAGAACATGCACTGCAATGACACCGAGAGCAAAGCTGAGAGTGTACTCCGGTGCCGGATGATCTACTAAGAGGCGTGTGATATCCACGGGCAGGAAGACCACTGAGAGAAAACACAACGATGACACTACATATGCAACATTGGCCTCCCCTCAAAACAGAAGGTCTATGCACATCCTTCAGATAATCACTTGCAAGCGACTGTAAATACGATGCGCCAGGCAAACCGTCGTACACCCTGGCTTTCTACAACATTCCATGATGTTGAGGACACCACTGCGCCATATCCGCCGTCAATTGATGCACTCGGTGCTCTCATACTTGGATAGAACCTGAGTGTTGCAAATCCCACCAGCACTTTCGGGCGTGTGTGGTCTAGGGAGCTCGTTCTGCCAACCCCTATTCTTCCCCTTCGGGGAGGGTGTCACCGACACCTGGGTCTAGAACTCTCCCCCATGAGGTGTCAGAGGGTCCTGTTTGGGCCCAGGTAGCTCCAAGATGGCGCCAGAGAGCCCAAGCTGGCTTCCTGGTCGCGAAAGATACCCGAAGATGGTTCAAGATAGCCTCGAGCATGCCTCCAAGAGCCCTCAAAATCGCCCCAGGACGGTCCCAAGTGCCCTCCAAGCCTCCCAAGGAGGCCCCCAGGAGGCCAACAGCCTTCAACACCATATTGTTTTTCTATGTGTTTGGCCTTCTCGCCTTTTCGCTTCCGATGGGCTCTTGAGGCCCCAAGATAATTCCAAGATGGCCCAACAAAGCCCCAAAAGGAGCCCATGAGGGTCCCAAGATGGCCCCAAGCGCGCCAAGCCCGCCCCAAGAGCGGCAGACGTGGGGCCCCAAAGGCGGAAGTTCGGGCTCAGGCGGGGATGCCCGAATCTACGCCGCTCCCTATTTTGGCTCGACGGCCTCCAAAATGACCCCAAGAGGGCCCCCAAGGCCCCCCAGAATGCACCAAGAGACACCTGTTGACAAGCGCGTTCCACTACTCGCAAAGTAGCTAATCGCAAACGGCCTGGATCCGCCGCGGGAGACTTACCATGCATCACACAAAGTCTGACGTATGGTTTTTCGGACGTTTGTGAGTAGGCACTTTGCGAGTAGTGGAACGCGCTCGGCGAACCTGAGAGGGCTCCAGGAGAGCCCCTAACGACCCCCAAGAGCGCCCAAGGAGTCTCCAAGGTAGCCCCAAGACCGGGAAAAACGATTGGCTGGGGGGCAAGACAAGAGAGCCCCAAGAGGGCCCCAAAAGGCCCCAAGAAAGGGGCCACACAGGCACCCAGACGTCCCCAGAGGCCTCCAAGAAGACCCCTAGAAGCCAGCAAGAGGCCCCCAAGACGTCCCCGAAGGCTATCACTACACCCCCAGGAGACACACCACAAGATTCCAGGAGGCATCCGAAAGGCCTCTGGCCCACTGAGGCTCCCCGGGGTATCACGGTGATGCTGCACTCCCTTGATTAGGGTAGCTGCCCTGGGCCCCCCTGGGCATCGTTCCTGGATGAGCTGGCATAGTCCAAACGCAGCTACAACACACGTGTCAGACGCACTACTTGCCTCTTGTTGTTGCACCACCGTCTCAAGTTATGCGAACCGGGTGAACTTCAGACGCGCAACTGCAACTTGAAATATAGCCAGGCCGCGCGAGCGTCAAAGAAGTCGTGCCAACAGATCAGGGAGGACCCCCCCGAATGACTTCAAAGGCCCAAGCAATGCCGAATCTATCCAACACGTTATCCTCTCCTCCGGGCGAAGGGAGGCAGATCGATCGTGGGTGTCGAGATCCTTTTCGTGATCTGCCGCAGCCTGTTGGCCGTGCCCAGCGAAGATGTGCACCATGCCTTTCGGAAAGGGGGGGCGCATCGGCGGCGCAGGCTCGCGGCTCACCCGGAGCGAGCGTGCGATACTCACATGCAACGAACAGTCGATGTCTGGGAACAGTCGTCGTCGCTGCCGCCGTCCTCCTCCTCCTCCTCCACCTCCTGGTCCTCCTGGTCCTCCTGGTCCTCCTCCTCCTCCTCCTCCTCCTCCTCCTCCTCCCCCTCCTCCTCATCTCTCCTCCTCCTGTGGAGGGGACTCTGGAGGCTCCCAGCATGCAGGGGGAACGCTGGAGGCCCCTGAGGCGACCCACAACACTTCGAGACATCGCAAATCCAGGGGCGCACATCTCGTGCCATGGTGAACCGCTCTGACAGAGGAGCCGACGCGAACGGCATCGGAGCACGGTAGGCTCGTGCGGCGTCGGCGCACGCACAGGCTCTTTTTTGACACCGCGCCGATCGTCCAACCTTGGACTGTCTCGGCCCCGATCGTTCACAAGGCCGAATTCCGACGGGCCCCATGGCGTCACCGTGTCCCTCGGCGCTCCCGCGTCACTTGAGCAGGGCCCGACCGTCCCGGCATTCCTATAGTCCTACCACGAAATGTTCTTAGAGCCCCAACATGTTCGAATAACAAAAACAAGGTTCTTAGAACATAAACCCCATGCGATAAACCAGGACAATCTCCGCCAGCACTGTTCCAAGAACATCTCGTGGGCACCGCAAGAAGTTCTTAGAGCATTGCTTGGTGGGGCTATAGGCGAGCCAGGACGCTTCGCCACTGCTTTCGGGCCGGGCGAAAGGGGGGGATAGCAAAGGGGGGGGGTGAGAATCAGCTCACGTAGCTGATTTCCCTGGCGCCTCCCGGCGCCAGAAGGCGCCCCTGCATCGAGGAATGGGCCCGGCGGCGGGGCCGAAACCAGCTGCACGCAGCAGATTTCGTACCCCCCCCCCTTTCCCTGTCCCCCCTTTCGTTCGGCCGCCGGCCCGATGCTTGCGCCACAGGATCCCACCTCGAACGCCCTCGTAACCGGCCTCGCCGCCGCGCCGTCGCCGCGCGAGCCCGCCGCACACGAGCCGCCCCCAGACCCCCGACGTCATGACTTTTTCATTACGTCGACCCCCAGAGGTCTGGACCCTTTCCCCATGACCGGCTTTGCATCCTGAGTCGTTTTTCGACGCTCCCGAGGCCCGGTGAGGGCCCCCAGAGGCCGAAAATTAGCAAAAACATCCCGTCATGATTTTTTCGTTACCCGAGGGGGTCTGGGCCGGGCGCCCCCGCCGTGCCCCTCTGCCGTGCAGCCGCGGCGGGGGGCAGAGGGCGGGGGCCGCGCGCGCGCGCTCGGCGCAGGCCGGGGAGGCGGCGGGCGCCGAGCGCCGGGCAGCAGCGCGGGGCCTCCCGGGTGGAGTCCGAGCAGGATGGGGATGGGGGAGGATCGAGGAGGAGGAGGAGGAGGAGGAGGAGGAGGAGGAGGAGGAGGAGGAGGAGGAGGAGGAGGAGGAGGAGGAGGGGAGGAGGAGGGGAGGAGGAGGGGGAGGAGGAGGAGGAGGAGGAGGAGGAGGAGGAGGAGGAGGAGAGGAGGAGGAGGAGGAGGAGGAGGGGAGGAGGAGGGGGGAGGGGAGAGGGGGAGGAGGGGGCGAAGGAGGAGGGGGAGGAGGAGGAGGGGGAGGGGGAGGCAAGGCAAGGCAAGGCAGGCGCTAGGGGGTCAAAGCTCCTCTCAACTAGATCGCTTGTGAGACCCCTGCGGGAAGTTATGGATTGGCCTCCTCACTGTCTGTGAGGCCTGCCACGAGGAGGAGGAGGAGGAGGAGGAGGAGGAGGAGGAGGAGGAGGGGGAGGAGGAGGGGGAGGAGGGGGAGGAGGAGGAGGAGGAGGAGGAGGAGGAGGAGGAGGAGGAGGAGGAGGAGGAGGAGGAGGAAGAGGAGGATCGCGCCGCATCGTCAATGCATCGGCGATGCGTCGGCGACGTCGACGTGGAGCGAAGCGGGCTGCACATCGAGTCGCATCGGCGATGCATCGGCGATGCGGCGCGATCCTCCGACCCCATCTGCTCCGACCCCATCTGGGAGGCCTGAAGAAAGAAAGGGTGCAAAGGGGGGGTTTGCCGGACGGCCGCGGGAAAGACAAAGGGGGATGGAAACCTCCGCCGTGCACGCACAATCTTGAGCCGGGACCGACCGTCCCGGCATTCCTATAGGCCTTCCACGACATGCTCCTAGAACCCAGAAGTGCTCGAACAACAGAAACAGTATCTTAGAACATAAACCCGATGCGCTGAAACAAGACCGTCTCGAACATACGTGTTCCAAGAACATCTCGTGCAAACCACAAGAGGCTACTTGAACGGCCAGTGGTGGGCCCGTGGGCCGGCCAGGACGCTTCGCCACTGCTCGAGGGATGGGAGCCCCCCTCCCTGGCGCGTGGAGCGCTGGAGCCATTTCTCGGAGCCATTTCTCGGATCGGCGCTGGACCCCCCTCCCTGGCGCGCGGAGCGCGCCAGGGGCGGCGCCGGAGGCGCCGCCTGGGGGCCCCAGCGCCGATCCAAGAAATCCGCGCGGACCTCCGAGTTTTTATGCTTGTGTCACTTTTCGTTGCCCTAGGATGGGAGCCCCCGCCGTGCACGCACCATCACAGAGGAACCGCCAGGAGTTCCAGGCGCCACGGTGCGCGGGCCCCCAGGGAGGGGCGGCCGCGGCCCGATCACGCCACGCAGGGCCCGTCTGCTTGGCACAAGCACCGCTGGCGGTGAAGAAAACAGCCCTCCTCCCTCCTCCACCTCCTCCCCTCTTCCCCCTCTTTCTCCCATATCCTCCAGTATCCTCCCCCTCCTCCTCCTCCTCCTCCTCCTCCTCCTCCATTCGCTCGCTTCTCTCCTACTCATCCTTCCCGACCTCCCCCTCCTCCTATGGGAACAAGCCATGGCATAAACACAAAAACTCGGAGGTCCGCGCGGGTTTCTCGGATTTCGAGGCGCCGCCAAGGGGGCCCCAGCGCCGATCCGAGGAATCCGCGTGGAACTCCGGCAATTTGCGCATGATGTTTTTTCTTCTGCGACCACGGCGAGAACGCAGACAGGGCATGGGACCAGCAAGTGCCAATCTCCCTCTTGCCCGCTAACTACTGACTCTCTCTTCGGCCGCGTCACGCCCAAACCCACTTGGAAACCCGAGCCTGCGCTCCCGTGTTTTGCTTTCAGGAGGGAAAGAAACGCACAGACACAATTACTCATCGATTCCCAGAAAATATGGGAAAGTATGGGAAGTGGGGGGGAAGACAAAACCCAGAAAACATGGGACAAAATAGGGAATCTTTTTATGTGTGCGTACTTATTTGTGTGTCCCAGGGCCCCTTCATGTTTATTGTTCGCGGTACCACCCCAAAAAGGTAAAACAATACTAAAAAAATAGTCCCCATACCATGTTTGGATTATTTTTTTGATTATTTTTGGTGTATTTCTCCCCACATCCTGAGTGGGGTTCTTGTTTTCCCAAAACATCCTCTCCTCCTCCTCCTCCTCCTCCTCCCGCTTCCTCCACCATCCCATACTGTATCATACCATACCAATATCATGCCACTCCATACCATATCTTACCATACCATACCATGCATCAACCATCCCATACCATACCATGCCTTTCCTCACACCATGTTATGTATCAGGTGTCGTGCCCCTCCCACCCCTCCAGGGAGGCCCCGCCTGAGCGAGCAGGGTATTCGCACACCATGTTATTTATCAGGTTTCGCGCCCCTCCCACCCCTCCAGGGAGGCCCCGCCTGAGCGAGCAGGGTATTCGCACACCATGTTATTTATCCGGTTTCGTGCCCCTCCCACCTCTCCAGGGAGGCCCCGCCTGAGCGAGCAGGGTATTCGCACACCATGTTATTTATCAGGTTTCGTGCCCCTCCCACCCCTCCAGGGAGGCCCCGCCTGAGCGAGCAGGGTATTCGCACACCATGTTATTTATCAGGGTTCGTGCCCCTCCCACCCCTCCAGGGAGGCCCCGCCTGAGCGAGCAGGGTATTCGCACACCATGTTATTTATCAGGTTTCGTGCCCCTCCCACCCCTCCAGGGAGGACCCGCCTGAGCGGGCAGGGTATTCGCACACCAGGTTATTTATCCGGTTTCGTGCCCCTCCCACCCCTCCAGAGGGGCCCCGCCTGAGCGAGCAGGGTATTCGCACACCATGTTATTTATCAGGTTTTCGTGCCCCTCCCACCCCTCCAGGGGGGCCCCGCCTGAGCGAGCAGGGTATTCGCACACCATATTATTTATCAGGTGTCGTGCCCCTCCCACCTCTCCAGGGAGGCCCCGCCTGAGCGAGCAGGGTATTCGCAAACCATGTTATTTATCAGGTTTCGTGCCCCTCCCAACCCTCCAGGGAGGCCCCGCCTGAGCGAGCAGGGTATTCGCACACCATGTTATTTATCAGGTTTCGTGCCCCTCCCACCCCTCCAGGGAGGCCCCGCCTGAGCGAGCAGGGTATTCGCACACCATGCTATTTATCAGGTTTCGTGCCCCTCCCACCCCTCCAGGGAGGCCCCACCAGAGCGGGAAGGGTGTTCGCACACCATGTTATTTATCAGGTATCCTGCCCATCCCACCCCTCCAGGGAGGCCCCGCCTGAGCGAGCAGGGTATTCGCACACCATGTTATTTATAAGTTTTCGTGCCTCTCCCACCCCTCCAGGGAGGCCCAGCCTGAGCAAGCAAGGTATTCGCACACCATGTTATTTATCAGGTTTCGTGCCCCTCCCACCCCTCCAGGGAGGCCCCGCCTGAGCGAGCAGGGTATTCGCACACCATGTTATTTATCTGGTTTCGTGCCCCTCCCACCCCTCCAGGGAGGCCCCACCAGAGCGGGCAGGGTATTCGCACACCATATTATTTATCAGGTTTCGTGCCCCTCCACCCCTCCAGGGAGGCCCCACCAGAGCGGGAAGGGTGGTCGCACACCATGTTATTTATCAGGTTTCGCGCCCCTCCCAACATTCCAGGGAGGCCCCGCCAGAGCGGGCAGGGCATTCGCACACCATATTATTTATCAGGTTTCGTGCCCCTCCCGCCACTCCAGGGAGGCCCCGCCAGAGCGGGCAGGGTATTCGCACGCCATATTTTATTATTAGGTTTCGTGCCGTTCCCGCCCCTCCAGGGAGGCCCCACCAGAGCGGGCAGGGTATTCGCACACCATGTTATTTATCAGGTGTCGTGCCCCTCCCACCCCTCCAGGGAGGCCCCACCAGAGCGGGCAGGGTATCCGTACACCATATTATTTATCAGGTTTCGTGCCCCTCCCACCCCTCCAGGGAGGCCCCACCAGAGCGGGCAGGGTATTCGCACACCATATTATTCATCAGGTTTCGTGCCCCTCCCACCCACCAGAGCGCAGACAAGAAGCAATGGAACCCCGTAACATCTTTATGTGGGGAACTCCGTTAGCATAATTGTTTTTCGTCGAAAATCCCCCTGTAGGGGGACAGGCCCGACTTAAGCCTATGCTCCCATGTTTTGTTTATTACTCGCGGCACCGCCCGTGACCCGCCCCGCCCCCACCCCCTTCGCCCCTCCCCTGGCCACGCCTCGCTTCGCGCTGGCGCCGTCTAGGACTCGGCCACTCCTATAGGCGTTCCCTGCCGGCGCAGGCGCGACTCGTGACGCGAGCCCGCTCCCTCCCTTGAACAAACCCTGGCATAAACACAAAAACTCTGAGGTCCGCGCGGGTTTCTCGGATTTCGAGGCGCCGCCAAGGGGGCCCCAGCGCCGATCCGAGGAATCCGCGTGGAACTCCGGCAATTTGTGTATTTTGTTTTTCTTCTGCGACCACGGCGAGAACGCAGACAGGACATGGGACCTGCAAATGCCAATCTCCCCCTCCCCCCTAGATTCACGCCCGCTATCGCCGGTGGATAGTGCGGTCTCCACGTGCAAATCCATTCCAAACCGTTCACAGCGACGTCCACACTCACGTCCCGCCCCTGCGACGGCGGCACTGGCCCGACCAGGCCGCTCAAGGCCAGCTGCTCTGAACGGAAGTAAGAGCCCTCTTCAGTGCAAAAACTACTTTGGGAATGTGCGAATCTAGGATATCCCCGTGTTTGCTGAATGTGTACGCTCGTTTTGGAGGAACCAAGAGCTCCCGCGGACCTCCGAAGTCCTGACTTTTTCAGCGCGTGGCTCCTGAAGCTCTCGACCGCTTCTCTCGAGAACCGCAAACGGACAATTCACAAATTAATCGACGTGTCAGGGTGGGGGCTCTGTCCAACCCTGGATTCTCCGCCTCCTCCTCTTCCTCCTCCTCCTCCTCCTCCTCCTCCTCCTTCCCTCCCCCCTCCCCCCTCCCCCCTCCTCCCTCCTCCTCCTCCCTCCTCTCCCTCCTCCCTCCTCCCTCCTCCCTCCTCCCTCCTCCCTCCTCCCTCCTCCCTCCTCCCTCTCCCTCCTCCCTCCTCCCTCCTCCCTCCTCCCTTCCTCCCCTCCTCCCTCCTCCCTCCTCCCTCCTCCCTCCTCCCTCCTCCCTCCTCCTCCTCCTCCTCCTCCTCCTCCTCCTCCTCCTCCTCCTCCTCCTCCTCCCTCCTCCTCCTCCTCCTCCTCCTCCTCCTCCCCCCCCCCGCCTGCTCCTCCTCCTCCTCCTCCTCCTCCTCCTCCTCTTCCTCCTCCTCCTCCTCCTCCTCCGGTTTCCGTCCCGAATCGATCCCGACCAACCTGGAACCTGATCACGGCCCCGGGGAGGCTGACCGTGGCGTGGCTAGAAACCTCGGCGATCGAACCCTGGACTAATGTTGCTCCCATCGCACTTACGGACCACATCCCAGAAATAATTTCGAACACCCAGAAGAGTGTCGAAAGAGTGTCGAAGCAGTGTCGGATGAGTGTCTCCCAGGGCCCAGCACGTGAAAACCCATGAGTGTCGGTACTTCCTTGGTGCTCGAAATTCTTTCTGGTCATCAAGGCAAAAGCAAGTTGGAACATCGTAACCCTGGACCTCCTGGGCGCCGCTCTGGCAAGAGCTTTCAGGGCGGATCCATCCGTGGCCATGAGAGCAAGGAAGCCCAATACCGAACCGACGCCGGACCGGCGACCCAAACGAACCGGGCCGGCGGGAATCGGCCGGCAACTCGGGAGACTTCGAATCGGTGGGAATCGACAGGCTGGTGAATCCTCCATGGGGAATGAGGAATCGAATTCGAAATCCGAAGCCGAATCGAATCGGCACCGCAGCCGATCGAAACCGAGGCGCATCGGAGGAGTCGAGATGAGCCCTGCGAGGGTGCCCTGAGAGACCCCATAATTAAAAAGCAAGCAAACATGGCGCCCAGACGGCGCACCGGCACAAAGGAGCACAGGCGCCCCGTGCAGCTCACACCTTCGTCAGTGCAGCGCTGCGTATACGCTGGGAGCCCACTACGCGAACCCGGGTGCCAAACAGAACCCGCCGGGGGGAACATCTCGGGACGTCGGAAGTCTGGGGCGCTAGCGTGACGAAGGCTGGCTGCGGGGGGGCGCGGGGAGGGACTTCAGACGCAGCCAAGACGAGGACAAATCCGGATGAGGACAAATCTGGGCGCCGCTTGACGAGAAGGCGATAAATTGGGGGGGGGGATGGGAGGTACACTTCTTCGGGCCCGGAAAGACCCCTTCCAGACCCCAAACGGCCCCTTCAGGGACCCTGAAGGGCTACTTTTCTCTGGGCCCCTCGCTGCACCCCAATGATCGCCCCCCCACTTCGCGCGGCTCAAACAAATCAAGAATCTCTGAGCTCGGGCGGGTCTGGAATATGTATCGGGCGCCGCGGCTTCTCGGAGCATTCCAGAACGCTCTGAGAGCGATCCAGAACGCCCTGGAACGGACTTGTTTTTGTCCCAGCTCCCTCCCCAAGGACTGGCGAAGGGGGGGGGGAAACGCCGACGTGGAATCGGCGATACGTCGCCGATAGGTCGGCGATAGGCCCCCTAGAGCGAATGACCGCACGCTCCTGGGCGGGGAATGGGCTATCGGACCCCTAAGTCGGCGATGAACGGGCGATTGGGGGTCGATCTGCGTCTCCCCCCAGAGCCTGTCACCCCCCCGTTGATCCTCGTCGTGACATCCGGCGGCCATTTGGGACGATCCGGGCACCCCTGGACGCCTCTCAGAAAGCTGGAAAGCTGTCGAGGACCTACGAAAACGCTCGAAAATCTTCAAGTCGGAGGCGTCCAAGAGGGAGGCGTCCACGAGGGCGCGGCGGGGTGCCTGAACGTAGCTCGAGGGCGGCACCTTGTAGGTGACGGCGCCGGTGCTGATTGCGGCGGGCCGCGCCGGGATTGCAGAGTTCCCTGGACGACGACGACGACGATGCAGTCAACTCGTGTCATCTGAGGGGGCCCAGGGACACGCAAACAAAATACACACAAATCCGAGGATTCCCGACATTTTCTCATACTTTCTAGATTCTCGTCTTCCCCCCCACTTCCCATATTTTCCATAATTTCCTGGGAATCGAGCGTGCGTTTTTCCCTCCTGCGTATCATGAGGATGCGCAGTAAGGCTGCAAGGGCCTCGGGAGGCCATGTCGGCACCCTGCGAGAGGGGCGCGGCCAGCGAGAGCGGCCGAGGGGGCGAGGCGAGGCTGCCACGGCACCCTTGGGAAGGTTGCCCCTCCTTACAGGGCAGGTTTTAATGCGTAGGATTTTTTAAATATAGGATACATGATTTATTTATGAATAAATTTACGCATGAACTCATCATTGTTTTTACTACTAAACCCCTGCATCTTTAATACATGATCCGCACGCGGAGCATGTCTTGAAACGGCACTGTACTGTGCGGGTTGACTGCAGGTGATGGCTCCCGCTGCTGCCGCAGGCCGCGCTTCCAGGAGTGCCCCGGTCGGCGGCGAAGAGGGCGCCATCGTCGTTGCCTCTGCCCCCTGGCGTCTGGCGGAGTGGCCTGTTGCCCCCAGCGTGTTTGCTCCACCCTGTGCCCCTGGGCACAGCGTCTGGCCCAAACGGCGCTCGAAGAAGGCTGGAAGGCGAAAAGCTGATGCGGCAGAAGGGGTCGGGAGCCCGGGAGGCACTCGTCACGACCGTCGTTACGTCGGAGAGGTAGTGCTCACAATGAATGCAGTGGAGGCCAGTCAACAAGAAACCTTCTACAGGAAACCCAGCCCTGAGACCCCAGGACGTCCATTGACTTTCGGTGTGGGAACGGCACGCCTTCCACAGCAGAACTATCGAAACCCAAGAAACCCATTGCACCCTGGAGGCGGGTTGGGTGTGTCTTGGTATGGGCCTCCACTGCAATTGAACAGGATGTGGCAGGTACCAAGGCCAGAGCGACATTCAGAACGGTCAAAGACGTTCCGACTGGAAAAATCACTCGCACGGCACACACAATGTTGAAATCCCGATTGAAAAGCCACGAGTTGAAGAGAGACTACACAATTGCTCATGTTCAATCCGCCGACCCCCGCTTGTCGAGGGTGAAGTGGCGCGTGAGACATTTGACTGCCCCCCCTCCCCCTTTCTCCCTCCAATGCGCAATTCTCCCTCCCACTTCCCACTGCTCCTGAACCGTTCCTCCCACCGTTTCGCGTGATAAACGTCTTGCACCGCAAGTGCTGCGAGCGGCAGAATGGAGCGCGCAAGCAGGAGCAGCGAATATTGCGGTGGAGGGGAACGGGCAAGATAGATGATACACGCTGGAGGTCAGTTTGGTGCTCTCGGGGGCGAGCGGGCCGACATCGAGAGCAGCAGCGCTACGTTCGGTGCCATGGAAGCCTGTCTCAGTCAAGACGCTGGTGGATTATAGCGGCAAGTCGGGG
>CAUYUJ010015082.1:83119-173119 GCA_963575745.1 Prorocentrum cordatum | reverse complement strand
CCACTCTGAATGGCACATGCTGGAGGAATGCTGAGAGCTACCTATCTACCACTACAAGTACTATTGTGTTTATCCAGGAGCACAGGTTGCCTCCTCGACGGTATCGTGACGTTCGGTCCAGCCTGATCCAAAAGGGCTGGAAAGTTTTTGGGAGCCCCGCTGAGCCCACACCAGGTGGCACCTCAGGGGGCGTCCTCATCGCAGGACGGGGCCACCTCGACCTCTTCCTGCAGCCGCGTCAGTCTGCAGAGCTCGTTCCTGGTCGGGTCACTCGCTGTTTTCTGAGGACCCGATCGTATGGTGTGCTTGCAGTGTATTCGTGCTACTTCAAAGACGGGATCGGGCTAGGCTTCCGGAACCTCCAGATCCTCGATACTTTGGCCAATGATGTGTTTGACCATGGTTATCCGTTTATTGCCGGTGGGGACTACAACATGGACCCACATGAACTAGATTCTGCCGCCCCGATTGGCCGCTTGGATGCTGTCCTCAGAAGTGTGACGGGCCCAACGTATGTCTCGGGAAAGGATCAGAGTAATATTGACTACTTTATGTTGTCGTCTTTGGTCTCGTATGCAGTGGCAGATCTATCCTCGGACTCCCTGGCCCCGACGGGCCAGCACCGACCGGTCTCCCTATCCCTGGCGGCGAACATCCAGGACATAGAGGTTACGGTTCCGCTTAAATCTATCCCGGTTCCTCCAGACTCTGGTATCGGCCCCATCCAGTTCCCTGACCAGGAGCAGGACTACGTGGAGTTGGGAGCTCGCTTGGACGAGTACCTGGCGCAGCTGAGAGGAGAGGATGGTAAGCTGTACTCTGTTACGGGCGGCGGTGCTTTACGCGAGACAGGAGAGGCTCTGCTCAACCAGGTCTACCAGGACTGGATGGGTAAAGCATGGGATGAAATCCTTAAGAAAACCATCACCCCTACCAAGGGCCCTCGAGGAGGCTCAGGGATTTACGTGGTGACGGTTTCTCTCTCCTCCCTCCTCCGGACCCGCTCCAACACGAAACACGATCCCCACAGGGCCTTGGATTGGTTAGTTTCGAGGTTCCATGAAGTTCAGGGCCTTGCAGGAAAGCTGTCTGCAGGACCCAGCGCGCCCCGACCGTCAAGGGCCTCCCGTGCGCCGAGAACGTCCATGACTTCTCGGACGGCGTTGGCTAGGCTTCTTCGGGTTCTGGTGCGCCTCGGACGTCATGGCGGCCCCTTTAAGGTTTTCTGGCCACAGCACATGGGTTTCTGGCACGCCCTAACCGCAACGATAGCAACAAGATGTCGAGTTTATCTGGATAGGAGCGCCTGGGACCTTCTGATAAAGCAGTCGCAAGAGTTCATAGACTTCGTCCAGCTTTTTGCTTCGACGGCCCTTCCTAAACCCGAGACCCTCCAGCGGCAGTCATGGAGGGCATGGTGCGACCAGGCTCTTGCTACAGCCTCCGGCAAAGGCATTTTCAGGTATCTCCGTGAGAAGCCCCATTTGGAGGTTGAGGTGACAGAAGGTCCTGAGGGCTACACTTCCTTACTTTCAGGTCACCTTGATGACCAATATAAGCATTGGCTGCATACGTGGAAAGCCAGCCCTACCCCATTGGATGTGCCGCCCTGGATCGTGGACCTCCCGTCGATGGAAATACCCGAGGCCGAAGATCCAGATGTCGTTGCAGCGGTCTCCAGGGCTTTCAAGAAAAACACGTGTCAACCAGATAGGGTGCACCCTAGACACTATGCTCTGCTATGCCATCCTGCCCGGTTGGTTTTGGCGAAGCTGTTCGTTCTCGTGGATGCTCTCGGAGTGCATCCTTCTCAGCTGCAGGAGGTCATTATCCTTTTGGCTCGTAAAGCCAAAGGACCAGGACGTCGACCTATCGGCCACTTCCCGTCGTTCCCCCGTCTTAAGGGCCGCTTTTTGGCACAACGACTTCGGACCTGGGACGCTCGGATGGGTGGTGGGCCGTCTTTCAGCATGGGCAAAGGGAGGTCGGTGGAGGACACTGTCTGGAGGCAGGCTGTGCGCGCCGAATACGCTGCCACGTCTCGCATGCACTTCTTGGCCCTATTCTGGGATGTCAAGCAATTCTACGAGCACATTGTTCATAAAGGTTTAGCTGAGCAGTATGGTGTTGCAGGTTTCCCATGGTACATTCTTGCCCAGACTATTCGATCTTATCGATGGCCCAGGCGCATTTTCCTGGAGGGAGTGTTGAGTGACAAGATGTGGCCAGAGGAAGGCATCATAGCGGGCTCTGCCACGGCTACGTTTGAGGCGAAGGCCTACCTCATTCCTTTAGTCCAGGATCCTGAGGTTCTAGGCGCTTGGCAGGCTCAGGAGTCTGTCGGCACGACGGTCCACGTAGACGACATGGGGCTTTTCTCGTGGAGCACCCACATAGAGGATTGTGTCACCAACATGGTCGAGCTCGCCACTCGCATGTACCAGGGTCTGGAGAAGCTCGACCTCTCCCTTGCCCTCCAGAAGGTGTGTTCCACTGCCTCGTCGGCTAAGTTGCTGGATGTGGCTCGGAAAAGTTTGCCGGGGGACTTGTTTGGGACAGGAGCTCACTCTGCTGTCAACTTGGGGATCGACTTCTCGGCGGGGAAGGCGAAAGCAACTAAGTCAGTGGCACGGAGACAGAGATGGGCCAAGGCACGAGGTCGCATCAGAAAGCTCCGAGCGATCAAGCTGAGCACCAGGACGCGCAAGGGTAAGAGCATCAAGCATCGTTTCTTTCGTGCGTCTGTCCAGTCAGGTCTTGCTTTCGGCGGGAAGGTCCATGGGTATACACCTTCCGAGTTGGTTCGACTCCGCCAGCATGCACGAAGTCTGTCTGGACACCCTGCCACAGGTGCCAGCGTTGACTTATGGTGGGCATTTGCGCCAGATTCAGACCCCATGGATCTGGGGGCTAGTACTTTGAGTCGGTATTGCCACGAATGGTGGATGTTGTCGGGCACGTCGCCCCTTCAGCATAGGCATGCCGACATCTTGTCTGCCAAGGAACTGCAGAATGCCTTCGTGAACGCGCGCGAGCACCTCAGGAGCACCACCAAGAAATCTTGGCTGGGAAAATCCCGGGGGCCCCTCACCGAGATGCTGCAGTGGGTGGAGCTGGCTGGATGGGCGTTTCGTGATGCTACCCATTTAGTGAGCCCTGATGGGCAGGTCTACTCCCTCATGCAGTTTCCCCACCACTGGCTCACCTCCCTCTTTAATGACAGCCTTAGGTCGCGCAGCGTGCTAGCCACAATAGCATCTAAGCTTGGTGCTGACACCCACCCCTATGGGCAGGAACTGCTCACTCGGGGTTTGTGGAGGACCCAGATTTGTCGAGTGTTAAAGCAGGTAGGTAAGCAGCTAAGCACTCGAGAGATGGCCTGTGTGCATGGTCTTTTAGGGGACTGTTTAGTCACAGCCACCTCGTTGGCTAAGTGGGGGTATGACATTCCCACTCGTTGCCCCTACTGCAACAATGGATCTTTGGACACTCCTTTTCATCGTCTGTGGGAGTGCCCTCGTTGCGCCCCCCTTCGAGACCAGGAGCTGGGGAAATT
Source organism: Prorocentrum cordatum (assembly GCA_963575745.1). Taxonomy (NCBI): domain Eukaryota; class Dinophyceae; order Prorocentrales; family Prorocentraceae; genus Prorocentrum; species Prorocentrum cordatum. Next base: position 169,563 of record CAUYUJ010015082.1, on the reverse strand, counting down.
TGTCGAGCGAGCAGTTGCAGCAGGTCCCAGCCACCCACTTTTCGCGCATCTGTGGTTGGCAGCCCCCGATATCGACCCACCGGTGGTTGATTGGGAATTCGTTTATAGAGATGGGGAGGGGCCCTGTGATAAATTTCAGTTTGACCCTGGAAGGGCCACTTTTGTAGATGGCTCGTGCCTGAACCCCGGGCTTGATATGCTGGAGCGCGGGGGCCTGGCAGCGTGCCAGATAGATGATGATGGCAACCTTCTCCGCGCCGTGTCGTCCCCGCAGCCCTGAGTGCTACCTCAGCATGCTGTCCATTGTGAGCACTCTGGACTCGTAGCGGCGGGGCTCCATTCTGATCTGGAGCAGTCCCCAGAGTTTGCGGTGGACTGCAAGGCTCTTTTCCGCGGAGTTTCTCAGCCGGCTCTCAGCCTCAAGGGCACCACCCTCTTTAGTCATTATTGGAGGGTTCTGGCTCATGCCACGCCAGGGCCATGGCTGTTGCTCTCACATGTCAAAGCCCACCGCAACGTTGAAGATGCGGTTAGCGATTCTGACCGATATCGAATCCTAGGAAATCGGATGGCGGACACTTCAGCAAAGGAGGCCGCCGGGAAGCACGACATGAATCCCGGTTCCCTTGCGGACTGCACGTTGGCCCTGGAAGAATATGTCGAGCTCGTGACAGGTGCAGGGAGGGTTCTGGCCAGCTGGCCCCCCTCGCGTGAGTATTTTGGTCCCTTGTCCAAGGTTCCTCGATCCCCTCCACCCCGCCCGTTTGTTTCTTCCCACTCGCCCACTTGGACTGGCAAGGGTTATCGATGTACCACATGTTTGAAAAAGGTCACTCCTCAATGCAGGAGGGCTTGCTCACAAGAGTACCCCCCTTCCCTCACAGAGGCAATTAACAAGCGCCGAGCCCTTCACCATTCCCTAAGCATGGGGTGGATTGATGGGAGTAACATGCCAATTGTTTTTTGTAACCTTTGTGGGGGGTATAGCATGGGGAGGGGCACAAAACTCCTGCAGCTCTGCCTCACGGAACAGGACCGAGTGAGGCAGCAAACAAGAGGTGGCTCCCTGGCAGGGGCGAGTGCCCCCCCCCGCGTCAGCAGTGAGCTTCGGAAGCTGCAGCGAGGATGTGTGCCAGGGACCGCCCTCACCTTCTCCAGAATCACTCACCTGGGGTGACTGCGACGGGACTCGTAACGGTCTGGACGGCCATACCGTTACGCCAAGCCCCCCCCACATGGGGGATAGAGCGCACGATGGGCGGACTGAGGGTTAAAGGCGGGGGATTTTAAATCCCCGTGGTGGGCTCATCCGGCAATTCTGGGTTATGCCAGCCCGTCGGTTTTGAACCCCGTTGGAGGGCCCTCGCCTGGAAGGCGAGGTTGATGTCGTGCCCAGCCCCCCTTGATAGTGAGGAGCTTACGGGCGCAAGGTGGGCGGTGCTATGTTCAGGGGGTCCCATTTTTCGGGGCTGGGCCGCATCTTTTACTAGGCGCGTGTATTCTGTGCTCGCACGGAAACGCTTTACAGTGCTACCAGTGCTACCAGGAGGAGGAGGAGGAGGAGGAGGAGGAGGAGGAGGAGGAGGAGGAGGAGGAGGAGGAGGAGGAGGAGGAGGAGGAGGAGGAGGAGGAGGAAGGAGGGAGGAGGAGGAGGAGGAGGAGGAGGAGGAGGAGGAAGAGGAGGAGGAGGAGGAGGGGGGAGGAGGAGGAGGCTCCCCGAGGCGCTCCGAGGCGGGCCTGGGCTCGCCGAGGTCCCCCCCCCCCAAAACGCCCCAGGAGGCCTCCCCTGGGAGCTCTCGGGGGCGACGTCCGAGGAGAGAAACTCCGAGGGGCATTCCAGAGGCTTCTGGCCCTGCTGCTCGCCCCGCTCCTCCTCCCGGCGCACGGGCACTCGTGAGTCCCCGAACGCTCCAAGGAACACGAAGGAAGAGAAGCAAGGGAAAGAAGACAGACATGTTCCTCCTGCTCCTGCTCCTCCTCATCCGCACACTGATCATCCTTCTTCCTCCCCCATCATATCCCTCCTCCTCCTCCTGCTCCTCCTCCTCCTCCCTCGAACGATAACGACTGTCCCCCATTTTGCCCCTACGCTTCCATAAGCGTCTCGACTCGCCTGGGCGTCGGCTTTGGATGGACTGGTGGGGACTCGCGAAACGTCAAGAACTGGGCTCTCGCCTCGTCGCCGCGCGCACTCGTCTACCCATCGGTCGGAAGACATAGGTAGGAGCATGAAGCAGGAAGGCGTTGGAAGCAGATTAGGTGTCCGCCCGCCTCCTGTAGAGGAGGGAAGAGGGAAAACAAAAAAACACTCGACTCTTGAAGTGTGAAGGTGGGCAAAGTAGATTGGAATCTGAGATTCCAGAAATACTTACTTTCAACGACCGATGGCTACAACCGATGCTGTCACTGCAGAGATGGAGGGCGACTCCGTTGGAGTGACTGAGACTCTCCCCGTGGCACTGCGACCACCCGCCAGAGGAGAGGCCAACACACACACACACACGGAAGGAGGGCGGATCCTCTTCAAAATGATGCGGCTCCCGCCGGAGAATTCCCCCCCCACCCCACCCCACGGCCACTACTACGAGTACAGCCATGTGAACGTTTTCTCATTCGGCGCTTCGACACTAGGCGGAGGGGGGGAAGGGGGGGTCTGGCTCCGGACCTTTGCTCAGTAAGTCTGTGTGCAGCAGTGCGTCCTATGGGGAAGACTCCGCCTGCTCGAAACAGGCGCCAGAAACAGCAAAAATCTACTCCATGGGGGGGGGCGGGGGGATGCGAGGGCCCGCGCCGATCGGCAAAACAATGAATACGAAAACAATCACCATACACACGACACGGATGGAAGGTGGATCATTTTCAGAATGCGGCTCCCGCCGGAGAATTCCCCCCTCACGACCATTGCTACGAGTACCATACCAGATTCAGCAGTTGCACGGATGGAGGTCGGCTCCCTTCCTACAATGGGGCTCTGGCTCGAGACTTCGTCAGGTCGATGACCAGACGTCTGAAGCCGTACAACAAGCACGAGGATGGAGGGTGCTTCTAGAGGGCCACATGCGAACCCTACCCCCCTACCCCCCACGATTTCTGAGGAGGGTGGGGTTCACAGTGAACCCCACCCTCCCCCTCAGACATCGTGGGGGGTAGCCTCCTCCTCCTCCTCCTCCTCCTCCGCCTCTTCATCGATCCTCCTCATCCTCCTCCTCCTCCTCCTCCTTCTCCTAGGGGTAGGGTTCGCACGTGCCTCCCTGGGCTTCTTCAGAGCGGGTCCGTCGCGGGGCACGGCTCCTTCCGCTGCGCACGGCCCCGCCCTGCGCTGCACTCCGCGCACAGGCTCGCAGTGCGGAGGGCATGCTCCTCCAGAGAGCGGAGCGGGGCTCCCGCCTGAACTGCGACCTTACAGGGCGCTCGTTGTCCAAGGGGGGGGGCTTCGCGCAGTGAAACATTGTGCTTGTAGGGTTATTTGTAGGGTTATGTCGGGCGTGTCCCCCTACAGAGGGATGTTCGACGAAAAATGAAAAATACCCCTAACTATGCCAAAAAGACAAAATACTCAAAAAATAGTCCCCCGAGGATTTTTTGGATTATGTTTGGATTACTTTTTATTTTTCGTCGAAAATCCCGCTGTAGGGGGACACGCCCGTGTTAATTGTAGGTACGGGTGGGGGGAGTTCATACGGGAGGGGATAATCTTACAGCATTGTTGATACCGCCTGACCCTTGGGGCTAGCATCAGCAACACTCCTCCACTGCTTCGAGTGGTTAAATGCCGTTGGCGCTTGTTTTGCACCGCTGGAGGCATCCAGGGGGCCTCCAGACCTATCTCTGGAGATCTCCGGAGGCCTTTGGATACCTCCAAACACCCCCTCCTCCTCTGAAAGGGGAACCCACTATAATCAAAGCATTGATCAAGTATTGACCGGACTGCCAATCTTCCAACCAGAGCAGCAACAGATCAACCTCCCCGATCGCATGGTTCTCTCAGCCTTCCCCGAAGACGCAGAAAACCTCTCAGAAGACGCGACGGCTTCTGAGGAGCCCCGCCGCGTTTTGAGAAGGCCTTCGCCTTCTCACTTCCCCCCTCGCTCGCCGCCGATGAATGGACACCAAGATGGCAGTCGGACTTGATTGTACAGGGCACGCGAGAGGACACAGGACCCTTCCGACGGCACAGTGGCCCCAGAACACGAAAAAGGCATGCGGGTTGCATAGGCTTGCATGGACAGGACACAAGGGTACGCTGGATTCAACATGGTCGACCTACCAATTAGGGCCGACTGTAGGCCTCCGAAATGGGGTCCGAGCAAATGAGGTCGGAGGATCACACCGCATCCAGGATGCATCGCCGCTGCGACTCGATGCCGAGACAAGTTTTCTCTGCGCCGACGGCGCCGGTGCACCGCCGACGTCGCCGATGCATCGCCGATGCATCGGCGATGCATTGGCGATGATTTGGCGATGCGGCGCGATGCCTCGACCCCATCTACGCGGACTTCATTCGGGAGGCCTCTGCTCACACATCGGCACCCCGGGACCTCTCAGGGTGCGCTCTGGCCGGCATGTCGGGGTAGATCCAGCCGTGGGCACGAAGGCAGCCCAGGAGGCCGAGAGATGCACACCCACACACAGCAAGCAGCTGCGATACTCGATCCTCTGGATCTGGATGTGTCAGAATCGCCGCTGCCAGATCGCGCCCTCCCCGAGCAGGGTCCGAATTGATGAACATGTAGCTCCATACGCCAGAGCCTCCGCCGACCGGCAGCTATCTTTTCTGCTCCTCTCCCTCGCCTCGGTCACCCCTGCTCCTCCGCCTCGCTCGCTCCTGTCCCTCCTCTTCCTCCTCGAGTCTTTTTATTATCCTCGTCGTCCTCCTCCAGGAAAGAAATTCTCCCCTGTCGCACCACCAATCGCGTCTGTAGGTTAAGGCCAGGACGTGCGAACAATATGATATCCTGAACCCAACAACTTCAAGGCTGGAGCGGTCGTTGTCCAAATGCAGTTCTCGCCGTAACGGCGCGTGCGCAACTTCAATAAGCGTCCATCATGTACAAGTGGAGGCAGGCTCGTTTCCGAAATGCGGTTCTCGCCGTGCCGACGCGCATTCTTTTTTATTCAAATATCGTTCCAAGACGCCAGATAGTGCCAGAGGCCGCGAAAAGGTCCAAGTGAGGCTCAAGAGGCTCTCCAAGAGGGCCCCAACAAGCAAACATCGTCCCTTTCTCTTCGGGAAAAATACATGTTTCGCATGTGCGCCGCTTGGGGGTTCACAGCGTCCAAAACTGCCCCAGAGACCTCCGACATCGTCCCCAGACGACGCAACGCGCCCCCAAGATGGGCCGAAGAGAACACAATAAGGCCTCACGACGGCCCAAGAGGCGCCCAAGACGGCCCAAGACAGCCCCAAGAGGGGCCCAAGAGGGGGAACGCGAACCACCAACTCGAGCCTTCCGCCCCAAAAAGCCCCCGGGAAACCCACAAAAACCCCCAAGAGAGCCCAGGAGGCCCCCTGAAGGCCCCACGAGGCCCCCAAGAGGCCCCCCAAAAAAGCCCCAAGAGGCCCCCACGCACGGCCCCCCAAAGGCCCCAATGGGCCATTAACGCGCAAGCAAACGCCTGAGATGGCACACTGCGGGCCAGCGGAGTGAGGGAAACGATAAAACAAGAACCCATCATATAAAGGCGGAGGCAATCTCGATTCCAAAATTGGGCTCTCGCTTTAGCGACGCGCGCATTCGTCTTCACTTATACGGATGGATGGGGAAGTCTAAAAGCGGCTCTCGCCTTAGTGCCGCGCGCATTCGTTCACACTTCCTCCAGCACTTACAGATCTCTTGTTCGAAGCATCCTCAAATCAGAGGCAGCGGCGTGGAATGGGGATTCCCCGCTGCACTGTCCCAGCGGAAAACCGCGGGTCACGCTCGGAGGCCGCGAGGAGGACATCCACCTCCGCGCCCATATCCTCCTTGACGTCCACAACCTCATCAGCCTCCGTCCTTCGCAACAAGCACCTGCTCGTGCACCTTCCCAAGCAACACCACCCTGGCATCCCCCTCCCCACCGTCCTCCTCCTCCTCCTGGCCATCCTGGTCCTCCTCCTCGTCCTGCCGCTGCTCCTCCTCCTTATCCTCCTCGTCCTGCCGCTCCTCCTCCCCCCCCCCCCATTACCTCCTCCTCGTCCTCCTCCCCTTCCTCCTCCACCTGATCATGAATGAAACGCGGCAGCCTGCGTGAATAAGACGGCGCCGATGCGCCAACATCCGCGGGAAGCTTACGCGCGGGTGAATGTGCAATCGATCCCCGCGGCATCGCCCCCCCAACTGCAAACCAGGCGGTGCCACGGACCGCTTCTGTCAAAGCCTCGTCTCCCGCCTCGGGGGCGGTTAACCCACCCATCCCGCTAGCAGACCGTGGAGGCCTTGGATAAGGAATCCAGGGTCTGGAGCCTTGTGGAGATCCACTTCCGTGGAACGGGGGGGGGGGGGCAGAAGTTGTCCGCCCCCAGTCATTGCGAGCTCTCTACCATCCCTCCGTCTCCTCTCCCCCCCCAACTACCTCCTCCCTCCCGCCTCCCTCCTCCCTCCCCCTTCCCTCCCACCTCCCTCCCACCTTTCTCCGCGTCAGATCCCCTGGAGGACAGCGGGTGAGCGGTGCGGTTGCGGTTGCGCGCCCGCGGGCGGGTTGAAATGCGTCGCCCAGGTGCGGTTGCGCGCCCGCGGGCGGTTTGATATGTGTCGCCAAGATGCGGTTGCGGTTGCGCGCCGGCGGGCGGGTTGAAATGCGTCGCCCAGGTTCGGTTGCGGTTGCGCGTCCCCGGGCGGACTGAAATGTGTCGCCCAGGCGCGGTTGCGCGCCCGCGGGCGGGTTGAAATGTGTCGCCCAGGTTCGGTTGCGGTTGCGCGCCCGCGGGCGGGTTGAAATGTGTCGCCCAGTATCGGTTGCGCGCCCGCGGGCGGACTGAAATGCGTCGCCCACTTGCGGTTGCTGTTGCGCGCCCGCAGGCGGGTTGAATTGCGTCGCCCACTTGCGGTTGCGGTTGCGCGTCCGCGGGCGGACTGAAATGTGTCGCCCAAGTGCGGTTGCGCGCCCGCGGGCGGGTTGAAATGTGTCGCCCATGCGGTTCGCGGGCATGGATGCGGTTGCGGTTGCGCGCCCGCGGGCGGGTTGAAATGTGTCGCCCAGGTGCGGTTGCGCGCCCGCGGGCGGGTTGAAATGTGTCGCCCAGGTTCGGTTGCGGTTGCGCGTCCGCGGGCGGACTGAAATGTGTCGCCCAGGTGCGGTCGCGCGGCCCGCGGGCGGGTTGAAATGTGTCGCCCAATTGCGGTTGCGGTTGCGCGTCCGCGGGCGGACTGAAATGCGTCGCCCACTTGCGGTTGCGGTTGCGCGCCGGCGGGCGGGTTGAAATGCGTCACCCACTTGCGGCTGCGGTTGCGCGCCCGCGGGCGGTTTGATATGTGTCGCCCAGGTGCGGTTGCGCGCCCGCGGGCGGGTTGAAATGTGTCGCCCAGGTGCGGCTGCGGGTTGCGCGCCCGCGGGCGGGTTGAAATGTGTCGCCCAAATGCGGTTGCGGTTGCGCGCCCGCGGGCGGGTTGAAATGCGTCGCCCAGGTGCGGTCGCGCGGCCCGCGGGCGGGTTGAAATGTGCCCCCCAGTTGCGGTTGCGGTTGCGCGCCCGCGGGGGAATTGAAATGCGTCGCCCAGGTGCGGTCGCACGGCCCGCGGGCGGGTCGAAATGCGCCGCCCAGTTGCGGTTGCGGTTGCGCGCCCGCGGGCGGGTTGAAATGTGTCGCCCAGGTTCGGTTGCGGTTGAGCGTCCGCGGGCGGTTTGAAATTTGTCGCCCAGTAGCGGTTGCGCACCCGCGGGCGGGTTGAAATTTGTCGCCCAGTAGCGGCTGCAGTTGCGCGCCCGCGGGCGGGTTTAACTGCGTCGCCAAGTTGCGGTTGCCGTTGCGCGCCTGCGGGGGGGGGGGGGGGGCGAGATGCGTCGCCCAGTTGCGGTTGCGGTTGCGCGCCCGCGGGCGGTTTGATACGCGTCGCCCACTTGCGGTTGCGCGCCCGGGGGCGGGTAGAAATGTGTCGCCCAATAGCGCATGCGGTTGCCCGCCCGCGGGCGGGTTGAAATTCGTCGCCCAGGTGCGGTTGCGCGCCCGCGGGCGGGTTGAAATGCGTCGCCCAGGCGCGCTTGCGGTTGCGCGCCCGGGTGCGGGTTGAAATGCGTCGCCCAGTAGCGGTTGCAGTGTCCGCCCGCGGGCGGTTTGATATGTGTCGCCAAGATGCGGTTGCGGTTGCGCGCCCGCGGGCGGGTTGAAATTTGTCGCCCAATTGCGGTTGCGGTTGCGCGCCCGCGGGCGGTTTGAAATGCGTCGCCCAGGTGCGGTTGCGCGCCGGCGGGCGGATTGAAATGCGTCGCCCAGGTGCGGTCGCGGTTGCGCGCCCGCGGGCGGGTTGAAATGTGTCGGTGCGGTTGCGCGCCGGCGGGCGGATTGAAATGCGTCGCCCAGGTGCGGTCGCGGTTGCGCGCCCGCGGGCGGGTTGAAATGTGTCGCCCTGTTGCGGTTGCAAGTGCGCGCCCGCGGGCGGGTTGAAATTTGTCGCCCAGGTTCGGTTGCGGTTGCGCGCCCGCGGGCGGGTTGAAATGTGTCGCCCAGGTTCGGTTGCGGTAGCGCGCCCGCGGGCGGGTTGGCATGTGTCGCCCAGTTGCGGCTGCTGTTGCGTGCCCGAGGGCGGGGCGAAATGTGCCGCGTAGTTGCGATTGCGGCTGCGCGCCCGCGAGCGGTTTGGAATGTGTCGCCAAGTTGGGTTTGCGCGCCCGCGGGGGAATTGAAATGTGTCGCCCAGGTGCGGTTGCGGTTGCGGGGCCGCGGGCGGGTCGAAATGTGTCGCCCAGGTGCGGTTCCTGTTGCGCGCCCGCGAACGGGTTGAAATGCGTCGCCCAGGTGCGGTCGCGGTTGCGTGCCCGCGGGCGGGTTGAAATGCGTCGCCCAGTTGCGATTGCGCGCCCGCGGGCGGGTTGAAATGCGTCGCCCAGGTGCGGTTGCGGTTGCGCGCCCGCGGGCGGGCCGACATGTGTCGCCCAGTTGCGGTTGCGGTCGCGCGTCCGCGGGCGGGTCGACTTGCGTCGCCCAGATGCGGTTGCGGTTGCGCGCCCGCGGGCGGTTTGAAACGCGTCGCCCAGTTGCGGTTGCGCGCCCGCGGGCGGTTTGAAATGCGTCGCCCAGGTGCGGTCGAGGTTGCGCGCCCGCGGGCGGGTTGAAATGTGTCGCCCAGTTGCGGTTGCGGTTGCGCTCCCGCGGACGGGTCGAAATGCGTCGCCCAGTTGCGGTTGCGCGCCCGCGAGCGGTTTGACATGACACGCGTTGTTAAAGGTGCCCTCCTGGCGTTCAGTCAGTCCATCAGTCAGTCAATCAGTCAGTCAGTCAGTCGCCGGCGGGCGCGGGATCCCACCCGGCCCCGCCAGGAAATAAATGATCTGGGGCCCCAAACTGCGCAGCGGTGATATGGATGGAAAGCGGCCCCTTCTCGGCATGGGGCTCTCGTTCGAGGCGCCCGAAATTTGCGCGGCCAGTGATTGGGCGGGTTTGCGGCTGATCCTTTTTGCAAAACATAATGGAAAAACAAAGCGCAGAAACGTGAACGCAAAGTGTAAACGCAAAATTGAAACCCGCGGGGGGTGCCAAAAGTCTTTTGGTACTCCGCGCGGATTTCTTGGACTTGCGCTGGACCCCCCCCCGCCCCCCGCGCGCGGAGCGGCGCCGGGGGCGCCGCCCGGGGGGCCCAGCGCGGCTCCAAGACATCCGCGCGGAGCGCCAAAAGTTTATGCTATTGGCGTTTTCCTCACTCGAAAACAGAGATGCGTTTTCACACATACTGCTCAACTTCGTTGCCACGCACCCTTTTACGCTTCTTCTGCGTGGAAGAATGGAGGGCTGACCCTTCGCAGCACGCGACCCCGCCCCGGGGGGGCGGGAAGGGGCGGGGGAGGGGGGGGAGGGCGGAGGGCCCCCGAGAGCATCCAGGGAGGGCCCCAAGAGGTCATTCCACACATCCCACGCGGACTTCCTGCCTTGTCAAGAGCAGCCCCCCTTCTCCCCATTCACCATCCTTTTTCGGCTTGCTTTTCTTATCCTTCCCCCTCCTTCTCCTGACCCCCATCCTCCCCTTCCGCATCCCCTGCTCCTCCTCCTCCTCCCCCACCACCTCCTCCTTCTCGTCCTCGCCCCCCTCGCAACCGCTGAACGCGTCGCCCAAATCCACCGCGCCACTGGCATCGTTCGCCGCGCTCGGGCGCGCCGCTGGCCGCGGAAATGTCGCGCTCGCACCGGAGCCCGACTCTTTCCGGAGGTGGAAGGGGGGGCCATGCTTTGAGCCCCCCTGTGGCGGGGAGGGAGGGCGGGAGGTGAGCTCTGACGACCTCGCCCTAGAAACCACTGCGCAAACGCTGCTAGACCAGAAGAAAAATATGAGAGGGGAGGAAAAGGCAAAGAATGCGGGCCGACAAGCAACTCTTTGGGGGGGTCTTTAATGGCCGCCTGGATGACATAAGCTTTCCCGCGGGCCCCGCTCAGGGTCCCACTCATGGCATGGTGCAACGGTGACCAGCAACGTAATACCTTGCATGTAACGTTGTACATGGTGTTCCTTGTCGGTGACGCTGTAGACGAGATGCCCGTTCATCGTCTCAACAACGCGTGCATGCTGTAAACGTGGTATATCGTATGCACACGTGATGCCTTTGTCCGTAGCGTTGTAAAGCGGATGTCGTTGGCATGAAGTAACATTATATACATGTTCAACCAACTTAGTTGTTTCTGGTAGGCCGGTCTCGCCGTAGTGATTGCGCAATCCGGTCGTGAACAACATCGACAATGGCTGTCGTCGTGGAGCACGTCGAAAAAAACATGATCACCCACAGGTTGCGGGGTCGTATAAGCGCTCGGACACGTAGTCATTTTTATCGGATAGTGATACTGGTAGGTTAGAACCGTCGGTTGGTACATGACGGCGGGCCGCTTCTTGGAGCACTTGTCGATGGGGTCGACATTGGCACTCTTAGCGCTGATGGCCATCGATCCATATCTGAATGCCCAGCGCTCCGTGATGGTATCCCACACGCCCAGAATACCTTCGAAGCCATTGTGATTTTTTTGCCCTGCAAGCTCAATAGATCGGGCCGACACCCTGTGTCGTAGTCTTGCGTCCTGAAGTACTTCGGTTTGTTTTTGTAGTCCGGCGAGTTCCACTGGTGGTTCTCGTAGTTCAGGTGGTTGCCCTCGTCGTTCCGTAGGTGGCCCTCGTAGATTTAATCCTCTTGCCCCGCGTTGAAGCAGGTCATCTCGGCGCCCGCAGTCAGTCTCAATTCCACGTGCGGCGCATTCGCAATTACTCTTTTCCTCCTCCCCTTTGACATTGTTGGGGAGTAAACAAGTGTACCACGGCAGCGGTACTGCTATTCCACGGCCCTCTCATATGGTGCCATCCGACCCAGATTTCGATGCGAACCCACTCATGGCGACGAGGGAAGGGTAACAGGCAGCCAGGAGGCCCCAGCACAACCCCCCAAACAGTCCCCAAGACGCTTCTGCAAAACGCAGAAAAGGAAATCCCGCGGGGGCGAAACGGCACGACAAAACCACCAAAAACCCAGCCTTCGCGGGTTCCGGACACGCGCCCCACGAAGCAAAGGTAAATCCACGTCCAGAGGTGACGTGCTGAGTGGCAGCAATTTCCGTCGGACGGTTTAATGCAGCGTATCCAATGCAGCTAATGATGGCGAAGCTAAATTCTACTGGTTGCATTGCGTTGCAGATTGTCATGTATACCACCCGAATCCCCCCCGGGAATCGCGCCACATCCGTCGACCAAAAATGGCGAAATCCTCTGACCTCAAAAACAAAAAACGAATAGATAGTGGCCCCTCGCGGGCCCAGGAAGCCTCCAGACGGCTCAATACCGCACCGCCACGGCCCCAAAACAGTCCAACATGGCTCCAGGAGGGGCCCCCAAACGCCCGAGACGGCCCAAGAGGACCTCCGCGCCTCCAGAGGCTGGAGTCGTAAATCCCCGCCTGATATGTATCACCTCTTTTGCGACTCTCGAGGGGCCCTAGGCGGCCCGCGCAGCGTCCTGGATGGCCCCAAGACCGAGCCCCAAAAATCTCCGAGAGGGCCCTGGGAGGGCTCCCAACCGCCCATAGGGGCCCGAAGACGGCCCCCATGCCCCCAAAGGCGGCCCAGGAAGACCCCCGGAGAGGCCAAAGGCGGTCCTGAGAAGCCCCCAAGATGGCCTCCGTGAGGGGCCACGCGGCGCAGGAGCACCCCAAGGCGGCCCCAAACGCCCCAAAGAAATCCGGAGAGGCCTCCGAGTGGCCCCCATTCTGTATCCAAGACGCCCCAAAAGATGCCCCCAAAGGGCCTCGAGATACCACCCAGAGGCCCGCGGACTTCTACTCGAAAGTCACGGTGTTGCTGCGCCCATCAGAGTTTGAACTTGGCGTTGCCTCGTGCCTCTGAAAAGACCGCGCAGCGCCAGAGCGCCCTAAGACGACCCAAGACGCGTCGAAGAGGCCCCAAGACCCAAGAAACCCACAAAGAATCCCCAAGAGGCCCAGACGAAGTCTCTCGGAGGCCCTTGGAAAGGCCCCCAGGCGTCCCCGCAACCACGGAGCTCTACGTGTTCCCCACCTGCACACGGAGCGCGTCGATTGCAATCTCCGCACTTGCGATCCAGAGACCTGTCTGACGCGCGACAACACGGCGCCATCTTCTGTTCAAGCCATTGCCTGGCAAGGACACGGAGGTGGCCACGGCGGCAGCCCCGCGCTCGACGCAGCTCACGCAAACGGTGAGAGCTCCATCCCCGACGGGGTGAAGCATCTGCTGCGGGGGGCACTCCAGGGAATGCAATCCCGGATGGCTCGGAGGCAACCGGGGGCCTGGAAGTCCAGGCGAGACGCGAGGACGCTCCGGGAGGCGGGAGCGTGCAGAAAAGATGACTGCCTGCCTCGGCACTGCGAGCACGCAACAGCTGGTCGCTCGATGGTTTGGCTTGCTCGTCCGCCAAGCAGCTCTGCCGCGCTGTGCTGCCCGCCTCGGAGCGCTCGCTGCTCGGGGGGCGGGGGGGCGGATGCGCCCCCCTCCCCCCGACAGCGCCGGGACGAGCGTGTTACAGGGCAATTTCTCATACATGGGATTTTTTAGATTATAAGATTTTAATACGTGATTAATTTAGGAAAGAAATATGCATGAACTCATCGTTGTTTTTAATACTAGATCCCTGCATTTTTACTACATGGTCCGCACGCGGAGCATGTATAAAAAACGGCACTGTAATATTCACGAGGGCAATGGGCATTCACCGCGTGTCAGCACAAGGCAACGCCAAGCTCAAAATCCAACGGGCATGGCAACAGCGCGCCATTCGTGGACAAATCTGCGGGCGTTCTGGTGGTCCTTGGGGCCGTTTGGGAAAGCGTCTTGGGGGCCTCTTGGAGGATTCTTTGGGGCCTCTTGGAGCGCTCTTGCGCCGTCTGGCCTCTTCGGAGGCCGTCTTGGGGGCCTCTCGGGGCCGCCTTGTGGCTCTCTCGGGGTCTTCTTGGGCCGCTTGAGGGGCTTATTGAGCCGTCTTGGGTGCCTCTTTGGGGCTCCTGCGGCCCTCTAGGGCGTCTTGGGGCCGTCTTGGGGGCCTGTGGGGCAATCTTGGGGCCATTTCAGAGGCTTCTTGGGCCGTTAGGGGCCCCTGAGAATCGAAAAAGGTGGGAACTCGAAAACATGACCAAACCCGCAAGGGAATCCTTCTTTGTTGCATCCACTGGCTCGCTTGGGGGTCCGGCCACCTTTGGGCCGTCTTCGGGCCGTCTTGGCCCGTCTTGAGGCCGTCTTGAGCCGTCTTTGGGCGCTCTTGCGCCATTTGGCCCCGTCGGAGACCGTCTCGAGGACCTCTCGGGGCTGCCTCGTGGCTCCCTTGGGGCCTTCTTGGGCCCGTTGCGGGCACCGGCTGAGCCCTCCCGGGGGCCTCTTCGGGACATCCTGGGGCCCTCTGGGGCTGTCTTGGAGCCCTCGTGGGGGCCTCCGGGGTCGTCTTGAGGCCATCTGGGAGGCTGCTTGAGCCGCCAGGGGCCCCGCGAGCCGAACAAAGGCGAGAACGCCGAACATGACGGCACAACCCATTAAAACATAAAAGTTCTTGACCTTTGGAGCAACTCGTGGGGGCCTCCTTGGAGCATCTAGGGCCTCTTGGGGCTATCGTGGGCCGTCTTGGGGCCGTCTTGGGGCCGTCTGGAGGCCATCCTGAGCTGTCTTCAGGTCTTCTTGGACCCCAAGGGGCCCAAATCACAGCGTTTTGCGTTTCGTTTCGCTGTGGTTGGGGCGTTATAGAACGAAAACGGTCCAACTGATTGCCCAAAACAGCGTAATGATGCAAATCCCAAGTCGTGATCGGCCAATGGCGGTCCTCGAGCGGAAACGAAACGAACGCGTAGGGAAAACAACAAGGATTCACGAAATTGCCAAAACAGCGAGTTGGTCGACCCCCTGCTAGAAACTCTATCGCCATGGGGAAAGTCGAGCGACAAAAAACCTGGTTCGATTCGCATGGGTTCGAACCGCTGAAAGTAGACCACTCCTCGTGCCTCTCCTCCTCCTCCTCCTCCTCCTCCTCCTCCTCTTCCTCCTCCTCGGAGCCATCAACAAGCACTTCGTCTCTTCACTTCCCTCCTTGTCCCACTGAGGTTCTCTAGCAAGCGCTCCCCAAATCACACCTGCCCTCGTCTACGCTGCCACCGCCGCTGTGGCGCAGGAAGCTGGAACCAAGCTCGAATGTCAGGCGGGGGCGCGTGTCTGCGACCTGATCCACGAAGCACTGGCACAATTCGAAATGGTGAGCGTGATGTCTTGCGAGACCGTGGCCGGCGTGATAAAGCAATCAGGACATTCGCTCCTCTCGGCGGGGGTGGAGAGGGAGGATGTGTGCTTTTGACATGTATCGTTACTTCTTTCGGGCGTCCGACGGCTTCTGAAGGTCTCCGCGGACCTCTGGAAGTATCTGTTGAACTCCAAGAAAGTCCGACATGTTCGAAAGGACCTTGGGGAAAGAACCAGGAGAAGGCGGGGAAGAGGGCAATGGAGAAAGTGGGTCATTAGTGACAGGGGAGGGAGTAACAAGAGGAAGCGTAGAAACAAAACAGTCCAGCCCACTTCAGCCCAGGGAAGTGGTCGAATCACACTCGGCTTGGCAGGAAAGCCGCTCGGCCGATCGATAGCAACGAGAACTGGGCCAAAACAAGCGCTGAGCAAACGCACGAGGGCTCACACGATGCAGGCCGCGCGCCAGTTCGAATTCGGACGGCAAAGGGCCAGCGGGGCAAAGGCAAGGAAGGCAAAGCAAGGCTCGGCCCAACGGGTGCCTGAGCGGGTCCTTCTCCCGCGCGACCTGCGCGGGAGTTCTTCAAAGCGCGCCAGCAGATCTTGATGCGAGCGATACTCTTGAATGGTAGCTGATGGTGTCGGCTTCCAGCTGACAACCCCAACTTCTGTCAGTAGCGCCTGGTCTCGCACTCTCTGGTTCCGGAATCTTGATGCAGGCGCCCGCTTCCGAGGGGAGAAACACAACTCACCAACTCACTCACAAGTCCTGCGCCGAAAGACGCGCAAACTCAACCAGGACATGCAATGCTGGCTCACGCCGGCTCTCCAGCCAGACTCACAGTGAATGTTCTCTCCAATCACAGCAGCGTGTTTGGCGACCTCACTAACCCATTCATTCATCGGGATTCCAACCTGCTTCCAGTGGAGGCCAATCCACAAAAAACCTTCCACACGAAACCCAACCCTGAGACCCTAGGGCGTTCATTGATTTGAGGGATGGGAGTGTCACGCTTTCTATGGCCAAGAATTCCAGGGCACCCTGGAGGCAAGCAGGGTGTTTCTTGGCATGCGCCTCCACTGTGCACTAGAACCATGGACGCGCTGCGCGCGCGTTTAGGTTCTTTACGCGTTGTCGAAGGAGCTGCGAATGCGCATCGCGCGAAGTCCAGGGTGCCAGGGGAAGAGGGCCCCGCGCGTGCGTCACATGTCCTTCCAGGGGTGCGAGGTCTTCGGGGGGCGCCTCCAGGTTCAGGGCGGTCGCGGGGCTGTTTGAGAAACGCGAGCTTTGACGAAAGATGGAGGAAAGGACGTGAGCATTGAGGCGAGACGGGCTCTTGGAAGCATCTTCGGATCTCTTGGCGGCTTCATGCGGGTCTCTGAAGGTTGGTGGGGCCTCTCGATCCACTTTCGGATGCGACTTGGAATCCCGAGGAGGCCTCTTAGAGGGCGACCTGGAGACTGGAGACCCCAGGAGCCCATCGACTGCGAAAAAGCCTGACATCGAAAATTATCGTGTTGCGTACGTGTTTGATAAATGTCGGACTCCTGGGGGGGCCGAAGATGCTTCTTGGGAGCCTTTTGCGAGTTTCGTGGGCGCCTCAAGGAGGTATTCGGTGCCCTCTTGAGGCGTTTTGGAGGCTATGTTGGCCTGCTTGATGCTGCCGCGGGCCATCTGGGGCCATCTGGGGCTATTGCGGCGGTTCCGAATTTTTGTGTAAATGGTATGGAAACCTCTTCGGGCCGTGTTCGGGCCTGTCTGGGCGCCTCTTGGGGCCTCTGTGCGGGCTGTTTGGGGGCTTCTTGACACCTCTGGGGGCCCGCTGACAATCTGCGGGATATTTAACTGTTTTGGGGCCTTCTTGTGGCCGTTTTGGGTTCATTCGGTGCCTTCTTGGAACTCTCTGGGGCCGTCTTGGGACCCTCTTGTGGGCGCCTTGGGCCGTCTTGGGGCGTTTGGGGGGGGCGCTTGGGCCGTCGAGGGCGCTGTGGAAGTCCAGGAACTGTATATACAAAAAATGCACGTGTTACTCAGGGAATGCGATCTGGGCTTCTGGGGCCTCTGGGGAGGCCGTTTGGAGCCCTCTTTGGGCGTTCTGGTGGGCTCTTGGCTCTTTTTGGATCCATCTTGGCGCGACTTGGAACGCTTTGGGCGCCCGAGTTATCCGGGGTAACTCGGGTCCGGGGTAACTCGGGTTTGGATTCCCGACAGAGGAACCCGAGTTAGCCCTGACCCGAGTCACCCCTGATGATGTGGGGCTCTGGACGCCCGAATTATCCGGGGTAAATCGGGCCCAGGGTAACTCGGGTTCGGATTCCCGAAAAACGAACCCGAGTTAGCCCTGACCCGAGTTACCCCTGATGATTCGGGTCTCTGAACGCTCGCGGGGCGTCCGAAGCGGCCTCGAGCCCGTCCTGGCGGCCTCTGGGGCCGTTCGGGGATCCTTGGGGCCCCGCCTGGAAGCCCCTGAGCTGGGGCCCCACGCAACGCTGGGCCGCGGTTTTGGGCCCGCCCCCGGCATGTTCCGAGATCTCTCCTTCTCTGTCTCTCTATTTCTCTCTTGGAGGGACCCCAGGACACATACACACAATTAAAAAGATCCCCGATATTTTCGTATATTTTCTGGGTTTTTGTCTTCCCCCCACTTCCCATATTTTCGGAGGAATGGACGATTAATTGTGTCTCTCTGTTTCTTTCCCTCCTGGTTTCTGTGTAAAAATGTGTATACACCAAAGGAAGGAGAACAGGAGCCACGATTACGGGAAACATGCGGTCGCCAAATTCTAGACTGAGACCGACGCGAGACACCTGTCCAGAACACGGGGGACTACCCCCGACTTGACTTGGGGGAGTCCTCAGGACGACAAGCCGGGGGGTAATATTCCCGGCCCTCTGACATTGGGGGGACAGCGCGGACTCAACCTCCGAGGATTGCCAACGAGAAGCACCTCCACAAACCTCGCAAAACATGACATTTCTGTGGACAACCACTGAGCGGGATTCATGCGCGACAGGGAAAGCGGCTAATCCGAGTTCCCGTCTCTCCTGCAACTCGCCGATGATGACAGGGGGCCTGGGGGATCCCCCTTGCGGGTCGCCAGGCCCTGCCTCCCACGCGGGAAGCGGAAGGAGGATTAACGATTAACGTGCGTGCGCGGCTGGCCAGAAACCGCTCAACGGCCCGTTCTTCCGAAAATATTGGTGGCACCTGTTGCGCGCAAGCAGGGCGCTATTTTCAATGCCATGGCGTCCAGCCGCGCGCAGCCGCCTCGCTCGAGCCTGCCTTGCAATGGCTCCAGAAGCGTTCCGAAACCGAATGGGGGGGGGGGGGCATTCGCACGCGTTCGACTTCCGTTCGCGAGTAAGAAAAACGTCGCGATTGAGATCGGACGGGCGCAACGAAACTTGCTCATGCAACCTATCCACCTGGTGAGCCCTGTCTACTTCGTCGGAAAGAACCCGGCCCCGACCCGCATCTCCATTGGCGCGCCTGTCCGCAGCGAGGTTCCGCAGGAGCTCGACGCTCTACGGCTGCTGATGGTTCGCTTCGGACTCGGCTGGGTGGGGCTTCGCCCGACGGACGTCAACTTGGCCCGCGCGTGCTTCCAACTCGCCGGAAACGAATTTCCACGCGTCCAACGTGGCACTCTGTAACTCCGAGGTCTGCTTCTGCGCGACAGGTGGATACTCGCTTGAGATCAACGCACTACTTCCCGCGGTCGCCATGGCCGCCGAATGGACAAACGGCCCGGATCTGGAGATCCCTGGAGAATGGTCGGGACGGCGCCAGAAAACCTTCCAGCGATCTCAATCTCGCTCGGGCGCAACACCGCGCGCCCCCCACCCGCGACGCCTCAGACTCGAATCCTGGATGCTCCTTCCCCCGAGCCACCGACGCTCGACGCCGCGCGTTCGAGTTCGGTGGGCCCGTGGCAAGCCCAAGGCCCGCTGCATGGCTCGGGCGCGCTGGGGCGGGGAAGGGGGGCCGACGAGCCGCTCGACGCCTGTTCGTGGGGGCGCTGACCCCCTGCGCCACAACGCTGGAAGGGCACCCCGCTCAGCGATCACAATGGGGGCAAGACGTCTGCGGCCTGGACAGCGGCGCAATCAATTTCGTCGCGCCTGCAAGACTTCCAATATCGGCGCGCAGGCGCCTCCGGCTCGACCCCGCCCCTCGGGCGCAGCTGACAGGACGCGCGCCCCGCGTCGAACTGGCGAGACTCATTCCAATATCCACCGATAATGGCGATCCGCAAATGGCCTAGGACTCGCGGCCCAAAGCGCGCCCGCAATTTGTCGTGGGCCTCCGGGGGCCATTGCACTTGACGCCGACTTGCGCCCCTCGCCGCGCGCGCTGGCTGGCGGCCTTTCTCCGCGCCCAGCCCGGGCAACTGACCTTGGGGGCGCGCGGCGTGCGATGCCCAATGTCCTGAGAATCGAGTGCCCCGGAGAAAACTGGCCGCTGGCAGGGGGGCGGGGGCTAGTTGCGCGGCGTCCCCGGGGCCCCGCAGCCGGCGCCCGAATCATGTAACGCAGTGGAATTTCGAATGGGGACTTACATTCTCGGCCCGCCCGCGGGCCCCTCGGCCCCGCTCGCGAAGCGAACGGCGGCGACCCCCCGCCCGCGCCTGGCCGCGGCGGTGGATCCAAGGTCCCAGGTCCCAATGAGAAGCTCATTGCGGGGACCAAAGCCGGGCCATCCGCGACGCAAGCCCCAACCGCAAGCGAGGAGCGCGCAAGCGCGCTCTTCGGCGGTGGACAAACCTCCCTCTAGTAGACCCCCCCCTTAGTGAAAACGGCCTGGGACCGAAATCGACGGACGTGGGCCCGCAATGATGACGGCCGCGACGCCCGCTCGCGGACCGAAAACGGCCAACTCCGCAATCGACGTGTCAGGGTAGGAGGTCTGTCCAGCCCCGAGCTCTTCTCGCTGCAGCTGCATCCGGGATTTTCGACCCCGCGGCCAATCCTACTCGCGACAGGGGGGCACTGCAACAGGGCCTCTTCTTCGCCTTGCGATGTCGAACAAATGGCGCCAGTCAGCGCGCGCTCGCGCGATCGCTCAAGTAGAATCCCATATGCGGGCTGAAGCGGGCGGCCGCCAAGGCTTCGCGCGCGCGGATTGACGCCGCGGCCTTCCCTGCGAACGTCCCGGGAGAAGCCCCCGCCCCCGACGCCATCGGGGGGGCGCTGCCTTCCACTTCTAATCTCCGGAAGGGGGGGGGGGGGGGGGGGGGGGCGCGCCCCAGGGCGGAAGGGGGCGGCGGGGGGGGGGGGGGCGTTCGCGCGGCCATGCGACGGAGCAAGCTAGGCCCCACGGAATCAAACAACTTCAGATCCAAATGAGCGGGGGGCAAAGGGGGGGGGAAGGCAGGGGCGCGCTGCACCCGGCCAGAAAGAACCTATGGAACAACTCTCCGATGGAGGTTGCATCATGGGCTGGAGAGCCCGCAAGTGCCGAGCGCCAAAGAGACATTCCAGAAATCGATGCCAATCTGACCGCCCTGCGAATGATAAGGAAGTTCGGGAGGGGGTCAACGCCGCGCCTCATAAAACTCATCGGCGTTCTCACTATCGACATGACTATCGATCTCATTGCCGATCCCCGATCGGTCTGACTATCGCTATGTTGGGCACGTCCTGCTACCAGCGACTTCCGACAGGAATGCGCTCTCTCTCTCTCTCTCTCTCTCTCTCTCTCTCTCTCTCTCTCTCTCTCTCTATTTCTCTCTCCCTCTCTCTCTCTCTCTCTCTCTCTTCTTTTTTTTTTTGTTTTTCTCTCTCTCTCTCTCTCTCTCTCTCTCTCTCTCTCTCTCTCTCCCTATTATATATATATATATATGTAGGTATGCATTCGTCGGTAATAGAAGAACTTCTACAAATACTCGGGACATGCTCCGCGCATGCTTCGGCAAAGCCGCGATCCCCGCTGAGGGGCTGCCTTGTTGTCGCGATTCCTCCCCGCGTGTTTCGGCGCGCGGAAAATGCGTTCGGCGCGCGCAAAATACGCGGCGCCCTGCGCGCCGGACAGAGGGGCGCCTCTTCGACGCCGCGCGCGCTATGGCCGCGTTTATTTCGCTGCAAGCTATTTGAGAAATCAGACGCGCATTCAAGGGCCTCGCTTTCGCGCGAGAGCGAACCGACTCTGCTGCGCGCTCGCCCTGGGGGCGCGCGAAGGAAGCCACCAGAAAGCAACCGATCCAAAAGCGTAGACGATCTCAGAGCAACTGCTGATCGCAACGCGCGCAGATGGCAAACGGGAAACGCCGGCCAATCAGAATTAGGGCCTGCGGGGGGCTGGCGGAGCGCCGCAAGCTCGCCCATTTATCGGGCGATCGATCTATATTCCGATCGATCGATCGACTGGCCCTTCCCCCCCGCGCCCTCCCCCCCCCCGTTCCCGCGCGCGAATGATTGCCAGTGGAAGCTGGGGCGGCTGCGCGGGGGAACTGGGTCCAAACGTGGGTGCGAAAGTCTGGATCATTCTTCCGCCAGGAAGCTGCGCGGCGCGCTAGCGCGCACTTTATGTTTGATGCGCACTCGCGTTGAGAGCCAGTCCCCCAGCGGGATTGGGCGCGCAGAGTGAAGCCGCAACGCGTCTGCGGCGCGGAGCGACGCGCGCTCGGCGACAGCGCGGCGAGCCATTCAGCCCACGAGGGCGCCGCATCAGCAGCGCGCGCCGCGCGCGCGGCAACCCTGACGCAGCGCATCTGAGCCGATAGCGAGCCCGCTGCATCATGCCGCAGCAACGCGACTTCAGGCGACTGGGGGGGGGGGGGGGGAATTACTGCGAGATTTGCGTTCTCGAGGAACGGCCGCGGGGCCCGACTCGCGGCAACGCTTTCCGGAAACACGCGGGGGCGTCCCCTGGGTGACTTGGCGCTGTCGGAGATGGTCGAGCGCGGCGTCCTGGGGTGTTTTGATGTCTCGCAAACCGTCGGTGAGCACCACCCCGGGCGCGCGAAAATCTCAGAGATCGCGGCGGGGCACATCTGTAGCATCTTGAAGTTTCGCAAATGGCAGGGGCGGGTCTTTGGGGCATCCTTGAAGCTCGCAAAATTTGACTGGAACGTCTTCGGTGCATTTACAAGTTCGCACACGGCACTGGAGAGCCCCCAGAATATTGTACAATGTCGCACATGGCACTGCGCTATCTTTAACGCGTTTCGGAATTGTTAGCAGATGGCGCGCGAGAGTTCGACAGCATTTCGAAAAGTCTAGACGCTTCGCGCATCCCCGCCAGCCCGCCCAGAAATGCGCCCCAGGGGATGGGAGGTTATGGGGGGGGGGGGGGGGGGGGGAGCGCGCAGCAGGACGAGGGGCGGGGTGGGCCGCCGCATGCCCCGAGAAGGGGGGGATGTAGGAGGAGCCGTCGTCGTCGGAGCAGGGGGGGGAAGAGGGGGGCAGGGGGGGGATCAGGAGCAGGAGGGGGGAAAGGAGGAGGAGGAGGAGGAGGAGGAGGAGGAGGAGGAGGAGGGGGAGGAGGAGGAGGAGGGGAGGAGGGGGAGGGGGGGGAGGGAGAGGAGGGGGGGGAGGAGGAGGAGGAGGAGGAAGACGAGGACGAGGAGATGGAGGACTGCGAGGACGAGGAGGACGAGAAGGAAGAAAAGGAGAAGGAAGGAGGAGGAGGAGGAGGGCCGAGGAGGAGGGGGGGGAAGGGGGGGGGGGGAGGGAGGGGGGAGGAAGAAAAAATATGAGGAAGGGGATAATGGCGAGCCCGGGGGCCTCTTGGGCCGTCTTTGGAGCCTCTTGGCGGTTCCCGCGCGCCTCTTGCGCATGTCGGGGCGCCCCTCGAGGCCTCTTGGGGGTCTCTTGGGGGGGGGGGGGGGGCCTCTTGGAGGCCTCTTGGTGGCCTCTTGGGCCTCTCGGGGCCCTCGAGGGGCGCTCCCGGGGCGCTCTCGGGGGCCCTCGGGGCGCTCGTGGGGCCGCGTTGGAGGAGATCTACCAAAGAAGGGGGGTCTTATTTTAGCCTCGCCCCTCTAGAGCGCCTCGAATCGCCTCCCGGGCCCGCCCGAGAAGCCAAAATCCTTCCACGACCCATGGGAAATCAATGTTTTGTGCCTTTTCGTTTTTTCGTTCTTGGAGCCGTCTTGGGCCATCTTGGACGCCCCAACGACCCGCGGAACCCCTCGCCCAGGTCGGCGGGGAGGGGCGAGGGGGGGGGCGATGGGGGGGGGGGGGGGGGGGGCGCGACCCCCCCCCCCGAAGGGAAACAAAAGGGTTGGCAGAGGAAACGCTCTAGACCACCTACGCCCTCAAGGGCTGGTGGGATTCGCACGCGCCGCTGAAGAATTCTGGAAAACGCATGCATGAGTTTGGAAATCGGTGTTGAATTATTACTGAACACATGAAGTCAGCTTTTTTTTTTTTTTTTTTTTCTCTGGAGCATTCTTATATGTTTAACACCTGCGGTTTTATTTTTTTTATAGCATCTGAAATCTACCTACCAGGTGTATTGTTGGAGCATGTCGCGCGCGCTTTGTGCTTGACATCATCCAGCGGAATGCTTCGCGTCGTCGGCGAGCGCTCGGCGCCCCGCCCTGGAGCATTTTGTTAAACCAAGGGGTATGTCGGACACTCGCTCCGGGCATCCGAAGTGCGACTGCTGTGCCGGCGACGATGCTTGTCTGTGCTCTGGATGCCCCGACGGAGCTGGCGACGACTGGGGCGCGCTGCAGGCTCCCGGCCCCGGCATGCTACGCGCGCGCTGGGCCCGCCGATCTGCGCGCATGAACAGATGTTTATAGACGTGCGCGCGTATGCAAGTGAACATATTGCTCTGCCCTGGCTGAATGCGCCCGAGTCGGCTCCTCGCGAGCCGCGCGACAATCTTGCCGATCCCATGGGCAAATACCGACTTTGGGTGCGTGTAAGTTTGAATGCATTTGTGCACGCGTAGCCCTAATCGTACTTTGCCCCATCGCACGCCTAAGTGTGCCCTCATCTACTCTACCCCAATACAACGGCACATGCACCC
Organism: Prorocentrum cordatum; assembly: GCA_963575745.1. Taxonomy (NCBI): domain Eukaryota; class Dinophyceae; order Prorocentrales; family Prorocentraceae; genus Prorocentrum; species Prorocentrum cordatum. Next base: position 145,728 of record CAUYUJ010015082.1, on the reverse strand, counting down.
CTGCTCCTCTCTGTTTTTGAGTTGTGGAAATTCTCTATGCGCAATCTCTGCGTAGACTGTCATTCTGCCCACCTCGGAACAGGCTCTGACCCTATCCTGCACTCAACCTGACCCACTGACAACCTTCAATCCACTCCTACCGCGCTCCATCTCAGCTCCTACAGCACCCATATCTGCTCGATGATGGCATCGGAGGGATAGTGCCTTGTCCGGTCTGGACTTTCCCTCGCGCAATATCCTCCGCGCGATTGTCGAAGGGGGCCCAGTGGCCGAACGCGGGAAGCGCCGGCCAATGCGCGGCGCCCGCATTGAATGGGGTCAGAGCGGGGCGGGCGCACAAGGATGGCACGCAGGCGTGAGGGGGCAAAGAGCAGCGAGAACTTGAATGCCAGCGGCCACAGAGACGGCTGCGGCGGCTTTTGTGGATGCGCGCAAAAAGATGGGAAAACAAGACTCAAAATCAGCAAGGCCACTGTCGGCTGCCCAGGGGGCACCCGTCGAATTGCTCATGCTGCGCGCAGATCTATTCGCAGCGCCGCGCCATCCAGTCCAGGATGGTAGCGCGCGGTCGATCTTCATCGCGCGCGTTGAAACAAATCACGTCGCCATACACGCGCGACTCTGCTAAAAGGCGATAGCGCGCGCTGCCGCCACCAAGCGCGGCGAAACAAATAATGGTGGCGCCGCGCGGCGTAGCGCGTTTTCCAACCGCGTGCATCGTGCTTTCGCCTAGCCAGTACCCAGAAAACGATGTACATAGTATGTTTGTATATTTAGAATGAGGCATGAGAAATCGTCGCGATGATACTTCTGCATGATTTGTTCAATATTCATCCTGCAGAGGGCCATGCCCGAATGACAACTATCGTCGCGAGGCCGAACTCGCGATCGATATCACGGACGGCCACGCTATCGACCGCGCCGTCGATCTCGCGATCCACCCCGATATCGTTCCCACAATCGATGGAACTATCGCTCTCGCTGTCGCTCCCGCTAGCGATCGCGCTCAGTCCCTGGATAGCGATCTCGCGATCGATCTGGTTATCGACCAAACAGCGGATCGCAGAATCCATCTCCTTGTTCGTATGGTGACCGATGTCACTATCGATCTCGCGGTCGATCTGACTATCAAGCTCACTGTTGACCCTGCTATCAATCCCACGGGCGAACTCGCCATCGATCCCACTATCGGTCTCACTATGCATCTCACCACTCTCGCCATTGATCTCACGATCGCTTTCGCGGCGGGGCGCGGGCGCCCGCCCGCGACGCGAACGCGAACCCGTAGCCGATTTCTGTGGGGGGATCTCCGTTTCGCAGCGACCTCGCCCCTCGCCTCGAAGTTTGGCGCGCGCTCGACGCGGCGCCGGGCATTTGCGCGCGGGTATTTGCGCGCGGGCCGCGAAGCAATCAATGCCAGCGGGGCCCATCAATAGTTTCGTGCCAAGGCGGGCGGCAGCCCCCCGCGCGCCCAGCGGAACGCCTGGCAAGACAACTCGCGGCCGCCACCCGTCGACTCCAGCACCCGCGGCAGCGGGGAAATACCGACGCGCTTGCAAGTCGGAAGCCCGCAGTTGTTCCAATCGTTCAATCTCCTCCTCCGCCGCCGCCCAACAACCGCGCCGAAACGCCGGGCGATGCGCCGCCGCTTCCTCGGGCAGACCCCTCGACTCTTTCCTCGACCAACTGCGGCCCCCGCTGGGCCCGCGAGGGAGAGATCGCACCTTGCAGCCCTTGCAATCTCTGCGAGGGGGAGGGGGGGGGGGCAATCCGTTCCCAGATCGCCTCGCGACCTCGGGCGCGATGTCAATCGGCTCCTCGGCGACCCTGCAGTCGGTCATCTGCCGGAGGGCGACGATCGGCCCGCCGACTGGCTGGCTGGGCGGCCGGCGCAACTGCGGCGGGCTCTGCGGCGCGCGGGGCGGGCCCCGCTGGCAGAGCAGGAAGAGCGCGCGACTCCGACCGGCAGTCGCGCCGGCGGACAGCGCGCAACTCGAGCAGCGCGGCCGAGACGCGCGATCAGATGGTCCGCCGCGGGCTGCGGCGCGGTGGGCCCATCCCCCGCGCGCCCAACAGCGGCCGTCTCCAGGCCGACGAACGCCCCCTTCCCCGCCCGGCCCCGTCGCCGCGGCGGCGGCGCAGGCGCGAGATCCCAGCCGTTGCCTCCGTGGCGCGGGGCAGCGGGCTTCGCGCGGATCGACCGGTTAGCGCCTGGGCGCCGGGGGCCGCGCGCGGGGGGCGCCGAGCGCTCCGCCTCAACAAGGCGCGCGTCATCCTCGACCCCGCGCGCGATGACAGCCCGGCCCGGGGTTCTCGACGAAGGAAGATTTGGGCCATCGCAAACGGGGGCACCTCGAGGTTGAACCCTCTCGCGCAGCGACAGGCGCAGTGCCGCGTGCGACAATTTGAAATCCAGGCAGCGATGGGTCTTGGGTGGCTGCGGCCCATGCAGCTTCACCTCGATCGGCGCGTGGCGCGATGGCCGTCGCGGGGCCTGACCCTGAAGCGCGCGAGATATTCGCCCCCACGATCGCGATTGTCTGAGCGCGGGCGGAATGAGGGGGGGCGCGTAACGTTGCTTCCGCCCCCGCGCCTCAATCTCCAACCAACGCTCACGAGAATGCCAGGTCCCGCGACTCATCGCGACGAGAATGCCACCCGAAGACTCCCTCAATGGCCAGGGCAAACTGCTGGGTCATCACTTCCGACAAGTGCCAATCCTTCCCACGGCTGACGCCCTTGACCTCGCCCTCGGGCTCTGGCGAGCGACCGCCCCGGCCCCTCCGCGAGCCCGAACGCTCCGATTGGAACTCCCGCCTGCAACGCGGCCGCCAACGCGAGGCAGCGCGCTCCTTCTTGGCCTCGGGGGCGTCGGAGGCTTGCGGGCGGTTCTCAAACGTCGAGGCGCCAGACCTGTTTCCTTGCATATGATGAACAGTCTCTGGCGACCGCAGACCGCGACGTGATGTTGGCAAACGACGACAGCCTGGTCCTATCCGCCGATGTCCCAAAATCCTCCTTCCCGTCAATCACGACACTGTCAACAACTGGCACGGGGGCTGTGGCGGCCTCGCGCGCATCCGGGAACGTGGGCCTGACCTCGCCCCTCGCAGTCTTGAGCCGCTCGGCGGTTCGCCTCCAGGCCTTCTCCAACAGCATCTTCCCTTGGCGCGCCTGCCCCTCGGCCGACAATAAAATCCTAGACAACCTTGCGCAGGGCTATGTTCTGCAAACCCCATGCCAGTGTCACTGGCGGCCTCGCTATTTCTAAATATCCCTGCCGAGCGCCTCGCGCATGATGCGAAGACCCTCGTGCAACTCTGCCCGGAGGCGGTGCTGCGCGCGCCGTGCCCGAAGTTTTTCCGTGGCCATCTCGGCGAGCTTGGGCGGCTCCTTTTCCATGGGCTCCGCGTTTTCTGGTATCGGTACATCTCCAGCTCCAGCCGCAGGAGGTCAGGCTGGAGGCCGCAGAGGGCACGGCGTCCTCCATCACCATCTGGCGTTCCGCATCCGCTGCCCTGCGTTCCTTCTGCTTAGCGGTCTTCCACCTTTCGATGCCGAACGCCTGCAATTTGTCATTTGCGGCGGCACGAAACGCCTCCGCGTCCTAACAAGTTTGGCACCGTCGTTTGCTTCAACACAGAACTCTTGAGCACGACTCCGAAGAACTTCCACCTCCTGCGTCGTGCCACGTGCCTTCTTGGCGGCATCCTCGTCCTTCTTAGCAGTTCGAGCTTCCCAATCTTCTCAGCAAGACAAACTGAGATTGAGCCCGCACTTGACGGGCTCAGGCGCAAGCGTGAAATCTGCAATGTCCCTCTGCATATCAGATTTTGAAGCGATAAACTTGACAACGGTTCGTCGGTCGGGCTGAATGTCTGCAGCTTCCGCGCGCGGGGCTGGGCGGCCATCAGAGACGCATACAGTGACTGCAGGCGGTGCGGAACTTCCGCTCAGGTAGGCTCCCCCGCACTTCGAGCACATTTGGAGTTTTTTGATCCGTCCATTCCCCATGCTTGCTTGCAGGATGCACTCACCTCGTATGCCCGCTGGACGCGGCGATTGGGAGCCACCGGCTCCTGGAACACCCAGTTCCCACGAGCAGCGCCGCCGCAGCCATCAGCACGATCGCCAGCGCGCCATGGAGGAACCTTGGCGCCCGCCATGCCGCGACAGGAAACTGCGGGTGCGAGAAAAGGACACACTGCCCCTGAAATGAATGAGGACCGCCGTGGGCCGGCGGTCCGATCTCTGCCACGGGCGAAAATAATTTCGAGTCGAATGGCTATGGGGAAGAGGGAAAGGAGGAGGAGGAGGAGGAGGAGGAGGAGGAAGAGTACGAGGAGGAGGAGGACGAGGAGGAAGAGGAGGAGGACAGGGACAAGCAATCTACCCTGCCTCTCTTGGTCTCCCTCTTCACCTTGAAGGTTGCCCGGCACGCCCCGCACTCGCAGGGTGCTCCACACGGGTCGGCGAAGTCGCGACGTCGGAGGACAGGGCGCCGAGTGAGCCCGAGAGGAGGAGAATAAGGAGGAGGAGGAGGAGGACGAGGAGGAGGAGGAGGAGGAAGAGGGGGAGGAGGAGGAGGAGGAGGAGGAGAATGACGAGGAGAAAGGGGAGAGTGAGAGGGGAATGAGGGCAACAGTGAGGGAACATGATGAAACTGGGGGAGGAGCAGAAGCAGGGGACGGGTAGGATGACGGGTTCCCACGCCTCCAACGCTTTGTTTTCAATGCGGGCCTCCAGGAACCCTCGAGCCCTTCCTGGGAACCGGTCTTTTACCTGGGATCGTGCCCTGCTGTCACACGGGAGGAAGGGGCGAGAACGATGCTGAGGACAAGTCTGCCTGCCGATCTTCTGGCTTTGCCATCCGCTCGAAATGGCCGTGGCGGTGGTACGGGTGGTTGATTGCTCCACCAATCGTGGCACTTGTTCCATGTTGTCAAGTTCTTGGAGGTCTCTGGCATCCCTTCGTCGGCCCCAGAGCCTCATGTCAATCCCTGGGTGCCGAAACCTGCGACAAGCCACTGCTGTTCCCCAGATGTGCTTCAGCATGGAATTGGGAGTAGGGTTCTCATGGGGCTTGCGCGTTCCGAGACCTCGGCTGGCTTTGCTGACGTGTTTGCTGCTAATGTTGCCATTGCTTTTCATGTGATTCGCGCATTCATATTAGGGATCGGCATTGGGGTATTTGTGTTGTATGTCGGAGATCTGGCATTGCTAACAACAGGACGGGGAAGGTGTCCCGAAGCAGGCCGTCGTGGAGACGTCGTAAGACTCCGTCGCCTGATCGGTCATCGTGAAGCAGCCGACGCCAGCGGCTGTCCCCGTGGTGTAGATCTGCCCTAGTCTCCTCGGGACCGTCCTCCATCCTCCTCGTCCTCCAACGCCTCATTCTTCTCCTCTGCAGCTTACTCCCCCTCCCCCTCACCCGTTCTCTTCCTCCTCCCACCCCACGTCTATTCCTTCTCCTCCTCCTCCTTCTCATCATCATCATCATCATCATCATCATCATCATCAGCAGCAGCAGCAGCAGCACCATCATCAGCAACATCATCATCATCATCATCATCATCATCATCATCATCATCAACACCCTCATCATGTTCGTGCTCATGTTCATGATGATGATCATGCGCTTGCTCATTACCATGATCATAATCACCAGCAGCATCATCGTCATCATCGCCATCACCAGCATCATCATCAGCATCAACATCATCATCATCACCATCATCATCATCATCAACAACATCAGCATCATCATCGCTGTCGTCGTCGGCATCGTCGTCATCGGCTTCAGCATCATCATCCGACATCGTCATCGTCAGCATTCTCAACATCACCATCCCCCATCATCATTGTCATCACCACCATCAACAACATAATCGTCGGCAGCATCATCACAGTCACCATGATCATGATCATGATCGTGATCATGATCATCATCATCATCAGCAGCAGCAGCAGCATCATCATCATCAACAACAACAACATCATCATCATCATCATCATTCAAATCAACAACAACAACATCATCAGCATCATCATCATCATCCGCCTTCGTCATCGCCCTCATCAGCATTGCCTTTCTTATTATTGATACGATTCAGGTTCGTCGTCCTTTTACTGCTCCTTCGTCATCCCTGCCACCCTCCCTCTCTCCCGCGTTCCCCCTCTCTTCTCGACGCGGACCCCCGGCCTGAATCTGACGCATGCATAAGACGGCTCCCGAAGGGGCCAATCGTGCAAGCGTGGGAGAGAGGGAGGAGGGGGAGGAGGAGGAGGAAGAGGAGGAGGAGAGGTAGGAGGAGGAGGAGGAGGAGGAGGAGGAGGAGGAAGATTACCACGAGGAGAAGGAGGAGGACCAGGACCAGGAGGCATGATTCTGGGCGGGGGAAAGAATAGACCAATAGCAGAAAGAGGATGACGAAAAACATAATTACCTGGTGCAGGAGGGCGGGGAGGAGGATGGCCAAGAGGAAAATGAGCAGGACGACGACGAAGCCGAGGACGAGGACGAGGGGAGAGGGGAGGGGGGGGGGGGCGAATCTGATCAGCAGGAGGGGGAGTAGGACCAAGAGGAGAACGATGAGCAGCAAGCGTAAAGAGGGAGGACGAGGGCGAGGGATATAGGATATGGGAAACAAGATGAGGAGGGGGAGGAGGAAGAGGGGGGCGGGCGGGAGGGAGGAGGGAGGTGGCAGAAAGGAAGACTGGAGGAGGGGGGGCTGAGAAGGCTGGATGGAGGGAGGGAGGGGGTCGAGCAGATGGACGAGGGAGGCGTGACGGGGGAAGAGGAACGAGGGAGGAGCATGGAGGAGGAGGAAGGATGGACGAGCGAGCAGGAAAGCAGCAGGGAGGGTGGCAAGGCTCTGGAGGTCGCCGCGGCAGCAGTCCTCTGACCGAGCTCGGCTGTCTCACGCCACTGCTTCTCCTCATGTCATCCTCCTCCCACTTGTTCGTTTTCCAGCGCGCCATAGACTCAAAGGACCAACGAGGGGCGAGGAGGGAGGCTGAGGGATCGACAACAAATATAATAACTGCGTTGATATCGAGCCCGCTATAGTGGCGTTGGGACCCTCTGGAGGCACCCGAAGTAAGACCTACAACCGAACTTTCGATCATACTCTACCTCGCACCCACTTGGCCGCGCTGAGGCGGCTGGCTGGTCGGGGGGGGGCGGAATTGACGCTCCGCAATCAAAGCGAGCGTTTCAGCCCTGGCCCCGAATATCGAATCAACCTAAACGGGGCGTCGGCTCCGTGCCTCGCGCAACGACAAAAAGACATCCGAAGATACTTGCCCTGAAACCTGCTGTCTAGCTAAATGATGGGTCAAAACTCACTCCGTCCGTCCTCTTCCTCCTCCTCATCCCTGTGCCAGCTCTTGGACCCGGCCCAGCTGTTGAGCGGATCGGCGTCGCCCTCGTCCGAGGCCTTGCGCTATCTGGTTTCCCCTCGCGCGCCCAAGATGAGGTGTCAGGGCAGCGAGTCCTCGACAGGAGACAGCGCGAGGCGGCGGATCTTTCGGACGGAGGCCGACTTGTTTGTTTTGATGTGACGCACGCTTGATGAGATGACTTCGTTGGTCGGTGTGGTGATCCCCCCTGCCGCCCTCTCGCCCTTTGCCTGCCTCACCTGCTCGCGGTCTGAGGGGAGCCTTCTCGGCACGGGCCTTATGTCGGGCGTGTCCCCCTACAGGGGGATGTTCGACGAAAATTGAAACATATCCAACAAAAACACCCAAAAAGGCCAAAACATACACAGCAAATAGTCCCCAGATTATGTTTGGACCATGTTTGGACTATGTTTGGGGGTACTTCGTATGTTTCGTCGAAAGTCCCCCTGGAGGGGGACAGGCCCGACTTGGCCCCGCCGCCCTCTCACCCTCTGCCCGTCTCGCCTGCTCGCGGTCTGCGGGCAGCCTCCTCGGCAGCGGGGCCGCGCGCCGGCGGCCCCGCTCGCATGGCACGGGGGCTGCCGCGGGTGCCCCATTCGCGCGGAGGGAGGCGCCGAGCCTCTCGATGCGGGGGCATCCCCACCCAGTCGCCTCCCCTACAGGGCAGGTTTTAACACATGGGACTTTAATATATATATATATAATATATATATGTATATATATATATATATATATATATATATATACGTATGTAAATTTATATAACATACATATATATATATATATATATATATGTCGGCGGTGCGCCGTGGCACGACCCCCCCCCCCAGCACTACCGGGGGGTTTCGTGCACTACCGGGGGGTTTCGTGCAGCCCGCACCGGGTGCCGCCAGCGGCTTAGAACACCCCCCCCTTGCCGCTTTACCGGGGGGGTTCGTGCAGGCCGCACTGCGTCTACCTGGGCTCCCCCCCCCCCCCTGTGGGAGTGGGGGGGTGGGAGTGGGGGGTGGGTTGGGGGGGGGGCAGGGGGGCGGTTGGGAAGGGTGGCTCCCTGTCGAAGTGTGGCGTGTGCTCGCCTTGTGTTCTCTATTCGCGTCTGCTCGCCTTTGTTCCGCCGCAGCCTCTTGTATTTTGGCTCGTGGCCACAATACGAGAGGCTGCGGCGCAACTCCCGAGAGCCGCTGTGGGGGGTCGACGGCACGGCCGCGTAGAGAAGAACAGTGCCGCTGTGTTCCGGCACGGCCCTGGGATGCAATGCCGCCGCCGTGTTCCGGCCCGTCCTGGTAAGATTCGCGCGTCGGGGCTGGGTTTCGCGCGTGCTGGGAGCACGCCGCTTACGGAGGGGTTGCGTCCTTACCGGGGGGGTTCGTGCAGCCTACCAGAGGAGATCGTGTTTACCGGGGGGGTTCGTGCAGGCTCGCACCGGGAATGGCGCCAGCTCGAAACCCCCCAGGAGAGATTACCGCGGGGGGGGGTCGCTCCGCACCGGGCACCGCCGACATATATATATATATATATATATATATACATATCGGATTTGTCATACATGCTCAATGTATGAATCAATGTATGCATGCACTCCTCGTTGCTTTTGGTGCCGAATCCCTGCATGTTTAATACATGATCCGCACGCGGAGGATGTATGACAAAATGGCGCTGTAGGCTCCTGCAGGCGGGAAAGAAGCATGGAGGACAATAACAGAACAAAAAACCGTCCCCATGCTCTTTGTTTTGACTGCTCTTGGATTTCCCTCCTGTAGCGGGGCCTGCCTGATGGTAACCCCAGCCCGACCCACGTCGGACCCCTTGCGGAGCGCCGCCGCCGACCCCCTCGTGCACCCCTCCGCCGCGCGCTCGCGCTCCCGCGCCCGCCGGCCTGCACCCCTCGTCCCTCCGCGAGCGAGCGAAGGGGGGGAAGTCAGAAGGAGAAGTCGCCGTCGCCGTCGTCGTCGGCGGCGGCGTCGTCGACGTCGTCGCGGTCGTCGTCGTCGTCGTGCGGGGTCGTGCGTGGGCGTCGTCGTCGTCGTGGTCGTCGTCGTCTTCCTTTCCTCTTCTTCCTACCTACGCCCCCGCCCCTCCTCCCCTAGCCGTGTTGGCTCGAGACGGGGCTTCTTTCCCGCTCAGACCCGACAGGCACGAGACCGAGGTGGAAGGGCATCCCCCTCTCGACGGCGAGCGAGGGGGGGAAGTGCGAAGGAGAAGGCCTTCTCAGAAGGCGGCGGGACTTCTCACAAGCCCTCGCGCCTTCGGAGAAATTTGTGTTTTGTCTCCAGGGAGGCTCAGACAAGACTTCTCAGGAGGCCGGGGGACTTCCGAGCCTTCTGAGAAAACCCGCCCTGGGGAAATCCAAAAGGTACCGATACAGCTACTCCCCGGACCCCCTCCCGGGGTGCGTTCTGACCAGAAAAGTTCGAGGCGGCTTCAGCGGTGGCGACGCTGGCCTCCCAGAGGGCCCGGAAAAGGGGATAAAGAGGGATGGGCAGCAGTATCGGTACCTGTTCCTCCTCTGACGCCCCTTCTCACTTCCCCCCCTCGCTCGCCTTTTGGTTTTCCCCAGGGCGGGTTTTCTCAGAAGGCCCGGAAGTCCCCCGGCCTTCTGAGAAGTCTTGTCTGAGCCTCCCTGGAGACAAAACACAAATTTCTCCGAAGGCGCGAGGGCTTCTGAGAAGTCCCGCCGCCTTCTGAGAAGGCCTTCTCCTTCGCACTTCCCCCCCTCGCTCGCCGCCGAAGGAAGCCACCTGCCCGAGCCGCCGCCCGCCGCACCGGTGGCGCCGGACACGGCGCTGGCCCAGCCCCCGGTGCGGCGCGCCCTGCCGGCCAAGCCCACGGCCATGGGAACGAGCTGGACCCCCGCCCTTGTCACTCTGGGGTGGCCGGAGCGAAGACAGCCATCGGAGGGCGGGGAACGTCAGAAAGACGATGCGGAGGGGTGGGGGGCCGTCAGGAATGACCAACTGGGGCCGGCGAGACACACGCTCAGGGCCGGCCACCGACGCCGAGGCCCCTCGACACGCACCAGCCCGGCCTGTTGCCCGAACCACGCACAGCCGTGACGACGGAACTAGGGGAACATAAAGTGACATAAACATAATAACTCGGAGGTCCGCGCGGATTTCTCGGATCGGCGCTGGACCCCCCTCCCTGGCGCGCGGAGCGCGCCAGGGGCGGCGCCGGAGGCGCCGCCGGGGGGCCCAGCGCTGATCCGAGAAATCCGCGCGGACCTCTGAGTTTTTATGTTTAGGCCACTTTTTGTTACCCTAGGGACGGAGGCCAGACATAGCAAAAGAACAGCAAGAACAGAAAACGGAGAAGGGGGGGAAGAGGAGGAGTCCAAGTGACGGCAGCCCCAACCGACGAGCCCACAGTGAACGGGCCGGGGACTGCGAAGGCGCCCCCGCGCACCGTGTAGCATCCAGCAGCAGAGAGGTCGACTCGAAGGTGATGCCGGCGTCTTTTTCGTTTGCCCGGCTTTGCCGTGCACTCTCTGATCATATTTTTCAGAAAACGAAGCAACAGCCTCGTCGCCTGCGTTTGCCTATTACGCGAGAGGAGGAAGACGAAGTGCAGGAGAAGAAGGGGAAGAAAAGGCCGCAGAAGCTACAATCACCGAAGTAAGGACATGTCGTGGATGGACAGACCCCCTTTCGTAAAACGTGGTTTAGTGAAAGCGACCTGAGGCCCAAACCTGGCGGGCGCAAGCCTGGAAAATGACGGCCACGGCGCCCTCTCGAGAACCGAAAACGGACAATTCACTAATCGACGTGTCACTGTTGGGGGCTCTGTCCACCCCCGAACATTCCCGACTGGGGCGGGAGCCCCCTCCCGAAACGGTTCAAAGCCTCGAACGCAAAACACCCGTAGGTCACCGCGTTTACCTGGGATCCGTGGCACGAGGTGGCTAACGGGAATGCCGACGGAGCACTCTCATTGGTCCCGGGGCCCCGCAGGCCGGGTCCGCCATCCTTAGAAGAAGAGGAGGAGGAGGAGGAGGAGGAGGAGGAGGAGGAGGAGGGGGAGCGAACAAACTTGCTGGCCATACAAAGGGCCCGGCCAAGACGGAAACAGCAGGTCCCGCTTCGAAGAACGGGCAGAACAAATACTGCACTCCATGCCAATCGTAAGGAGCACAGGCGAATGGCCTGGAGGAGGAGGGCGGAGAGTTGTCTTTCCCCCCCCGCGAGTTCACGACAGTTTAGCTTGGACTAAAGTCTGGACCATGCTGTGCAGCCTCCTCGACCTGGTTGTGGGACAACACTGCAACCATACCAGGCGCCCCAACCAGACCCTCAATGCCCTGACTTGGCACTGCAATTTTGCGAGGCGGATGAGGTGATTGCAGCACAGCGCAGGTAATATACCCCCATGAGTGAAAACTGAAAAAGCGCTCGCCGTCATTCCTGCAGTAAGAGCGCATGCTGTTCGAAATGCGGGGCAACTTGGCTTTGTTTCTGGCAACTTGTTGCCCAACCGCTCCTGGTCAAGCTGTAAAGTATGCGCTCTGCGCGTGGCACAGGCAGAAAGACTCGTCGGCTCATCACGTCGTGAAGCAAGATTGTGTACAGGGGTGTGGCCTTTCGTGAAATCCGGCAGTCCTCGCCGCGTTGGGCTGGGACCCTTACGACCAATCATAGGGGAACGAACATTGACATACACATAAGAGCTCGGAGGTCCGCGCGGACCTCCGAATTTGCATGTTTATGTCATCCCTCGTTCCCCTAAATCATGGGGCGGGCCCCAGGGTTCTTCCAAGCCAGCAGGCGCCGCAGGGTCTGTCAGCGGCGGCCTGCGCCGCGCACTCGGCCATGCCCCTGGCAAGATTCCGAACCTGGGTTTTTCCCGGAGACGGGCCAGCTCGACAGGAATCCCCGGTGGCTCCAGCACAGAAGCTGATGCAGGCTGATGGCCCGTTCCTTCCAAGCCGGCTGAACCAACCAGCGCGGTCGGCTGCCCCACTGCAAATCGCAACTGGCCCTTGCCACAGCTCGAGAGGAAAGGGCGCTGCACATGCCCGCGTCGATGGTAGACAGAGGGCCGCCGCTCGCACCTATCCTGGATGGGCCAAACAAAAAAACAAACCCAACCTCTGGACGATACACATCAGTTCCATCAAAGCGGGGTCCAGGTTCCAGTCATCCACATAAAAGCACACTTGTTTAGGCTCGAGAGCCTTCCTGTTGGCCTCGAGGTGCGACATGTTACTTCGCATGATCGCGTGCCAAACTTCAGGTGAGCACGCGCCGTCGCGTGAGCGGGCGACGAGGGAACGGCAACCCGCGCCTTCATCACTCGAGCAGGGAAGCTGCTCACTTTCCTGATGGCAGTACACCTCGCCTTCCCCGCACGAGGTCCGCCCCAAACACCACGAGGAAACTGCCGCGGACCGAACGGAACACACCCGTGAACGTGTTCCGCTTGCTGCCGTGCCTCGTCGCCGCCTTGCCGCATCTGCGCAACAACTGCGAGGCCCCAGTGGCGTTGAGCCCGCAGCCGCCGCGCGACCACGACGGCGCAAGAGGTCCAGGAAGGACATCTCCGCCGCCATCTGGCAGGACCTGCGCGAGAGAGGAGACATCGGAAAAGAGGCACGACATCCGTGCTGCACCAGGAGCTCACAGATTGCTGGTCGGAGCAGCTGGGCCTATGGGAGGTCGGAGCCGTCTTGAGCCAACACGGCTACGGGAGGAGAGGGGGAAGGGGAAAAGGACGTCGGACGCTGGACGCCGGACGATGACGACGACGAGGACGATAACGGCAATAACAACGACGACGACGACGACGACGATGCCGACGATAACGACGACGTCGACGGCGACGGCGACGACGACGACGACGACGGCGACGACGGCGACGACGACGACGACGACGGCGACGACGTCGCGCGGGGTGGGCGGCCGTCCTGCCCTCGGCGTGGGGCACGTCCGGGCGGCCCCGCACTCGGTGGGGGTGCTCCTCCGGCCCGTCGACGCCCCGTTTCGGGGATGGACAGACCCCCCTTTCGCAAAACGTGGTTTTGTGAAAACGACCTGCGGCCCAAACCTGGCGGGCGCAAGCCTGGAAAACAACGGCCACGGCGCCCTCTCGAGAACCGTCAACGGACAATTCACGAATCGACGTGTCACTGTTGGGGGTTCTGTCCAACCCCGACTGTTGACGCTTGGGGGGAGGAGCCCATCGAGGCGCGAAATCAAGACTGCCAGTAACCCAGACCCCTTCGCGTTGTGAGAGGATCCGCCGACCCCTTGGGGTCACGGCGTGTGAGGTGCTTCCCCCTCCCCAAACCCCTCCCCTGGGAGCCCAGTCCGGCCGGTTTGGATGGGGGGGGGGGGGGGTGCAAAGGTGTCCGCAGCTCCCTTGGAGCCTCAGGGGGCCCCAAAACGGGCCAAGAGGGCCCCAAAAGGCCCCCTGGACGGTCCAAGAGGGCTACGAGTCGCCGAAAGATAGCTCTAAGACGCCCAAGATCGCCTCCAGACGGTCCCAGAGGCCCCCAAGACGCCCCAAGAAGCCACCAAGAGGCGTCCCCAGAGGCTCTCCAGAAGCAAAAATCGTCCCACTCCCGAGGGAAAACGTACATTTCTAGCACATTCGCCTCTTGGGCTTTCACGAGGCCCACAACGGACCAAGAAGCCTTTAAGATCGACCCCAGAAAGCCCAAGAGGCCCCCAAGAGGGCTCCAAGACGGCCCAAGAGGGCCCCAAGACGGCCCCAGAAGCTTCCAAAACGACCCAGGAGGGCCCCAGGACGGCCCCAAGAGGAGGCCCAGAGGGGGAACCCGAATGAACATTTCGAGCACTCGGCCCCCCAAAAACCTGAGGAGGCGCCAATCGGCCTCCAAGAGGCTCCCACGAGGCCCCCGAGAGGCCCAAAAGAGGCTCCTAGAGGCATCAGAACGGCCCCCAAGAGGCCTCAAAAGTGCTGCCGGGAGCGCCCAGATAAGCCCAAGAGCAGAGCGGCGATCCGCCAACCGCCCCCGACGAAATCCCAAGAAGCTGAAACCCCAAGATTCCCTAGAAATCGGTCCGCAAACTACGTCTTTCACTCTTAATTACTGCCGCCCCAAGGGGTCGGCGGTGCGGCGTCAGCCAATGAATCACGACGGGAAGTTTTTCACTACTTCCCAGCCTCCTGGGGCCCTTCCTGGGCTTCGGGGCCGTCAGAGAACGACTCAGGATGGAAAGCCAGTCCCCGGGAAGGGATCCAGAACTCTGGCAGTCGACGTTTTGAACAAATAACGACGTCCAGGGTCTGGGAAGGATACGCGATAAGGATGCAAGTCTCTTGGACGCCCGTGTTGACGCTCTTCGAGCGGGGCCAGCCATCGCAAGTGGTCAAGTATGGGCCAAAAAGGTACGGATGCAAGGGTACCCCTGGAAAGGCTATCCATCCTTACCATCGGTTTCGACTGCATCCCAGAAAGAGGTTCCAGGATCGGGGGTCGGCACCGTCAGTCCTCCGAGACATAGATCCTCGATCCAGATACCTCCCCGCCCCCTCACTTCCTCTTCCTCCTCCTCCTCATCATCAGCATCCGTCTCCTTTTCCATCCTCCCCCTCCTCCTCCTCCTCCTCCTCCTTCTCCTCCTCCTCCTCCTCCTCCTCCTCCCATTATTCTCCTCTTCCCCCTCCCCCTGCTCCTCCTCCTCCTCCTCCTTCTCCTCCTCCTCCTCCTCCTCCTCCTCCTCCTCCTCCTCCTCCTCCTCCTCTCCGCCCATTCTCCTCCTCCCTCACTCCCCCTCAGCCCCTCTCCCTCGCTCCAACTCTCTCTCTCTCTCAGCCCCCCTCCCTCCGTCCCCCTCTGCCTCACTCCCCTCCCCCTCTCCCTCCTGGAGGGAGAGGGGGCCCGCAGGGAGGGTGGCTGGAGTCCAGCCACCCTCTCTGCGGGCCCTCGATAAAGAGGTCCGGGGACCGAGGTTCGGAGGCCCGCGGAGAGGCGGACCTCTTGAGGGCGCTCCACGAGGAGGAAGGGAGAGGGGGAGGGGGAGGGGGAGGAAGGGGGAGGGGGAGGGGGAGGGGGAGGGGGAGGGAGGGGGAGGGGGAGGGGAAGGGGAAGGGGAGGGTGAGGAAGGGGGAGGATGAGGAAGGGGGAGGGCGACGAGGTTCAGGGATCGAGGGCCGAGGCTCAGAGCTCTGGCTACCGAGAAACTGCAAGCACAAATGGCCGGATTCCCATTCGGCGGTGGACAGACCTCCCTTCAGTAAACCTCCCCTGAGCGGAAACGGCCCGGGACCGAACCCGACGGACCTGGACCCGCAGAAATGACGGCCGCGACGCCCTCTCGCGAACTGAAAACGGCCCATCCCTGAATCGACGTGTCGGGGCAGGAGGTCTGTCCACCCCCGAGGATTCCCATGTCGGATATCCGGAGGCCGCTGGCTGGATGCACGTGCGGACTGACAGCTTGTCCGACCATTTGTGGATCCAACTCTTGCCCAGGCCACCTGCTCCGCCTTCTTTTTCTTCTCCTTTTTCCCCTCCTCCTCCTCCTCCTCCTCCTCCTCCTCCTCCTCCTCCTCCTCCTCCTCCTCCATATTGGGCTCGATGTTGTGCCCATCTGCCCCCCCTGTCTGGGCATCGGGGAGCCCCTGGGGACCTGTGGAGGCCGCTGCTGAACAGGGGGATCGTTACTCCGGAGGCCTCTGGCTGCAGCCCGGAAGCCGATGGCCTTTTTGGAGAACCTCCCGGGCGGCAGAAGATTGGGAGGTAAAATCGAATAATCGAGGCGCATAGGACTTCGGGCATGTCCTCCTACAGGCGGATTTCGGAGGAGAGATAAAGCATGGTCAAACAAATAGTCGGCAGTAGTCAAAACTAGTCGAACCTTCGTCCCCAGGCTATTGTTTCCCAATCCTTGAATCTTCCTCCTGTAGAGGGGCACGCCCGACTTACGCATAGGACGGCGGCGCCAAAGTACTGGTTGCGAGGAGTCGGTGGATTCACTTTCGGGCGCGCGCGGCAGGTCCATGCGCAACGTACGGAACCTGGACGGTCTGAGATCCTTGTGTGTACAGCTCGGCAGCCAAGTGCCCACGTCGTATGCATGTCGATCCTCCTCCTCCTCCTCCGCCTCCTCTGCCTCCTCCTCCTCCTCTTCCTCCTCCTCCTCCTCCTCCTCCTCCTCCTCCTCCCCCTCCTCCCCCTCCTCCTCCTCATCCTCCTCCTCCTCTTTCTCCTCCTCCTCCTTCCTCCTCCTCCTCCCCCTTCTCCTCCTCCTCCCCCTCCTCCTCCGTGCAGGCTGCAGGGCATGGCACTGCCAAAAGGGGACGCTTGACACAGGTCCCCCCACCTGGATCTAGGTCGGGCCTGTCCTCCTACAAAGAGATGTTGGACGAAGAATAAAGAATAGTCAACACATACCCCAAAATGGTCAAAAATAATCAAACAATCGTCCCCCGATTACTCTTTGATTATTTTTGCAGATTCCCCCTGTAGAGGGACATGCCCGACTTAAACCTGGATCTGAAGAACAGCCTAGAAACCCGAGCCCCTCCTGAATGAGCCCAACGCGATCCTTATGTCAGCGCCTCGACTGTAGGTGATGCAAGCTATGGGGAAACCAACCAACAGGTACCGATGCCGATGCCGATGCTCCCTGGACCTCTCCCAGGTTGCGTTCTGACAAGAACTTCGTAAGAAACCGCACTCTATACACCGACGCTGTTTCCGGCCCCGCACCAAAAATCGCACAGGAACGCGAATCCTGGTATATGGGATCCGGGAAAAACGGAGAAACACCACACCACCCCGACGTCGTCGCCGACCCTCACAAAGTCCTGGGATTGAAAAACAGCCCGCCACTGGCAATGTATATGCTCCAGGCTCCGACTTCGAGGCGAATTCAGCGGTGGCGACGAGGGCCTCCCAACGGGCCCCCAAAAAGGGGGAAACGAGGGAAGGGTCCTGGGGGATGGCCATTTGGTTTGCCGGGGCGGCCCTCTTGGGGGGGGGGCTGGATCGCTTCGTCTCAGCACGGCTGGGGGGGACCTGTTTTTTGTTGCAGGTCCTCCCCGACGGGGAGGGGTGTAAAAGGGCTCGTCTGAGAGGTTTGTAACTCCCCCTCTATAGTGGAGGCCAGTCCACAAGAAACCTTCCACAAGAAACCCAATCCTGAGACCCCAGGACGTCCACTTGTCCTAGCAAGACCATTGAACCCCAAGAAACCTTTGGTGTGGGAACGTCACGCTTGTCATAGCAAGACCATTGAAACCCAAGAAACCCAGGGCACCCTGGAGGCAAGCAGGGTGTTTCTTTGCATGAATTTCCATTGTATCATACATTTCGTTGTGCCGCTTCCTCCTCTGAGTCTACTCGGGTGGGCCTCATGGGGCCATCATAAACCTGACGAGATCCGATCTGAAATTCGGCGCGAGCTCCCGCTGCAAATATACCACGAAAACTGGACCGCAAAAATCCGTGACGCGCTCGTCAAACAACGACGGCAAACCCGAGCGCTGGCGCACTCGAGCCCAGACATGCGACGTCCTGATTCTTTCAGGACGGCGCCCCTGGAAGTCCCGACCCTTTCCCCGGGACCGGTTTCTCGTCCCGAGTCGTGTGCTGACGGCCCCGAGGCCCAGCGAGGGCCCCCTGGGGCCGAGCATAGCCAAAAACCCCACGACCGGATTTTTTGTTGGTCACGACGCGAGCACGTCTGGGTACGTCTCCAGGCGCCGAGGGCGCCGCGCCTCGAGCAGGACGAAAGGGCGCCAGTTCTCCCTCCTCCTCCTCCTCCTCCTCCTCCTCCTCTTCCCACCTCTCTTCTCCCTTCTCAGGCGGTGCCCAACGGCCCAGCGGCGCGGCCACGGAGCGGGCGCCGCGGCGCGCGGCGCGGGCCAGGGCACCCTCGGGGCGCCCGCGCGGCGGGCGCCCAGCGCACGGAGGCGCCCACGAGGCGCCCCCAGGCAGGATCGCGCCGCAGCGGAAGTCGGGGCGGGAAGCTTCCGGCCACCTTCGGCCCCCTGCTGGCCATCGCTCGGACGTCCATTCCCTGTGTTTTCTGTTGGTTTCGTGTGTGGCTTTTTCGCCACATGATCAAGGATGCTCCTCGATGGTCCTCGCCGAGGAAAGACGCACACGTCCGAGCGATGCCAGGCCTGGGGGCCCTCGCCGGGCCCCGGGGCCGTCGACAGAACGGCTCGGGAGGGAGAACGGGTCCCGCAGAAAGGCTCGGGACTTGCAGAAGGCGCCGCCCTGGCAACACGCAGAGCCGGCACGAGGATAACATGGGGGGGGGATACATCGGGAACCTCGGCGCTCCTGCGGCTCCGGAGGACGTCTTGGGCGCCGCGGCCCTCTCAGAGCGTTCCAGAACGCTGCTCGACGGCGCGCGAGGAGGGGAAGTGAGAAGGACAGGGCCTTCTATGAGGTTGGAGGGGAAGTGAGAAGGACAGGGCCTTCTATGAGGTTTCGGAAGTCCCCCGGCCTTCTGAGAAGACCTCTTCCGAAGACAGACACCACTTCTTAGAAGGCGCGCGGGCTCCTGAGAAGCCCCGCCGCCTTCTGAGCAGGCCTTATATCCTTCTCGATTCCCCCTCTCGCTTGCCGCCGAGCTCTGGAACAGATTTTGATGGGCCCATTTTCCACCACCACTACCATATGTAGGAGGGGGAGGGGGAGGGAGAGGGGGAGGGGGGGGGGAGGAGGAGGAGGAGGAGGAGGAGGTGGAGGAGGAGGAGGAGGAGGAGGAGGAGGAGGAGGAGAAGGAGGAGGGGGAGGGGGAGGAGGAGGAGGAGGTTGAGGAGGAGGAGGAGGTCACGGGCGGGCACCAGCCAGGCGAACGCCCGGCAGACCTGCCAGACGCACAGGGCGCCCACGGGGCACCCCCGGCCAGCCGCCGGGCGGGCAGGAGGCGAAACCCCATGTTACTCTGACCCGAGAGCTTGTCGGCAGAAGTGGCAGCCCCTGAGCGCAGACACTGCTTGTGAGGAGCAAGGAGGAGGGGGAGGGAGGTGGAGGGAGGAGGACCTGCACCTGCGGGAGCAACATGAAGCCTCAGAGCAGAGCAGATCTGTCCTTGGCACCGGGTCGTGGACGATCAAGGCTCTGGTGCTGATCGCCTGTGGGTGGATAGGACAAGGACGGGACGATCCCGGACCCTCCACCGACCCCCTCCCCCTTCAATTCACCCTTCCATTCTCCGCATCGTACTAACGCCCCGTCGCCATCCCTAGGAGCAGGAAACATCGGCACCATCACAACCATCGCAACAGGCACTGGAGCGCCATCGTGATGGCGTGGTGTCGCTGTCTTTCGGCATCCTGCCCGAAACACCTGCGATCTCCAGCACGGGGAGGAGGAGGAGGAGGAGGAGGAGGAGGAGGAGGAGGAGGAGGAGAAGGCGGAGGAGGCGAAGGCGGAGGAGGAGGAGGAGGAGGAGGCGGAGGAGGAGGAGGAGGAGGAGGAGGAGTACGATATCCAGCACGGGGAGGTCTCAGTGAACCTCTTCGCCATGGGCGTCGCTGGTGGCGTCGATGCCCCTCTTCTCCCTCCTCCATCTCTTTCTCCTCTTCCTCCTGTCTCGTTCTCCACATCCGCCCCTCCAGAGGTGTCCAGAGGTCCCTGGAGGCCTCCTGATGCCTCTAGAACTAAATAGGGGCCAACGCAACCACAACCTCGATCCTCCTCTTCCTCCTCCCCAGGCGCGCCAGGAAGCGCGGGGATGATGATGATGATGATGATGATGATGATGATGATGATGATGATGATGATGATGATGATGATGATGATGATGATGCTATTGATGATGATGCTGATGATGATGGTGAATAATGATAATGATGCTGAGGATGATAATGATGTCGATTACGATGATGGTGCTACTGATAATGCTTGTGATAATGATGATGCTGATGATGCTGACGATGCTGATGATGATGACGATGATGATGATGGAGAATGTGACTGTGATGGTGATGATGATGATGATGATGATGATGATGATGATGATGATGATGATGATGGTGATGCTGATGATGGTGATGAGTACTAATATGCTGCTGCTGATGATGATGATGATGATGATGGTGATGATGATGATGATGAAGGTGGTGATCATGGTGACGATGATACTGATGCTGGTGATGATGACAATGATGATGGTAGTGGTGATGCTGATGATGCTTGTAGTGGTGGTGCTGGTGATGACAATGATGATGACGTTGATGATGATCATGAAATGCTGAGGGTGATGATGGTGATAATGGTGATGATGGTGATGCTGATGATGATGCTGATGGTGGAAACGATGAGCATGACGATGGCGGTGATGCTGATGCTGATGCTGATGCTGATGCTGATGCTGATGCTGACGACGCTGATGACGATGCGTGTGCTGATTGTAGTGGTGATGACGATGTTGATGATGGTGGTCATGAAATGTTGAGGGATATGATGATGCTGATGACGGTGATGATGCTGATGATGACGGTGCTGATAATGGCGTGTATGATGATGATGGTGGTGATGGTGATGACGGTGGCGTTGGTGATGATGCTGATGCTGATGATGGAGGCGTTGGTGATGGTGCTGATGCTGGTGATGACGAATGAGATGTCGACGGCGATGCTGGTGTTGGTGATGTTGATGTTGATGGTGAGGCTGTTATTGCTGATGCCGATGATGCTGATGATGATGATGCTGATGCTGACGATGTCGATGATGATTAGGAGGAATAGGATGATGCCGATGATGATGATGGTGCTGCTGATGATGATGAAGGCGATGCTGATGATGAAAGCGATGCTGATGCTGATGCTTCTGATGATGAGCATGCTACGGGAGAAGGGAGGGAAGGGAGAGGAGGCGGAGGAGGCAGAGGACGACGGCGGCGACAACGACGACCTCCTCTTCCTCCTCTTCCTCCTCCTGTTGCCCTCTTGCAGCCTCTGTATCCCAAAAATCAAGAGGGTCCCACAGCCTCGAGCCCCCATTTTATTCTCCATCCCTCCTCCCTGTAGATCGCTCCTCCTCGTCGCCCCACCAGATGTGCCCAAGGACAGGTCAAGCATTTGCGCCTGAGCCTTCCTTGCAAACTGCGATCATGCGGCTGGAAATTCCTAGCAGCCACACAGGTGGAGGGCGGCTGGCTTTCAACATGGAGCAGGTGGCGCGTACAGCGCCCTAGGCCCACTCGTCCCGAGGGCTCGCTGGTAGTTCCAGCGGGGGCCTGCCAAAGTCAACAGCACCAAGTACTTAGCAGAGGTTGAGAAAACGATTTTGCCGATGGTCGCGGGAGGCTGGTGTTCAACATGTGCTTCTTGCCTGACCACCACACAAGCCTTAACGGTGTTTAACAACTATACTAATGGAGGGCAGCCCGTGTATGACACTGGGTCTCGCCTCAACGCCGCGTATGTTTAACTTGCAGCTCCCGACGTATACACTGATGGATGGCGGCCACACTACAAACTATGGTTCTCCCTGTAGCACCGCGCACGTTCGTCGTCAAATCACACAACACACGTGGATGGACGCCAATTCATGTTCAAAACGGAACTCGAATAGGAAAGCCATAACTGAAAACTCGATTAACCGTGAACGGACTGTCCAGCATGCGGCTTTCGCTCGAGACTTCCCCTCGGAGTCTGCTCAAATAACGCACGGGTGGAACACGGTTCCTTTTCAGAACATGCGTATCGCTGAAAACTTTATTGCGCAATGTTTGCATACCTGGTGGCATTCCTGATACTTCTTGGAGGCCTGGAAATTGGCACCAACACCAACACAGGGCGTTGCCTCCACAGGGGGAAGACGATCCTAGATTTCGGTGTTGGTGGCAATATTTCGGCCACCTTGGAAGCCAGAATATTACCACCATCACCGAGATCGGGATCGTCTTCCCTCGGTGGAGGCACACCGCCGAAATTGGTGTTGGTGTCAACCTCTAGGCCTCCGAACTTCTTCCTTGTAGCCGCAGCGGTGGTGAAAGGTCCGCTTCACAGCACGGCTCTCGTCTGCATGGCATGCCCATCGGGCGCTCGCCTTTTTGAAAGGGGGAAGGGAGGAGGAGGAGGAGGGGGAGGAGGAGGGGCAGGAGGAGGAGGGAGGAGGAGGAGGAGGGGGAGGAGGAGGGGCAGGAGGAGGAGAGGAGGAGGTGTGGAGGAGGAGGAGGATGAGAGGAGGAGGAGGAGAGGAGGAGGGGAGGAGGAGGGGAGGAGGGGGGGGAGGAGGAGGAGGAGGAGGGAGGGAGTAGGAGGAGGGAGGAGGGGGAGGGAGGAGGAAGGAGGAGGGGGATGGAGGGGAGGAGGAGGAGGAGGGGAGGGGGGAGGAGGAGGAGGAGGAGGAGGGGAGGGAGGAGGAGAGGAGGAGCAGGAGAGGAGGAGGAGGAGGGAGGAGGAAAGGAGGGCGGAGGAGGAGGGGAGGGTCTGGGTCTCAGGGGAGCGATTGGATGCAATGTGTTTCCCAACGTGCCACCGCAGTGCCTGCGTCGGCGAGAGGCCTCACGAGTGGAAACCGGTGGGGTTGGTCCCCCTCCCCCCTACCCCTCCCCATCCCCCTCCTCCTCCTCTCCTCCTCTCCTCCTCCTTCCTCCTCCTCCTCCTGCTCCTCCTCTCCTCCTCCCCCCCTCTCTCCCCCTCCTCCTCCTCCTTGTCACTCATCCTCCCCGTCCTCCTCCTCCTCCTCCTTCCTTTTTCCTGCTCCTCCTCCTCCTTTTCCTCTCCTCCTCCTCCTCATCATCCTCTTCCTCCTTCACCGTCATCATCATCATCATCATCCATCATCTCATCATCTCCTCATCATCATCATCATCATCATCATCATCATCATCATCATCATCATCATCATCATCATCATCATCATCATCATCATCATCATATCATCATCAGCATTAGCATCACATCATCAGCATCAGCATCAGCATCAGCATCAGCATCAGCATCAGCATCAGCATCAGCATCAGCATCAGCATCAGCAGCATCAGCATCAGCTCAGCATCAGCATCAGCATCAGCATCATCAGCATCAGCATCAGCATCATCATCAGCATCAGCAATCAGCATCAGCATCAGCATCAGCATCACACCAGCATCAGCATCAGCATCATCATCATCATCATCATCATCATCATCATCATCATCAATCATCCTCCTCCCCCTCCTCCCCCTCCTCCCCCTCCTCTTCCTCCTCTTCCTCCTCTTCCTCCTCCTCCTCCTTCTCCCCTCTTCCTTCTCCCGTTCTTCCTTCCCCTCCTCCTCCTCTTGTTATTATGTTTCCTCTTCTTGTTTTTTCTCCTTCTCGTTTTCCTTCTCTTTATCCTCCTCCTTCTCCTCCTCCCTGGAGACGCGAAAATGACGCTTGTCCATGCCTGACTCTGGCCTTGGATCTCGGGCCGCCCGACCACGACAAAAACTATCGAGACAACTACCCGCACTGAGAAGCACGCCCCGGGGGTTATCGCACTGAGAAGCACGCCCCGGGGTTATATTGTTCATGCTGTGTTAAGAAGAACAGAGGTCTGAGGAGGAGAGCGCATTTCCGCTGCGCCCCAGTACGACTTGGTTTCGCATTGCTAAACAGGTCGCCCGTCGCTTCAATGTTGGCCCTGATGCGGTCAGATATCACATACTTCTGTTGTCCACCCATCTCCTCAAATGGGCCTGCCGCGGATCAACGATGCGCCCCTAGGCCGCAGGATTCTCAACCCGCCCATCGCCGCGAACACTACGCGCGTACTTCTTCGTCGTCGGCCAAAAGAAATGTCACCTTCACCCAGAGGGCCACCATCACAAACAAGTAGAGGGTCAGCACGAGGGCGACGTACATGACGATGCCGCTCCTGAAGCCCAGGGTGAACGACCACCCGCCACCCGCCAGCAACCCCGAGAACACCATGCCCGGCGGCGCTGAGCACGGGGCGCGTGTACGGCAGGACGTACCAGTGCCATAAGCCGAAGACGGCGGCGACGAGGAGGCTGAGCTGAAGCTGCTGGAGCGGACAGTAGCTCGTTGGCGACAACGTGACGAAGCAAGCGATGAGCATAATCTTGCCCAGGCGTCCCGACCGCCACCAGTGGAAACCAGCCTGGTATGACCCTGTCAAGAACCTCATGGGGCCTGGCGGCTCTGCGCCGCGTTGGCGGCGCAGCATCGTGAGCCAGCTAACTGGCCTGGCAGCGCGTGCGACCACCAGCGCAGGGCCACAAATCCATGAATACTGGGTGCTCTCGTGGCACTCCCTGTCGGGTTCGTAGACCATGAACTGGAGCAGGCCCGTCCCGTCGACGGCAACTTGCTACATTTTTTTCCAGACCGTCTGTGGACTGAATCGACACGCCCCCATAGCGACGATTGTGAATCGCGAGGTTTCAGGTTTTAAAGCTCGTTGTATAAACCTTTCTTCGTTCTTAGTAACGAATTGTTGCGTGTTTTCTAAACGCGTTTCTGCGTGTATAGAGTTGTGCTGTTGAACGCGTGCGATGGCGCGATTTGACCCATGTCCCAGGCAACTTCGTGCGCGGCTGTGTTTTGCATTCACGAATGCGGGTGTTTCGTAAAAACGTATTTGTTTATAAAACAACGTTTCTTCTCCCAGCCCTCAGTGGTTGCACGTTTCGCTGGTTGCAAGGGGCCTTTTCTGGGGGCACCTGCAGCTGGCGACGGCCGTCGGGGCACAGAGTCTAAGAGGGAAACTTTGAAACTACAGAATGTGATGTGGTTGGTGTGAAACGGCGCCATAAAACATAAACTGTTGGCGCCCAGCGCGGATTTATCGGACCTGCGCTGGGCCCTTCTCCGCGGAGCGCGGAGCGCGCCAGTGGCGGCGCCGGAGGCGCCGCCGGGGGGACCTAGCGCGGATCCAGGAAACCCACGCGGAGCGCCAAAAAATCATGTTCACGCAGGTTTCTAATTCGATCTCGGCGCCGTGATCGCAAGCAATCGGCCGCGGGCTCATTCGGCGCAGTAGGAGCTCGACCGCAAGAAATGTTCCACAAGAAACCCAACCCCGAGACCCCAGGGCGCCAATGGACTTTCGGCGTGGGAACGTCGAGCTTCCCATGGCAAAACCATCGAAACCCCAGAAGCCCAGGGCACCTGGGAGGCGAGCAGGGTTCTTTTTTTGCGGCATGGGTCTCCACAGCGCCCTGCTCGAAGTGCTGCCGCCGTTCTGCTGGAGGAGGACAAGGAGGAGGACGAGACGAGGACGAGGGGGAGGAGGAGGACGACGAGCACGAGGAGGACGAGAAGCAGGAGGAGGAGATTGCGATTGCGATTGCGCTGACTGCTGACCAAGAGCGAGCCTGGGCGCGCACGACAGTCACCCCCGCACGGGGAACACACATGCCTGACTTAGGCGGGCGCCCTTGAGACAACCGAGAGAGGGTCTCCCGCTCCTTCGCAGATGCAGGCCCGCATTCACACAACAGCCTGCGGGCCTGATCAACATCGAACGCCCCGCGCACTCAGGAAAACAACGCGCCCTGACAAGTAGCGAAGAGCGCGCGAGGGGTAGGCGGCAATGAACAAAGGATGGTCAGAGGGTGGGCGGCGCGCCTGAAGGTCCGCCGCCACCAGCGGGGGCGGCCCGGCGCTCTCTCGCTCTCTCTCGGCGCGGGGTGTCCGCTCCCCTGGGACCTGTCCGAACTTCGACAAGGACGAGAAGGAGTACGAGGAGGAAAACAAGGAGGACGTGAACAAGAAACTCAAGAACCCCAGAGCGCCCTGGAGGCGAGCAGAAAATGGCTTGAGCCGCCCCCCGCTGCGCATGGAGGCAGGGCACCGCGCGCGCACCGACGAACGCGCCAAGGCAGGATCTGCCTGGTGGCCACCACGGGAACACGTGATCCAAACATCTGCGGCCCCGTGCCCGAAGTCCCTCGCGGCCGAGGGCGCCGCTTAGTCGGGCATGTCCTCCTACGGGCTTATTCTGTGGGCGGGAAATAAAGCATCATCCCAACATGGTCAGCACAAGCAATGGGAAAATAGTTCCTGCATTATGTTTTGACTATTCTTGGATATTCCTCCTGTAGAGAGTCACGCCCGCTGTCAGGCGACGCCTCAGAGGGCGGCCTGACCGCGCGCGCGGGCGCCGAGCAAGAACGCGGCGGCGGCGAGCACGCACGCGGGTTGCCGGAAGGACAAGGCCAGAAACTGCTCCACAGAGACGGCGGCGTCCCCGTTCGGGAGGAGGCACTCGCTGCTGGATGAGTAGGCGACGTCGCCTCGCTGCGCCATCCGCCGAGTCAGGCCCAACATATCCCTGGGCGCGGTCCATTTCGCACACCTCGCGGAAGACCTCGGTAGATGCCACCGAGGAGATCACCACGCCCGCTGTCGAGAGGCACGCCGGAACGATCTTCACCAGATCGTTGGCGACTGTCTCCGCCATGCCCTTCGACGCTGCTGCTCTCTCCGCGATGCGCAGAGGCCGCGTTTGGAGCACCGCTCGCAGGAGAAGGGGCCCTTATTCTCCCGCCCGAAGCCTTGAATGCATCTCGTGCAGCCAGGCACTGCGGGGTCGAAGCCCGCGGTGCACATGAAGAGGTCCTCCTCGGTGGCCTCTTGGAAGCTGCCTGGCGGATCGGGGAGTAGCAGTGGACAACTGCCCTCCCTTTCTTGAGCGCGGTGGTGCAGTTCGGCTCCGCGGGCTCGGCTGGTCGCCAGTCCATACCTTCCTTCCACGGCGCGGGCCTCATCGTCTGGCGGCGGCGGCGGTGCCCTGAACAGACGTGGGGATTCAGGCACTCGTGCGCGTGAATACCGCTGGCAGGCGACCATGACGCCGATCGGGAGCTCGACGGGCAGGTTCGCCACTTGCGAGTGAGCCTGCTGGACTCGTTCAGGAAGGCGCGGGCGCCCCAGCCGCGACGCCTCGGGCCCCGCCAGCCCCAGGGCCCAGAGTGAAAGGGATAACATCCGCGGGCCCCGCGGGCCTGGCTGCGCCAGAGCGAGCGCGAGATCGGGCACCCGCGGGCAGCAGCGCGCACGCGCCCCGCCCGGCCGCCGGCCGATCTTCCACAGAGCACGTGCCGCACCCTCGCGCGCCTCCGCCGTCCCGTTTCAGCTGCACGCAAGAGTGAGGATGGGCCGGCCTGTCACCACCATAAGTTGGAGGGCGGGAAGAGGTGGAAGACGAGGGGAGGAGGAGGACAAAGAGGAAGAGGAGGAGGAGGAGGAGGAGGAGGAGGAGGAGGACCCCCCCCCATCCAACTTATGGTGGTGAAGGTGGTGGTGGACCACAGGCCCACCAAGTGACCCTAGGCAAAAAAGACCTTTGGTGCGCAGCTTGACGGGGGGCGCAGGGTGGCCAAGCCTGGGCACGCCAGCCGCCGCTGCCGCTGCTGCCGCTGCGCGTTCGGCGATCGGGGACCCCATGGGGCCCGCATCAAAGGTCACTCCAGCGAAAGGTCACCCCTACGTCTAGTCGACCATTCACCAGCGTCTGATTCAGGCTCTCCACCTCCCGGGCCAGCGTCTCGTCCCGGCCGCCGCCCGCCGCCGCGGCGCTCTCCCCGCGCCGCCAGCTGCCGCGGGCGCGCGGGGGCGGCGCGCTGCAGATGGCGGTGCCCCACCGCCGCTGCCATCAGGTCGGGCACGCCCACCTTACAGGCGAATTCCGGACGAAACATGAGACATGCCCCGACAGTGCGCAAACAGAGCCAGAAAATGATCGAACAGTAGTTTTTTGTTGTCCGGCGGGCGCTGACCGAGCGAGCGGGCGCCGACGCGCCGTGCCCAGGACAGGCCACCTGCGCCGAATTTGGCGAGGAGGGGAGGGCCCCCACGACCCCGGCCAGCACAAGGGAGTGCGCGGCAGCGGGATGGTGGGGGGGCGTTGCCTATTCATTCCCCCTGTGGATGGACAGGCCCGACTCTCGCGCTGCCACGCTCCCGCCCCCGAGTTCTGCCGCCTGCCGCTCTCGGTCCCGCGGGGGCCGGCGGGGGCAGTGGCGCGAGCGACGCCGTCTCGGGGCGGCGGCAGGCGCCAAGCGTCGCCTCGCCGCCAGTGGCGCGAGCCAGCGCGCACTTCGAATGATCAAAATCCGGGAAGAAAGTAGGTGTGCAGAATTTCGTTTGGGTGATTTTGTTTTTTGGGGTGTGGAAAATTCAAAATCCCCTAGAAGTGCTGGGTCAGTAAAAAAATGTGCAGACCCACCAGCAGCTGGGACACAGAGGCCCGTCTTGGCTTGAGCAGGATGACCGGTGTCATGGTCATAGCAACTTCGAGGTGAGGTGCCCTGGTTTAGTCTACGCGTCAAAATCTCACATTAACTGCGGCCTGATGGAGACGCCCCTGAACCATCTCTCTCGTCACCTTCCTCTCTTTAATGTGGCCACATGATGAGAGAGGAGGTGGCAGGACGTGAAATTAGCATGGGAATTTGGATGGGGAGCGGGAGGATTGGAAGTTGCTGGGAAGAGGGAGAAGGCAGCAGCTGAACTCGGCCAGGAATAACTCGGTCAGGCTGAACTCGGCCAGCTCAACTCAGCCAGGCTGCACTTGGCCGGCTGATCTCGGCCAGGCTGAGCTCGGCCGAGGTGAACTCGGCCCGGGCCGAGTTCGGCCTGGCCGAGCTCAGCCTGGCCGAGTGCAACCTGGCCCCCAGTTCGCCTGGCCGAGTCCTTGACTTGTCGAGAATGGGGAGGAGGGGCAGCACGAGTTGTAGATGCCATGACAATGGACACTCTAACAATCCGAACATTGAAACAAAGATTTGTTCAATCGGTGTAAAACATGTTCTAAACATGTTTCAAACATGTTCTTAACATATTTTTTTTGATTTGCGCGCGGGTGATCGTCTGCCGAACACTCCTGCCCGTGGCGCCGAAACGACGAGCGATGGGGCCCGAAGGAGGGCCGAAAAAAGCGAGGGACGGACCAGGGCCCGAACAGAGCCGAGCGAGGGACCGACCCGAGCACACAGGGACAACGAAAAAACGAGGGCCCGAAACACGCGATGCTGGCAAGACTGGTGAGACAATTTGAAGCCCGCGTCCTGGCTCCTGGGCTTCCAGCCTCAACCTGCCAGGCAGCACATTATACAACAGACCAGCAAGGCGGCGGAGAGCCCTTCCTCTCTTCGCGAGCCTGGGCTGGGGGGGGGGCAAAAGGAGCACATAAAGGATGAGTGGGCGCAGGCGGTGCGGGTGCCTGCTTCACAGCGCCTCTGTACCCCCTCATCCTAAGCCTAGCCTATGTCCGACTGTCCGACTGTAGAGAAAGCATAGACATAGAGGCATGCACAGAAAAAAAACCCGAGCGGCGGGCGGGCAAGAGTCTTCTCTCTTTGCGAGCCTGGCCAGGGGAGGAATGACAAGAGCACAGACGGGATAAGCGGGCGCAGGCGGAACGGGTGCCTGCTTCTCAGCGCCTCTGTGCCCACTTATCCCGAGCCTACCCTACTGTCCGACTGTCCAACTGTAAGAGGGAAAACACAGACAGAGAGGCGTGCACAAATCCCCAAGCGGCGGGCGGGCAAGAGTCTTCTCTCTTTGCGAGCCTGGCCAGGGGAGGAATGACAAGAGCACAGAAGGGATAAGTGGGCGCAGGCGGAACGGGTGCCTGCTTCTCAGCGCCTCTGTACCCACTTTTCCCAATCCTACCCTACTGTCCGACTGTCCAGCTGTAAGAGAGAACGCACAGACAGAGAGGCGTGCAAAGAGGCGCGCTAAACCCCGCGCGGCGGGCAGGCGAGAGTCTTCTCTCTTTGCGAGCCTGGCCAGGGGATGGATGGCAAAAGCACAGACGGGATAAGTGGGCGCAGGCGGAACGGGCGCCTGCTTCTCAGCGCCTCTGTACCCACTTATCCCAAGCCAACCCTACGTCCTGGAAGCTGCCCTCTGTAGCGGCCAGGAAAGGGAGCACTGCAGAACAACACTTCTGGCGGCAGGTGTCGGGGATCCGAGTAGTCCTGCCAGCATCAGACAGACGAGACAGACCAGATATCCCAGGATACATCCACCCCTCCTCCGAAGTCCGAGAAATCTACGGAGCCTCTAAAAGCCATGCAGGATCGAACAATGCCTGAAAATTAAAGACATCGTGAGGGGCAGGAAAAGAATATATAACGTTGACGTTGTCAACCGCAGTTACCTCACCGACTGGTTGATCAGTGCAGGGGTCACGACCATCACACATGCGCCGAAGCCGCGAGATGGTGCCAGAGGCCCGAGGGGGCCCAGTGCATGATTTAGTTAAACCAACTGACTTCTTGCAAGAGTAGCGGCCACATCGTCGACAAACTATGATATTAGTTAGCCGCCTGAGCACGTGCCCGCCACCAGTGGGAGAAGAGCACTGCGAACGCAATAAGTAGCTCTTGGGGACTGAAATAGCCCAACAATTCACACAACGAAAACGACCCGCTGAGGGGTCCCAGAAGTGCTCATGCAAGGCCCCAGAGGAGGCACCAGAGAGGACTAGGGATGGGGCCGTGGGGGCAGGGGACTCATCAGAATCCGCCGCCCAGACCTTTTTGGGCACATTCTTAAACATCCATGCTATACAGTGACCGATCTACACACCAAGATTGCGCACCAGCACACCAGAGCGCTTGATACGGTCGTGCAGTGCCGTGTCCAGAGTGTGTAGGCCTGCACCTAGGTTAGCAAGTCTGTCGGCTTGCTTATTACCCACAGAGGAAGAGTGGCCACGAACCTTGGTGACCTTAATTAGGTGATACCCGATATCTGAAGCCGCACGGTGGACACGGACCCACAGGGATGCGTGAGTGGCCCATCCGTGCGTGGTAGCTTCATACCCCATTGCCCAACCGTCGACGACATACTGGGCATCAGTGACAAACTCATGGCAGTCGGAGGGGGCAGCATGGGTCAGATAAAACAAAAAAACGCGTAAAGCTCAGCCCCTGAAACATCCTAGGTGAGAAATGGATATACGCCATAGGCACCAACACTAAGCCGAAGCCGATCATTGGCGACGGGCTCACCGAAAACATTTCGACTACGCGGAGCAAATGAGCAAACACCCCATCCACAACGGAGAGTGAGCGGCGAGGGACCATGCTTTCCCGAGCCGTCTCCGTACGCAGGCGACGAGAAAAAGAGGCCGTCTGCGGCCCCTTCCCAGACAGGGTCTGGGAAAGGTGGTGCCAGCAGGGAGCAACAGCGCGGGTCGGGAACCATGGCAGTGGTCCAGACAGGGTTCTCGCGGCACTGCTCTATGCAACGGGTGAGGGCAGGAGTCGGG
The DNA here is from genome assembly GCA_963575745.1 of Prorocentrum cordatum. Lineage (NCBI taxonomy): Eukaryota > Dinophyceae > Prorocentrales > Prorocentraceae > Prorocentrum > Prorocentrum cordatum. The sequence goes on along the minus strand of CAUYUJ010015082.1, from coordinate 114,188 downwards.
CCGAACCAACGACGAAACTCCACAAGCCCACCACACTCATACAGGGTGTGAAACACGGGGTCAGAAGGGACAACCTGGCAAATGGGGCACATAGGTTCAAAGTATATGCCCCCAGATATAAAAGTCCTCAGAGCACGTTGCTGGAGGACACCCCATCCTTCAGTCCTTTTGAGACAACAAAGAAAGAAGAGGGGGGAGAAAAGGGTGGTCCAGACAGATGACTGAAGGATGGGTGACGCTCAGATCCCTGTTTCCAACCCCAAACAGACGCGTCGCGAATCACTAGTGCAACCACCTCACGAGGGGGAGTAGACGAAATGTCAACCTCCGTTCCAAGAGAAGTTCGCCATAATGTGGGCGAAACCGCAGACCACCCAATTCTACGCATAGTGGCAACCAAAATCTGTCCTGGGCCCTGTAATTCAGTCCAGGGGGTATCTGGCGTCACCTCGGCGTAGGCAAACTGGAAAACTTGGTCTATCATTCCAACGGGAAGAAGAGAGTCCCATCTAGAGACGGTCCAGAGGCGAATAACATCAGCATGTGCGTCAATAGCAGGGTCGGTAACACCGTGCAACGCCAAATCCATCGTGACAGACCTACGCTTACCTGTGCCGAGACCAGCGTGGTATATAGCACGAACCCGACGAATCTGATGAGTAGATAGACCGACGACATCAATGCCGTAGATGACAGTGGGCCGCAAGTTAGTGTTAAGAATACCTGCAACCTTTGCACCAGCCTTCTTTATCTTCAGTAGGCGTCGGGCCTCCAACCTGGCCTTTTTTAATCGACCAGTGAGAACGGTACGAGAACGACGCCCCTGACGCAACTGGTCGTCAATCCCGAGGTTGCGACGCGAAAACTTGACAGCACCAGCGAGACGTGGAGTTTCAGCTGCGATGCTCTGGGCCAACTGGGGGTCGGTAGCCAAGAGCACGATTTTCTTCTCGGAGAGCGGTAAACATGCCGAGAAAGTCAGCTTGCTCATCAAAAGGTGCGACGCATCGGGGCCGATTTTGAGCAACTCCCTCTCCGAGCCTATCCCCAGGACCTGGACGTCGTCGGCGACGAGGCCGAGGTGCATATTAGGATATGACTGACGAAACAAATCCAGCTCGGGCACCAATAAAATACGCACAAACAGACCGGCAAATGAGCAACCTGCCACAATAGTCTTGCTAGCTCTGACCCACTCCCCAACGATTCGCCGCAGCGTGACAACGTGGGGGACGATGCAGAGACAGGAAAACCCTCAAGAGAGCAGGACGAAAGCCAAACTCACTAGCACGCCTTATGAGAAGTGTATGGCGAACCTGTTCAAAAGCTTTCTGGATGTCGAGCAAGAGTGCAAACGCAGACAATCCTTTGGCGGAAGCCAACTCCGTGAGCACGCCCATGCGCCACACACATGCTTGGCAGGAATGACCGCGCACACCAAACACGCGCGGACGAGGATGCAAACGCGTCCACATAGCACCGTACGCGTGCCTGAAGAACCGAGAGAACGTGCGCACACACGTCGTGAATAGGGCAACCGTACGCTCGCCACCATCAGCCTTCGGGATCAGATTCATGGTGAACACAGCGAGAATGGGAGGAAATCTACCCAATCGCAGGACAGCACGCCAGATACCAAACAAGGCAAGAAGAGATGAGTCAGAAAGCAGCGCATGATGACGTGGATGCATAGAGTCCAGTCCGACCGACGTACGAGCTCTGTACCTGCGACACATCTGCCTGTACTTGTCCAAGGACGGGCGGGGCAAGGATGCAAGGCAGTCGGGCGGAAACGGCGGGAGATCCAGGGCCAGGCAAGGATCATCAGGGTGCTCCTGCATGGGCTCCCAGATAGCACGCCAAACTCCTTCTCGCGCCTTAAGGTGATGCTGCGGCGTACCGACTGGGGCATCTGGGTTCGGGGTGGTCTTGTCAAAGGATGCCCAATCCATAAATCCCTTGACGAAGCGGTGCGCAGCAGAACCCCCTTCCTGGACAGATCGGATGGCCCATGATGTCCAGGATTGGTATATCTGTGCAGATGCTGCGCGTTCCAGAGCAGATGCGGACTCAGCCGAGACGCCCCGCAGCCAATCTATGGAACCAAGTTCTAGGGTACCAAGCCTGTTGGCAAAGTACCCCCACCATGACCAATCGGGGAGGGGGGGCACCATCACGCTGCGAAGGACGATACCGCCGCAGGGCTTGACATGCTCTCCGATAAGCGCGCCACAACTGCTTGCCAGCAAGATATAGAAGAGTGCCAAGACGGTTAGAGAGATACCTCCAGAGCCTTCCTTCATATGACGAAAGCACACCTCCAGGAAACAGTCTGGAAACAGAAATCTGGATAGTCGAGGGAGGCTCACCCCACTTGGTATAATCCTGCGGGTCTGGCAACTGGAAAAGGGCAAGCAACTCCTGGGCAGACGTCTTCAGCCAAGAAGAGGTAAGACGCTCCAAATATTCCACAGCGTTGACTGCGTCAGGATCAGGAAAGGCATCCCAGGAAGGCGGACAATTTGAACACCCTACTGGCCGAATAACAGGGATGCGCGGCGGACGCCGAAAAACATGCACCAAATCAGAGTGAAGATTTCCACGAAGGGTGAGAGCGACAGGCTGATGCTCGGGGATCAGGGGGGTCTCCCAGACCTCACACTTAACAGCTGCCGAGAGCAAGGGGTGAACCACAAAGTAGTCAATCAAAGACTGGGCACCCGCGGACTCATAGGTCTGGCGATCTGGCGCGACAATGACCCCACCTATGAGCGTTAAGAAGTCCGTATTCTGCAAGTCCTTGGGGGACATATTCCAGCCCCCCGATATAATAAAGGGGGTGGATATGGTCTTCATGACTGCTGCCGCCTGCATCAGCAACTGGGCATTGCGATCCTCAGCGCCTTCCCCCGTGTGTAAGTAGACATTGGCCCAAGGGATACCTGGATCCACGACCCCATGCCATAGCTTTAGGATAAATCTCTCTGGGGGGGGCATGACAACAATCGGATCCAATACAACTTCAGAGAAGGACCTGGCATACTGCGAGACAAGGCCCACTCCTGAACTCAATCCACCTTTCTGAGTACTAATTGAGGGGTGGGGGTGCGCATGGAACCCATGCTTGTGAGCACGGTTGACTGCGAACTCGATAGCCTCTTCAGTACGACAGAGTTCTTGAAAACCGACAGCATCAAACCGATCAGAATAGGCCTCCAGGAAAATATCGGCATTGGACCAGGAGGTGACGTTCACAGTAACGATGACCCAGTCCCGACGAGGCTTCTGAACGAAGGCTGACTTGTCGGGCGGGGTCTGCGATGTGCTAAAGGTCAGACGGGCCCATGGGATTGGAGCCCTCCACCACAGCTGGGGTGTCGGCGGGGCCAGCGGTGGCGGCAGCCGACGGCGAAAACCTTCCTGACTGTCCCGACTGATCAACTGCAACATCAGGGGCATGAGCAGGACGTTTCGGCGCAGGCGGCAGTGAGGAAGAGGTACGGGGAGGAGCCCTGGCAACGCGTGTTGGGGAACCTTGCTGGTCGACAGACATCCTGGGTTCCTCAGACTGAGACCGAGGCTCTCTGGCAATACCAACAGGAGCATAGCCAGACATAACGATACCCTGGAGGTCACGCAACGCCTGAGCAAGCTTCTTGTCTCTCTGCGCTGCCTGGGAAGCTGCGAAGACGTCCGCCACGGCAGAGAGATCTGGGGGCGTGAAACCCTCAGGACCTGGCTCACTCGACGGGAGATCCTGCAACTTAGCCTGCCACATAGCCATATCCTGAGCGACCCGCTCCTGACGAGAGCAGAGGGCGTCCCTTTCGCTCTGAAGGTCCAGGATTTTACGATCGAGCTCACGGATCTGGCTAGAGATCTTGTCAAACTTCTTACTGGCCCAGTGATGACGCTGCTTGTAGAACGCGCGCTTCTGGGGGACGGTAAGCATGTCGGACTTTTGTGCTCGGAGATGCTGCAACTCGTCCTGGAGACTCGAAACCTGATCGAGAACATACCTGGTCGGCGGAAGCAGGCGGAGGGAATCCAGCTGGCCCAACAGGGCCTTGATAATCTGGTCAATCTGCGCAACCGAGAGCTCATTGCCATTGGTGTCGACACAGCCGCCATCAACGTCGTCGTCGACATAGTCAGCCCAGAAACCACGATCGCTGCCAATACCGTCGTCGCCAGAGTCAGATCCAAACCTATCCTGCACTTCATCATCCAATGGAGCCTGAAGACGTTCATCCAAAGACCGAACTGGGGGAGTGGCAGAACCGTCAACATCATGACGATCATGGAAACGAGCAGGGGGAGGGGACACGACAGGCTCATTGCGCCTGCCTTTGCTCCTTCCTTTCTTCCCTTGGACCTGTCCTCTGGAGCGGCCAGGAAAGGGAGTACTGCAAAACTTACACTTCTGGCGGGGGCTGGTGTCGGGGATCCACGAAGTCTTGCCAGCATCGCGACAGACGAGACAGACGAGATATCCCATGGCGCGCACCGCGCAGCTATGTGGGCGGCACACGCGCCGAAATCGTCCGAGCCTGCCGCACGGATTGAGCCAAAATGGCTTGAGCCAAAATGGCTACGGATTCTTAACATAATTAAAACCTTTAAACATCTGGAACGTATTTGGCAGCATGCTTCCTCTCCATTAATCGACTTCCACAACGAAAGAAGGAGAGGCGAAGGGGAAAGAGCTGCGCGAGGGATCTCGGAACGGTGGGCGCGACGCAAAAGCGGTCCAGCTGCGCCAGGGAGGAGGAGAGCGGCAAGGGGTCGGGGCTGGCCGTGCATGGCCGCCACGGCTTCCGCCACGGTCTCCGCGTGAGGCTCCTCCAGCAGGCAGCAGGGGCAATCGGTCGGCATCGAATCCACAATCCGGGCCGAATCTGCGTCGGATCGGCCTGCATCGGCACGGAACTGGAACCGAATCGGATCGGCTGCGCCACGATGCACAACAACACCATGCAAACATCGGGCCGCCTCGGGTCGTCGGAGTATCGGAATCGAATCGGATCGGGTCGGCTGGAACCGATACCGAATCCGATCGATCGGATCTTAAGTGGACCCAAAGAAACGTGAACGAGTAATCAAGTGCGTCAGCTATAGCAAGTCTGCCAAATGGGCAGAAGCTGGATCGACCAATACCTTTCCAGCCACGCTCAAGCCGCACCTCTTCGAAACAAACTGTCGAATCTCGGCTGGGGGCCAGCAATATGCCTGCCTCGGTATCGCCCAAACACTGTCAGAAATAACCGTTTGTTTGATGGCGACACAATCATGAAGCCACTCAGCCACCTCAAATACCGTGAGCACGAATGGAGATGGAACGTCCTGCGAGAAATGGCCTGTCTGCCAGAGATGGCTTACATTCACGGCCGCTCTCCTTCTCTGCAGTCGACTATACCCTGAGAAGGTTGAGAGGGAGGACAAGGAGGACGAACATGGTACCATCGGGATTTGGTGTTTGTTCCATGGCAGCCAACGTGGCCCCCGACGCTGTCCGATTTGGGCCTGATTTGGACAAGACTTGAAACATATGTAGGACCAGACTTGGGATCAGATTTGGACCGGATTCGCCCCTTCACACGGAAGACGGGAAGAACGAGGGGGGGAACGAGAAGGGCGAGGAGGAGCAGGAAGGGCCAAATGCAGTCCAAATGCAGGAAAAACTGTTTCCGCCCAAGGCTCCCATGAACAGACATCGAAATGGGCCCTGCTAACTCCACTACACGTTCCTGTCAAAGCTCGGAAATGGAGGTCCCCTAAAATGATCTCATCACCAGCAACATGGACAGGACGAAGAAGAGCGGGAATGAGGAGGGAGTGGGAGCAAGAGGACCAGGCAAAGCACTCCACTTATGCCCGCTGGAGGCGGACCCTGCTGCTCTCGGGCTTTGGCCTAGCTCCCTGGATCGTAGCCGCGAGATCACAGAGTCTCTCGGCCTCCGTACCGTCTGTATGGCAAAACAACACCATGGCGCAGGGAAGCCGACGTAGGCACACTGGCCACAAATCAGGCAGCGAACAGGTGCGGCAATGATGTAGATGGGCGAAGAAAAACTCTTGCCCTCCTTTTCCGCACCCTCCTCGAGAGTCGGCGATGAATGTGCTGGACAGCCAGTGCCTGCAGGAAACCTCTAGAGCCCCTGGAGGTCTCCATAGACCTCCTCCTGCTCCTCATCATCCTCGTCCTCCTTATCATCCTCTGCAATCGCACATTATGGGTACTACTCGTCTCTCTCCCCTGAATCCGTCCAAAAGATACGCGGCCCTCTCCGCGTATTGCTTTTCCCCAGAAGGGCTTCAAATGTTGATTTGTCCTACGGATTGCGATTGCAATCCAAAAACTTTCAAAATGGGATCGCTACAACACTGGCCTCATGTTCGAGCTTCTGGTCCTTCGATATCGTGTTCCCTCTGGCGCGTTGGGCTCAATTTCGGATATTCGATGTGCTCTCGTCGTTCAAAATGGCTATCCAGCCCTGCGAGGGCCTCTTTTCTGGATCCGAGTGCTTCCTCATCGTTGTCGCCCCGCTCCGGTTCCCTCCCCCGCCTTCCCCTTGTCATCCTGCTCCATCAGCTTCTCCCACGCCTGCTCCTGCTGCTGCTGCTGTTCCTCCTCGTCCTCCTTCTCCTCCTCCTCTTACTCCCGTGCATACCCCTTCGTATCCGCCGCCTCCTCCTCCTGCTCCTCCTCCTCTAGTGTACGCAGCTCCCCCTTTTTGTTCCGATTGCGCATAAAACAATGGGGTCCTTGTTGCAACTCCAGGTTCGCCGTAGCACGCGTCGGCGGATAGAGAACCAATCATCGCCATGGGAAGGGATGGGTGGGAGGGGCAGGATGTCAGAGGTGGTGTGAGCGCAACTGGCCCCTCCTCCCCCCTGCGTGCCCCCCCTTGCTCCTCCCCCCTCTCCTCGGCCCTCCTCTAGGGTCGGCGAAGCCGCTGCTATCTCCAGCGGGTGTCTCGCAGCTCTGCGCCGACCCCCTGCACCGAAACGCTGCTCGATACGACAAGAGTGCTGCAAAGCACCCGTGCAGAGTGTACAAGATGAGATGCTGGAGGGCCTCAGCTTGGTGCAAGCCACCAAAAGCCCTCGCTCTGTGCATGGGCTGCTGGAAAAATCCTGGTCCATGCAAGTGCAGCTCTTGCAGACCACCAGTGTGTGCTTGCAAAGCCACCCGAGACATAGGTGTCTCGCATTTCTCGGTGTCCGAAAGCTCGTCCCCGACAAGGGGTCGAGAGCTCCATGGGCTCGTGCCCTGGAAAGCAGCATGAGAATCCACCCTTGGCGCAAAAGACCCTAAACAGCTCTTTAGAGCACTAGCGAGCTCACACCACAAAGTACTACGCAAAGTGAAGCGTAGTATGAAGAGTACCCCAACGAGGCAGACCACAATGGACACCGCCAGGATACCGTCCGGGAGACCCCGAGGGCGCCCCCAGGGGGCATCCAGAAGCAAAACTACAGGGCAGTTTTTAATACATAGATTTTGCTTCACAAGTATAGGATGTCTAATACATGATTAATTTACGAATAAATTTATGCATGAACTCATCGTTGTTTTTAATACTACATCCCTGCGCTTTTTTATACATGATCCGCACGCGAAGCATATATTAAAAACGGCACTGTATTGTGTTCTGAGGTTGTTGGACATGCAGCGTTCTGGCATCACCGGCACTCCGAAGGCCCTGGACACCCTCAGATTCACATCAGAAGCCGTACGCACACTGTGCACGCTCCTGCCGTGCACCCCGCGGAGCGAGGGAGCGAAGCGGACCAGGCGTTGACGTCCTGGGTCGTCACGAGCAACCGTTTGGGGAGCAGAAAGGTACCGATACCGCTACTCCATGGACCAGAACTTTGGGGCGGATCCAGCAACGGTGACGTGAGCTCTAGCGGTGTCGGTATATTTTACTTCTCTGGGAAGCTCTCCAGAAGGAGCAGCGGCATCGGTGGGGTCGGACATCGCGCCACATCACCAACGTATCGCCGATAATTCGGCGATGCATCGGCGACGTCGGCGTGGCAAAGATCGGGCTCCACAACGTCCCGCATTGAGGACGCATCGGCGATGCGGCGCGATGCTCTGGCCCGAGCTAGTCAGACTCGATCTGGGAGGCCTACATCCTCTGAGAACTCTCCCGTGTTGCATTCTAACCTGGAGTTCAAGGAATCCAACAATGGCGACGAGAGCTCTAGCGGTTTCGGTATGTTCTCCTTCTCTAGAGGCCTCCTAAATGGGGTCCGAGTAGAAGGGGTCGGACACCTCGCCGCATCGCTAATGCCTCGCGGATACATCGGCGATGCGTCGGCGATGTTGGCAATGCATCGGCGACGTCGGCGTGGAAAACGTTGGGCTCCGCATCATGCCGCATCGCCGAAGCATCGCTGAGGCGGCGCGATCCTTCGGCCCCAGCTACTCGGACCCCGTCTAGGAAGCACATCCTCTGAGGCATTTCCCGTGCTGCATTCTGCCAGGATTTCGAGGATAATCCAACAATGGCGACGAGAGCTCTGCAACATGAGCAGCGGTATTGATATCTTTTCCTCATGTAATGGCCTCCCAAATTGAGTCCCAATAGATAGGATCGGATTCCGCGCCCGCCGTTACATCGGCGACGTCGGCGAGACATCGGCGACGTCGGCGTGCAGAACATCGGACCCCGCATCATGCCGCATCGCCGATGCATCGGCGATGCGGCGAGATCCTCTGGCCCCATCTACTCGGACCCCATCTGGGAGGCTTGGATCCTCTTATAGATGAAGAGAAAGCGGCATAAACCACCAGGAGCGCGCCAGGGGCGGCGCCGGAGACGCCGTCAAGACGGTCCAGCGCGGATCCAAGAAACCCGCGCGGAGTGGCAAAAGTTATGTTTATGCTTCTCCTTCGATCTTGGAGCCCTGATCATAAGCAATCAGCCGCGGGCTCATTCGGTGCAGTAGGAGCTCGACCACAAGAAACCCAACCCTGAGACCGGAGGACGTCTACTGATTTTTGGCGTGGGAGCGTCGCGCTTTCCATTGCAAAACCATCGAGAACCAAGAAACACCCTGGAGGCAAGCAGGGTGTTTCTTGGCATGAGCCTCCACTGTACCCTGCTCGAAGTGCTGCCGCTGCTCTGCTAGAGGAGGGCGAGGAGGAGGACGAGGACGAGGAGACCGAGGAGGAGGAGGACGACGAGGAGGAATACGAGGAGGAGGACGACGAGAAGTACGAGGAGGAGGAGGAGGAGGAGGAGGAGGAGGAGGAGGAGGACGAGGGAGTACGAGGAGGAGGACGAGGAGGAGGACAAGCAATCTGCCCTGCCTCTCTTGCTCTCAGCGGCGGCTGCCCGGGGCTCCAGGAACTCGCCCGCCGCAGGCGAAGCCGCCCGCGCGGGAGGCCAGGGCGCGCCGCCCGCGAGCGGCGCCGGCCGGCCGACGCCGACCAGCTGCTGGAGCTGGCCGCGCATCACCTGGCCGAGGGGCGACGGCGGCGGCGGCGGCGGCGACGACGACGACGATAACGAGGACGACGAGGACGACGAGGACGACGAGGACGACGACGACGGCGACGGCGACGGCGACGGCGACAGCGACGGCCGAGGGGCGACGGCGGCGGCCACGACGGCGGTGGATCGGAGAGAAAGGTATTTTTACTCGAAGAAGAAGAGAACAAAAACATGAACATAAACTTCCTTGGATCTGCGCTGGGCCCCCCGGCGGCGCCTCCAGCGCCGCCCCTGGCGCGCTCCGCACGCCAGGGAGGGTGGTCCAGCGGAGATCCAAGAAATCTGCGCGGACCATCGACAATTTATGTCTATGCCGTTTTTCCTGCTTCTTCAAACCACTACCTTTCGCTCGTTTTCCTCTTTTTGGGCCTTCTGGGAGGCCCTCGTCGCCACCGCTGGACTCGCCTCGAAATCTGGTCAGAACGCACCAGGGAAAAGCGGTATCGGTTGATTTCCCCAGCGGCGGCGGCGACGCCCAGGAAGGCGGAGGACGGGAGCCGTCAGAAGCTCGGAAGATAACTCGCCGTTCAGGCGCGGGGCGCCGGGCTGTGTTGGAGCTCGCTGGTCTGCTCCGAGGCGACTGGCCGTGCAGAAGGGAGCGCCGACCCAGAGAACCAGCGGGCCGGTTCTCCGTGGACGCACGCCTGTTGGCCACCGCCGGCACCTGGCGATCTGCGCTGCGCGGCGACGTCTGCGACCCACGGTTTCGAGTGATGGCACTGGCGGGTCGCCTCCTTTCTACGGGAGGTGCTGACAGGATTCAGGGTTCCACCGATGACTAGTTTTGGTGGTGGGTCGTTTGTGGCTGGCTTGCGGGGTTCTCGGTGTCTGCGGGGGGTTGGTGGCTGCTTTCGGGGTTGCTCCGGGCGAGTTGGCACGGGCCGCGAGTTTTCAGTCTGCTGCTCACCTTCCCCGCCCCCTCGCCCTGTGTCTCACTTTCTACTCTAGGCCTCCCAGATGGGGTCGCACTAGATGGGGGCGGAGGATCGCGCCGCATTGCCGATGCATCGCCGATGCGGTGCGATGTGGAGCCCGATTTTCCCCACGCCGACGTCCCCGATACGCCGCCGACGTCGCCGATGCATCGGCGATGCATCGTCCATGCATCGGCGATGCATTGGCGATGCGGCGCGATCCTCCGAACCCATCTACTCGGATCCCATCTACTCGGACACAATCTACGCATCCGTTCTCTACCCCTGTTCCCTCCTCCGTTGCTCCGTCAATCCGCCGACCATGTCGGCGTTTGTGAGACGCTGCTCCGTTTGCCGAAGCAACGTCGTAATAGCAATTGAGTCGAAGGGAAACCCCTTCCCTTTGATGCCTTCCCCGCAGAAGGGGTGTCCTGGGGGGGGTAGCGAGGGGGGGTAGCGAGGGGGTCCTGGGTCAAAATGCCATCCCCTCTGGGCTTTCCCGGTGCCAGGAAAAGCCACAGGATGACCCAAGAGTAAGAGTGACCCAATAGGCCCCGAAGACGGCCCGAGAAGGCCCCGAATCGCCGAACGACCAGTCCAAGACACAAAAGATGGCCTCCTGCCAAACAAAAAATGCCAATATGCTCGAAGAGGCCTCTAAGAACACACCAAGAGGACCCCAATAAGCAAATTCAATGTTGGCGTTCTCGCTGTTGGCGAGAACGACAACATGTGGCGTTCTCGCTGTTGTGGCTTCCCGCTGTTGTGGCTTCCCGGCGCCCTAAGATGCCCCCAAGATCGGCCCAATAGGCCCCCAGGAGCTTTCCAAAACGACCCAACGACGACTTGAGCAGGGACCGACCGTCCAGGCAAGCCTATAGGCCTACCTCAAATGTTTGCTAGAACCCAAAACTGTTCCAATAACACAACAAATGCTCTTAGACGGGAACGCTACTCCTGGGTGGAGAAACCAAAGAGGTATAGAGCACAACCCCTGGTTTTGTTGGCAGCTCGGCTTTGGGCGGCGAGAAAGACCGTCGGTCTTAAGCAAAGCGCGAGGAAGTAAAGAGCACGAGCGTTGATTTTTCACTTCTACAAAGAGAAATGCATGTTGATCCCCCCTCCGGCGACGAGTGAATGTTCCTCCTTGGGCGCACACCCTGAGTTTGGGCCAGGAATCGTCCAAGCTGCGCTACTGTCCCCAACTGTATAACAACAACAGCGGCAACAGTAACAACAACAACATCAGCTACAACTACAACTACACGTATAACTACAACAACAAACATCTTAAGACTGTTCGCTCTCACCTGCTTCCGTGCCAGACAATACGTATATCCCAAACCCTCGATACCCGCCCTCTTCGTCTTCGATCGTACCCTCTTAGGGGTATATCTCTCTTACCTGCAATGTGTTTCTTTATGCAGCCCCTAAGGCAAGGGAGGAAAGGTCGGATGGAAGGGACACGGGGCGGGCGGGTTGCTGAAGCGTGCGCCCTGCATGAACCCGAGGACGTCTCGAGCGATAGCGCGCTGCTCAAGTAAATCGCGAGATCGGCCGAAGCGAGAGCGTGATTCCTGAGTGTCGAGGGCGCGGGGTTTACATAAATTGCGAGTCCCACGCGAGAGCGCGACTCCTGCATACTTTGTGAGGGAGTGCAGGGCGAGAGCGCGATCTGTTGTAGTTCGGGGGGAAACAACGCAGTTTGGTGGCCCCTCGCTTTCCCTCGTAGTAAGAAAAAAAACAAGGTGCGGGCCCCGGGATAAATACGTACATGGCAAATACGATGGTTACCGGGTATGGGGGATCAACACTAATACTTATCTAAAAATGGGAACTCCTCAACATCATCAACAACAACAACAACAGCAACAACCATCATGTTAAGAGTGTTCGCTCCAATCTGCTCGCGTGCCATTCAACACATATATCCCAAGCCATTGGTATCCGCCCTCTTCGTTTTCGATCGAACACCCTTGGGAGACATATCTTCCTTGTTTGCCACCTGCATGTAGTGCAGCCCCTATGCTAAGGGAGAAAAACGAATGGAAGGGGGAGGGAGAAAGGATGGATCACAATAGAGGAAGCAGCAGGATGGGGGCTGGGAGCAAAAAGCACGTGGCATAGCCACGCGGGCTGATCGACCGGGCGGACCCGAACGGGCGTGTCGGGAAGGCGGGCCCAAGCGGCCAGGTCGAGCACGCGGGTTGTTGACGCGTGCATCCTGGATGAATCGCGAAGATGCCTTGAAGTATTGGGGAGAAAAAAAACGCAAACGTGACTCATGAGAGGCAACAGCGCGGCGTCTGAACACATTGCATTGCGAAAACGTCCCACGCGAAAGCGCGGCTCCTGCATACATGGTGAGGAATTCTCGCGCGGGAGCGCGATTTTGGAATAAGCTGTCAGGAGGCATCAAGCGGGAACCATCGTTATTGCTGTTCTTGGTGTTGAATTCTCCGTTTCCAAAGGATAAGTATTGCTGGCCCCCCTTCTGTTTTCAATTGAAGTGCATCTCCAAGGGGTGGCCTATCTCAGTATGTCCCTGGGAAACGCGCTATCGCTTAAGACGCCGTCGCGATTCATGCAAGACGCACGCTTCAACAACCCGCCTGCACGATCTGGCCGCCTGGGCCCGCCTTCCCGACCCGCCTATAAGGGTCTGGCCGCCCGATCTGCCCGTCTGGTTCTGCCACGCGCTTTCTGCTCTTAGCCCCCTTCCTGCCATTCTATCATGTGCCCCACCCTCCTCCTTCCCACTTGTCCCTTCTTTCCATCCGTCCTCTCTTCCCCGGCCTCAAGGGCTGAACGAAATTCACGCTGCAGGTAAGACATACATACATAAAACACATGTATATATACACATATATATACACCCGCAAAAGGGGTCGATCGAAGACGAAGAAGGCGGGTATCGAGGATTGTATGTTTGTCAATTGAAATGCTTCTCCCGGTGCTCGCACCCTGTTTAACAAGGGGAAGTGAAGCGTCACCAAGCTAAATTGTTTGGCCCCGAACTACAACAACAACAACAAAAGGCTCCCGCCAGATACTTCCTCACCAATCATTCCAAAATCGCGCTCTCGCGCGGAACGTCCTCACAATGTATGCTGCAATCGCGCTCTCGCGTGGGACTTCCTCATAATGTATTCTCACACCGCGCCTTCGTCACTCAGGATTCACGCTCTCGCTGCGGATTACCTCGCGATGTATTTGGGAATCGCGCTATCGCTGGAGACTTCGTCGCGAGTCATGCAAGACGCACGCTTTAGTAACCCACCCGCCCCTTGGCCCTTCCTTCCATCCGTTCTCTCTTCCCCTGCTCTAGGGGACGCACGAAATACACGTCGCAACTAAAGCATCTACGCCTAAAAGGGCACGGCCGAGAGGAAAAGGGCAAATACCGAGGGTTTGGGATATACGTGTTGACTGGCACGCGAACGGATAAGAACGAACCGTGCTAAAACGATTGCTGCTGTTGCTGTAAAACGGGGGCCACGGGCACAAACTGGTGACACCCAGCTTTCCTAAGAAACCGGGAACGAGCCCCGGGTTGAGCACGTGAATGACAAAAATTGGTTGCACGAGAGGGGGATCCACAATACCTGCTCTCTTGCACAGGGTGTCTAGAGCTCCGACCATTTTACTTCGGCACGGCACCCCCCCCATCACCCACACATTCCACCAACCAGCGCGCCTTTCCGCCCCGACCCTTTTTTATTTCGGCACGGCACGCCCCTCCGCCCCGACCCCTTTTTTCAGGCACGGCACACCCCGTCCACACCCCCTCCGCATCCCCCCCACCCACTAGCCAGCGCGCCCCCCCGCCCCGACCCCTTTCGGCACGGCGCACCCCTCAGACCCGACCCTTTTATTCTGGCACGGCACGCCTCCTCCGCATCCCCCCCACCCACGAGCCATCGCGCCCTTCCGCCCCGACCCCTGTATTTCGGCACGGCACACCCCTCCGCCACGACTGTTTTGTTTCGGCACGGCACACCGCCTCCGCATCCCCCCACCCACCAGCCATCGCGCCCCTCCCCCGACCCCTGTATTTCGACACGGCACACCCTCCGCCCCGACCCTTGTATTTCGGCACGGCACACCCTCCGCATCCCCCCACCCACCAGCCAGCGCGCCCCTCCGCCCCGACCCCTTTTTATTCCGGCACGGCACGCACCCCCGCAACCCCCCACCCACCAGCCAGCGCGCCCCCTCCGCCCCGACCCTTTGTATTTCGGCACGGCACACCCCCGCGCGCCCCCTCCGCCCCGACCTTTTTTTGATTGCGGCACGGCAGCAGGCCCCGACACCAGTTATTTCGGCACGGCGCACCACCTCCGCATCCCCCCATTCACCAGCCAGCGCGCCCACCGCCCTGGCACCTTTTTTATTTCGGCACGGCACACCCTCGGCCCGACCCATTCATTTCGGCACGGCACACCCCCCGCACCCCCCCCAACCCACCAACCAGCAGCGCGCTCGTCCGCCCCGACCCCTTCGGCACGGCACACCCCTCCGCCCCGACCGATTCATTTCGGCACGGCGCACCCCCTCCGCATCCCCCCACCCACCAGCCAGCGCGCCCCCCCGCCCCGACCCCTTCATTTCGGCACGCCCCCCCCCCCCCCCGCATCCCCCACCCACCAGCCAGCGCACCCCCTCCGCCCCGACCCCCCCCTGTATTTCGGCACGGCATACCCCTCCGCACCGACCCCTCTTTTTGTCGGCACAGCACACCCCCTCCGCATCCCCCCACCCACCAGCCGCGCGCCCCTCCGCCCCGACACCTTTTCGTTACAGCACGGCACACCCCTCCGCGCCGACTTTTATCTTATGTCGGCACGACGCACCCCTCCGCATCCACCCACCCACCCAGCCAACGCGCCCCTCCGCCCCGACCCCTTTTATTTCGGCACGGCACACCCCTCCGCCCAGACACCTTTTTATTTCGACACGGCACACCCCCTCCGCATCCCCCCACCTACCAGCCAGCGCGCCCCCGCGCGCCCCCTCCGCATCCCCCCGACCCACCAGCCAGCGCGCCCCTCCGCCCCGACCCCTTTTATTAAGCCCACCCACCCACCCCACTCACAAGCCAGCGCGCCCCTCCGCCCCGACCCCTTTGTTTTACTTCGGCACGGCGCACCCCTCCGACCCTCCCCCTTCCCTTTGTGTGCAAGAGCCATGGCACACGTGCCACTTGTTTTCAAGAGATGAGATTTCAACGGCTCCCGCATAACACTTCCTCACAATGTAGTTCACATGTGCGCTCTCGCGCGGGAGTTCTCCATGATTTATGTAAGAATCGCGCTCCCGCGAGGTGCTTCCTCACCACATATTGCGGCGCCGTGTCCCCCCGACTCAATAATCACGCCCTCGCTATGAATTTCCGAACGATTGACTTGGGAATCGCGCTATCTCTTCGAACTTCCTTGCGTTTCATGCTGGGCTGACGCTTCAGCGACCCACTCGCGCGACCCAGCCGTCTGGGCCCGCCCGCCCGACCTGCCCGTTAGGGGCCGCCCGCCCGACCCGCCCGTCTGGTTCTGCCGCTTGCACTCCTGCTCCCAACCCTCCTCATGCAAATCTCTTACTACCGCACCCTCATGCTCCGTCCTTCTCCTTCCCCCATTGTCCCTTCCCTCCTCCTTTCATTCATTCCCCTGTTTCAGGGGCTGTACCAGGGGCTGCACCAACTACGCGCGGCAGGCAGGGAAGATCTCTCCCCAAGGGGGGTACGATCGAAGACGAAAAGAGCGCAAATCGAGGGCGTAGGACAGGAGTGCTGAATGGCACGCGAGCAGATAAGTGCGAACAATCTCAAAATAATTGAAATCGCATTTCTAAATAGGTACTGTTGATACCACCTGCCCGGTGACCATTGTTTTTTTTTCTGTTGACGCGCTCCTCGGGTTTGCCATCGAATGTGCTTGAGGATGGACCGAAGATGAACAAGGAGGCAAGGATGCAAGGGTACCCTTGGGAAGTGCATCACCCTTCGTCTCTATGCTTATTGTACATCACAGGTTGGAGATCTTCCATTGTTCCACTGTGCGGCGCCGCCCCATGAAAGGATGGACCAGGCGCCGGCCGCCGCGCGCCGTCTGTCGCCTGCTGTTCCCGGTGGAGGCTGTCGATTACGCGGTACCTCGGTGGGTGGGAGGCACGGGCGAGGCGGGGCGCTCCTCGCTATCCTCCTCCCCCTTCCTTCCTGCTCCTCCTCCTCCTCCTATTCCTCCTCCTTCCCCGTCCTGCTCGCGCCTCCTCCCCCTTCTTGTGTTTTTTTTGTTCGTGCTCCTCCCCCCCCGCACTCCCTCCTCCTTTCTCTTCCTCCCCCTCCTCCCCCTTCTCTTCTCTCTCCTCCTCCTCCTCCTCCTCCTCTTCTCTCTCCTCCTCCTCCTCCTGTTTCCCCCTCCTCCCCCTTCTCGTTTTCCTCCTTCTCCTTTTTTTCCTCCTCCTTTTTCCACCTCCAGGTGGCCCGAGCCGCTGGGAGAAGCGGCCCTCTCGCCCTCTTCCGGGATGAGGACCGCACGCGCTCTCTCCGGGGGGCCTTCTCCGCCCTCGGCGGCCACGCCGGCGGCCGCGCGCCCCGCAGGGACAGATCGAAGGCCCGCTGGTCTGCGTCGGGGGGCAGGAGTCAGCCCGTGTGCGGCGTCAGGACTGCCTCGGCTCGCAGATGTCGCTGGTGAGTGCCCCTGTCTGAAAATTTGTAGGTATTCGCCGACTGCCATTGATGTCATGTTACCGACTTGCCGTCGCTCGGACGTCCATGTCCCGTGTATTTGTCGGGGTCGCGCGTGTTTTTTTTGCTCGATGGTCCGGGATTGTCCTCGATGGCTCTCGCCGAGGAAAAAACGCACACGTCCGAGCGATGCTCAGAGGACTGCCTCGGCTCGCAGATATCGCTGGCGAGTGCCCCTGTCTGGAAGTTTGTAGGTACAGTCGGGGCGTTGACCTAAGGAACCCTAAATAAGAAACGAGGCCCCTTTTTTCCACAAGCTAAACTTCGATTTCCGATCGAAAACATAAGGAAAACCGAAGGCAAATGTATAACCATCAAGGAACGCCGAGCCCCTTCCCAACGAAAAAGGGCTCCTTCTTCAGGGCCCCGACTGTATTCGCCGGTTGCCATTGGTGTCATGTTACCGGGCAGAGTCTCGTCGTGGTCCGCGCGTCAGGCCCTCCAGCCAGTGGCATCACAGTCCTCCCGCAGAGCAGCCGGCTCATCAGGCACCACATCCAACGCGTCACGCACCTGTTGCATGGCGCGCTGCGCAAGCGGCCAGGCTTTCCCAAAAAAGGCCAAATTCGGCTGCGATGGCGTACGAACCATATAATGGTCTGGGGATCTCTTTGCTCTGGGGCTCCCCAGAAAAAAAAACATGACAAACCTGACGCCTGGCAGACTCCACACTGGGTTTGCGGGGGACTCGGAGCACGCAGACGAGAGCCCGCCATGGTCGTCCGGGTTACAGGAAGCGACCGGATGCAGAAAGGTGGAGTATCCAACCTTTGGTGGTGCCACGACGCCACCACTGCTTTCTACTCGGTCAAGCACAGCTCGAGCCTCGCGATTCCAGACTCACTATACTGCGACTAGTACCTCGAAATCATCGAAGATCGCATCAAGGGTTCAAACTCGAGGATGAGGCGGGGTGCTTCTGGCTTCGGCCAGGCAGTGGCGTCTTCCCAGGCGATACTGGAGCCACTCGCATTTTCGCGCGCATGTTCTCTCGGCCAATTTTGTAGCAGCCTGCCGACACGTCACGTGGAGCTGGATGGCACATCGCTGTCGAGCCTCGCGTGCCATATGACGAGGATGGGACGGACATGCGACAGATAGCTCTAACAGGATTCGTAGACGACATGGCGAACAAGATGCTGGAAATTGGACGAGGAGGAGCAAGACCCATAGAAGCAGGATCAGCTTCAGAGACTACAGCAATCGACGGGGGCAGAAGGAAGGTGGGAGCTAGCAAAAGCGTCAGCAACCAAGAAAGCAGGTCGTTTCTCACAAGTGCTGGCGCATACGAACTTGCTCGCTAACTCCATCGTGGGCACTCGTTCGGTGGCAACTCGTGGGACCTCCCGTACCATCCTGTCGGCTCCTGCGGATAGACGCTGATCGACGCTGGCCGACCCTGACCGACGCTACATCGGCGCTACTCGACGCTAACCGACGCTAAATCGGCGCTATCTCATCGACGCCCAGACGCTGATCGACGCTGGTCGACGCTGAAGACGGCATTAAGAGGGTACACCAAGCTTCCATGATTTGCGACTGAAGGGCACTCGCTAGTAGCTGGCACCACCAAGCACCGTGCCAGGCATCTCGGCGGACACTCCCCCGCTGCATTTCTTACCCGTGCACGAGCTGCTGGAGAGGCAGCATTCACTACGCGTGAGCTCTTATTGAATTGGTAAGGTTCGATACTCGAATGCAGCCTGGAAACAAAGAGTCAACTTAATTGATGGCCTCCTTGTGGACGGCGCGCTGTCAGGAATGGAACTGTGGGCAACAGGTATAGGTCCCCCGGTTCCTCGAGATCTCGTTGGGCTCGAAAAATTAATCGTGGCCAGGGGGGAGGCGATTCTGCAGAGGACGTGCAAACGGGAAGAGGGAAACACTTATACGCTATCTAACCATGAAGTGCTAGGCAAGTTCGGGATTGAGCCCCTTGTATGGAGCTTAAACTGACACGAGTGTAATCGCATTACGTGATGTCCAGGGCCAACAAAAATCCACTGGAAGATCTGGGGAGCTATGTTAGGAAGTATGGCGGTGGATGGGGAGGTGCTAAAGGAGGGATGGTTGTTAAAGGTCATCCTGGTCACTTCATATGCAGCACGACATAGATGCTCTCGGCGCCAAGCAGCTAGGAGCTGACTTGCTAGAAGATGCAGATATGCGATTGGATAGTTTTGTTCGATCTTGGAGGAGAACTCCAAACTATTGATGTCAGCCAAATGCGTCAGGAGTCCCTCAGCCCCCAGTCGTCACCAGCACCGCTACACCGTCCAACGAGACGGGCGAATTCGTTTGAAAAGAGTTTCTCCAGATGGGTCACAATGTATTACTACATGGCCGACGCACAAACAACTCATCGTTCATATCGTTCGACATCAGGGGGGACACATGACAAGCCTCATATCGCACGTATCTGCACGATAAACAATAATTGCATGATATGTTCAAATGTGTTTCGAGATCGTACTGTAGCTCCACAATATAAAAGAAAAACGAAACCTGGTTCGTAAGTCCTGTCCGCTCGAAGAGTTCGATAACGAAGCCACGCTGTCCGAGCACCTCTCTCACCATCTCCTACCACTCTTGGCATCTGATTTTCACATCAAGAGCGTATGGAGGCCGCATCATCATCAAGACTGGCGAGGTCGAGCAGCAAGAATATCGTAAGCGACTCCGAACAGCAGAGCAAGAAGCAGGAAGGCAGGAAGGCGAGCTGCACGAGGCGATGCCGGAGGAGGGAAGGGAGGCTGGCAGCGGCAGCAACAGCGTCCGAGGCAAACTCGTCACTCAACTCGAGAATCGTGTGAGAACCCTGGAGCAAGTGAGCTGCACCACCGTGCCAGTCCAGCAGAAGCACAACCTGGTCGAGGCAGTGTCAAACAGCTTCCAAGACTGCATGCAAGTCATGAGGTCCATCCTGGCAAAGAGAAGGCCAGCCCTACGCCCCAAGCCCTATTCGCAACTCTCGCCGTCAGCGAACACTCGCGGCCCGCGGACTCCTCAGCCGGAGCGCACTCGGGCAAACCAGCGTGCAGGCGCCTCCAGCTCATCGACACCTCCTGGATGGGGTCGGCGTAGACGGGGTCAGAGGATCGCGCCGCATCGCCGATGCATCGGCGATGCACCAGCGATGCATCGTCGACGTCGGCGATGTATCGGCGACGTCGACGTGAAGCGAATCGGGCTGCAAATCGAGCCGCATAGGCACTGCACCGGCGATGTGGCGCGACCCTCCGGCCCCATGTACTCGGACCCCATCTAGGAGGCCTAGAGCTCATGAAGGCGAAGTCGACCCGTTTCAGAATGCCCATTGGATCCAGGAGATGCTCATGCCACTCCCGTTCGATCGCCCCCGGGCCAGGAGCCAGCTCCGTCGCACGACGTTGCCGCTGCGAGGCAGCATCCTTCTCCCTCGAGGTGAGGCCCTGGCCGCGACGCTGGCGAAAGAGCTTCGAGGAAGAGGAGGAGGTCGGCGACGGGGCCTGGGCAGAGGCTCAGCTCCTCCTCCTCCTCCTCCTCCTCCTCCTCCTCCTCCTGGGCAGCCAGCAACGCAGGGGGTGTGGGCGACTGTGGAGTAGGAAATGTGTAAGCGGCTGCGCAGTTTACAGTGGAGGCCAATCCACAAGAAACCTTCCACGAGAAACCCAACCCGGAGACCCCAGGACGTCCATTGATGCTTGGTGCGGGAACGTCGCGCCGGGGGCGTCGCGCCTTCCACAGCAGAACCATCGAAACCCAAGAAAGCCAGGGCACCCTGGAGGCAAGCAGGGTGTTTCTTGGCATGGGCCTCCACTGCAGGTGCAAATGTGACGTGCCATCGTGGCCCGAGGGGCAAGATGGCCAGGTGGCTGGGAGGCGGGAAGGCTGGGAGGCGGGAAGCAACCGAAAGGCTGTGGGGAGGAGGAGGAGGAGGAGGAGGAGGAGGAGGAGGAGGAGGAGAAGCTGCGATCCTCCGAGGCCGCTCGCCCATGGTGGACCCGAATGCTGCTGCCCTATCAGCCTGCTGCGTGTGTGCATGTGCGTTCGGCCTCCTCCCTCGGCCGCTCTCCTCCGCCCCTCTGCCCGTTCCCCCCCCCCTGGCAGGAGAAGCATTCCAGCGCGTGCAGTCTGACTGCCCCAGCCTGGGCTACAGTCGGGGCGTTGACCCAAGGAACCCTAAATAAGGAACGAGGCCCCTTTTTTCCATGAGTTAAACTTCGATTTCCGATCGAAAACATCAGGAAAACCCGAGGCAAGCTGCGAAACACTTAAGGAACGCGGAGCCCCTCCCCAACCAAAAGGGTTCCTTCTTCAGGGCCCCGGCTGTACGTTTTTTCAGGATGGGCATCGGACGGCTTCCATGGTGCTGCTGCTCCTCCTCCTCATCCCCCGTTGCTCTTCCTCCCCCTCCCCATCGCTCATCCTTCCTCGTCCTGCTCGCTCCTCGTCCC
Source organism: Prorocentrum cordatum (assembly GCA_963575745.1). Classification (NCBI taxonomy): domain Eukaryota; class Dinophyceae; order Prorocentrales; family Prorocentraceae; genus Prorocentrum; species Prorocentrum cordatum. The sequence continues at coordinate 92,584 of CAUYUJ010015082.1, read as the reverse complement.
CCTTCTCTTTTTCCTCCCCCTCCCCCCTCATCAGTCCTCATCCTCTCCCTTCTCATCCCCCGGCCGCGAGCGGAAAAGACGAGGGAGGTTCATGAGGATGAGGGAGGAGGAGGAGCTCATCATCATCATCATCATCATCATCATCATCATCATCATCATCATCATTATCATCATCATCAGCATCATCATCAGCATCATCATCATAAGCAGCATCATCATCATCATCAGCAGCAGCATCATCAGCATCAGCATCAGCATCAGCATCATCATCATCATCATCATCATCAGCAGCATCATTCCACCAGTATCAGTATCGGTATGAATACCAGTCTCATTACCAGTATCAGTCTCAGTATCATCATCAGCATCATCATCATTACCATCATAATCATAATTAGCATCAGCATCAGCAGCATCATCATCGTCAACATCATCGTCATCATCCTCAGCATCAGCATCAGCATCATCATCAGCAGCAGCATCATCATCAGCATCATCATCATCATCATCGTCATCATCATCGTCGTCGTCATCGTCATCGTCATCGTCATCGTCATCATCAGCAGCATTGTCACCACCATCATCAGGAAGGCATCCCGAGGCTGGCGCTCGCTTTGGCAGCTGGTCTTGCCGTCGCGGCGGTGGCGGCGGCGGGGGGCGCTGGGGGCTCGGGAGGAGGAGGCTCGCGGCAGCAGCAGCAGCGGCAGCAGGAGCGGTCAGGAGCTCGCAGCAGCAGCAGCGGAGCCCAGGCCCCCGAGCCCCCCGTGGAACCCCACAACTCAGGCAGTCCCGCTGGAGGCATCCCGCGCGCGGGCGCGGGCGTCGCTGCCGCGGAAGCTGGCCCACCTCCCCCAGAGGGGGGAACCAAACGTTCCCAGGGGTCCTGTCGGTACCAAGGTTTCTGTCGTTGAGGCGCTGCCGCCCTGGTGGAACGTTTCCTCTCGCGAGTCGCACCGCATGTTTCGTGCTCAGGGCGTAGTTTTCTGTATTGTGTGCGGAGGGTATACGTCTTCGGTCCGTGTCATGAAGCTTGGCGAGGCCTGCCGAGAGCGCCCCGCCTCAAAACGCCATCAGGAGGGCTTGAAGCGTCTGAAACGCGGCTTGCACCCCACCAACGGTGGGTCGCAGGCAAAACTCGGCCCGCCCTCCCCCCTGCCTCCGCGGGATCGCTCGAGGTCGCCAGCAGGCAGGAAGAGCCTCAGGCGTAATGTAGCAATGCGAGGGAGAGACCGCGAGTCAGCGGATGCCCCCCCCCTGGGAAAGCGGGGTCATCATCGTCGTCATCATCAGCATCATCATCAGCTTCATCATCATCATCATCATCATCATCATCATCATCATCATCATCATCATCATCATCATCATCATCAGCATCAGCATCAGCATCAGCATCAGCATCAGCATCATCAGCATCATCATCAGCAGCAGCAGCATTTGCATCAGCATCATCATCAGCATCATCATCAACGTCATCATCACCATCACCATCACCATCACCATCACCATCACCATCATCATCGCCATCGCCATCGCCATCGTCATCGTCATCAGCATCGTTATTGCCGTGGTCATCGTCAGCGTCAACATCAGCATCACCATCATCACCAGCATCATCAGCACCATCATCATCAACACCACCATCTAGCATCTGCATCATGGAACGCTGCAACATGTGAGCCGGATACACTCGAAAACGTCGCGCGGACCAGGGTGCCTCTTGAAAGGCGCTCTCCCAAACAATAGGTTTCCCCTGGCAGGGGTCATATATCAAGGACAGAAGCATGGAGGAAGGACACCACCTGTCCTGGCGCACGCGAGCTCCTCCTGCCAATGGTTTTCTTCGATGGCGCGCGGCCCGCCCGCGGGGCGAACGCCGAAGGGGAGCCGGGAGGGCGCAGGGCGGACGGCAGAGCCGACCGCGGGGGGCAAAGAGAGGCCGCCGAGAGAGGGAAGCGAAAGAATAGGCGGCGGGCAGGGCGGCAGGGCGCACCCTGGAGGACGAGGAGGTGGCGGAGGAGGGCAAGGACGAAGAGGAGGACGTAGAGGAGGGGGAGGAGGGGGGGGAGGAGGAGGAGGAGGAGGAGGAGGAGGAGGAGGAGGAGGAGGAGGAGGAGGAGGAGGAGGAGGACGCGGAGGAGGAGGACATCCGCATGAGGAGGTGGCGGCAGAGCACCCACACGGGTGAGCTGCGCGCCATTGCCAAAGTCCCCTGCGCTTGGCTGTGCTACGGCCCTGCTTTCTCACCAGGGCCGGGCCGGCAGGGGGCCCGCCCCGAAGCTCAAGGACCGAGCTCCGAGGTGGCTCCGTAAGAAGAGAGGCTCGCTACCTCACATCGCGAGTCCCGTCGGGTCAATGCGGGGGGGGCAGCTGCTGGCCCTTCCGCGTGCCCTAGGGGAAGGGGGACGCGCGGGCTTAGCAGGGCGCCCAAGCCAAGGGGGGGAGGAGACGCCGACACGACCTCAAAAGGAGGGGAGAGGGGAGAGACGAAAGGCCCGCGACCCCAAACTGTTGCTGGGGGGGGGCTCCTGCTGCTTCTACATAGGTATGCGCCCTTTCCTCCCTCCATCCATCCTCCCTCTTCCAATCCCCTGCGTCCCGTCACGTCAATGTGGGACCCGTGGAAGTCTCGGACCATGTTGCGGGGCGGCTTCTTCGTCCCAGGCGCATGTGTGATGGCCCCGTGACCCGGAAGCAGTCCCCAGACACCAAGCAATTCAATACTGCGAACATGTATACATGATGTGTGTGTACGTTTGTGTGTGCGTGCGTGCGTGTGCGTGCGTGTGCGTGCGTGTGTGTGCGTGTGCTTTTGTGTGCGTGCGTGCGTGCGTGCGTGCGTGCGTGCGTGCGTGCGTGCGTGCGTGCGTACCCAGAATTCCACTGGGCCTTGCCCTTCCGGGGCGCTGCGCCCACCCTGGCGGCACACCCACCCGTCCACTTACCCCCCCGCCCTCTGGGCGCCTGCACCGCCATGGGCTTCGCGTGCTCTTTCAAATCCTGCCTACTGCTAGGTCGGCCGTATTCTCCTACAGGCGGGCTTTGGAAGAAAAACGAAACACACGCAAAAAATACACAAAGATAGCCAAACATACAAGACAAATCGTCCCCAGACTACGTGCTCACTATTCTTGAACATTCATCCTGTCGAAGGACAGGCCCGACTCAAACCTATTCTTGTTCCTCCGGCCCCGGCCACCCGCTGCTTGTTACGCGGCCGCACGGCTGCGCCTTGCACTCCTTCGGCACGCCCGCGAAGGACTTCAGATTCTGAGCAAATACCGCCTCCATTCGCCTTTCCCACTTCCCTCTCCGCTTCCTGTGCCCCAGTTCGCTTCCGGCGTGCCTCGCCCGTAGCCTTACCGGCGCATGCACCAGCTTCGACTCGCTTGCGCCCGCTGACTGTAAAAGTACGTGTGTGAAGGCGAATGCGTTTGAGTGTATGGAAATGTGTGTGCCTGTCAGTGTGTGTGAATGTGTGTGTTGTTCCAGAACGCCGCAATCTGAGTGCTCGAGAATCGGCCCCTAGATCTCTCCTGGGGCGCGAGGGCACTCTGGCTGGAAGTTCGAAGCGGATCCAGCCGTGGCCACAAGAGCGCCCCGGGAGCCCAAAAGGAGGCCAACAAAAACAGCCCAGAATCTCGATACTCGATGATCGACCCCCGCAGGCGTACCGCCCACCTTCTGCAGCAACTCATGGGAGCCTCCCCACACCGTCTGGTTTGGCTCTTACGAATCGACGCTAACCGGCGCTGAGTCGACGTTCATCGATTAGCAGGCGCTAGTCGACGCTAAAACACTCTAACGACAGAATTGCAACGGCACACACGGCTCCCGCGATTTGCTACCACCACCCACCCGTCCCAGCTTCCAACCATCCCGACAGAACGTAGCAATATGTCGGGCATGTCCTCCTACAGGCGGAGTTTGAAAGACAAATGAAACATAGTCTAAAAGTAATCCAGAACAGCGAAAGGTACACGAAAGAAAAATCGCCACCACAGTATGTTTTACCATTATTGAAATATTCCTCCTGTAGAGGGACATGCCCGACTTAGCGCAGCCAGGGCGCATGTAAACGATGACGACGACCATGCTCAGCACCACCAACCCGGAGACCAACTGGATGAACGGCGGCCGCCCGTTCTGCGGGCCGGAAGGGTCTCTGACGAGGGAGGACCCGCCCGAGGATCGGCCGAAGAGGAGGAGGAGGACAGAGAATCGGCAAACACCGCGCGGGATGTATCTTCTGGATGTGGGTGTGTTGGGCCTCGTTTCCGGGCCCGGGCCCGACGGAACTTCTTCCAGGGTGAAAAGCCAAAGGATGCCAGGATGGACCCCTGGAGGGGGGGAGGTCCAAGGGCACGTCTTGAGCGGACTCTGTTCGGAGGACGACAGAAGAAGATCGAGATACCTGGGCCCTCCCTGCTTCGGTGGACCTCCAAAGGCCTATGGGCCATGGGCCCCGTGCACCTCGGAGGGAGGAAGAAGGAGGGAGGGAAGGAAGCAGCGCGCGATGTCGGTCCGCCAGGACCGGCCCTCAGAGGGCATCGCGGGGGGTAGAGCCCTCACAAGATGTTTGGGGTAAGAGTCGGACATCGGAACTGGAGGAGTCGGAGAGATGGAAACTGGAATCGGAAAGACGACCAATTGCAGAGAGATGGGAGCTGGAGCCAGAGGGATGGGAGCTGGAGTTCGAGAGATGGGCGCCAGAGTCGGGAAGGTGGGGGCCGGAGAGGGAGGGTGTCAGGAGGTCGGGGGTAGGGCAGCAAGCAGAGGGTCCCGAGGAACTTCCCCGACCTTTTTGTCTGAAGGGGGGGAGCCCCGCTGGCAATCCATACCAAACTGGCTGCCAGGTGGAACGTCTGAGCGGAAGCTGGTGGTCAGTACGACTTGGCGTGGTTTGAAAGCGAAGTCGAACGCCGAATGATGTCCCCTGAATTCATCTCGGCGCCTCAAGCAAGCTGGAGGGCCCCTGGAAACCTGTGGAGGCCTCGAGGAATCTCTGGGTGGCTTCCGAGGGAGAGAGGGGGGGGCGGGGATCGATCCTCGGTCCTGGGACCCCCCTCCTCTCTCCTCCACCTCCCAGCCGCATCCGCTCAAAAGCCGCGTTCTCGGGGCCCTCCCAGGGCCCCCCCCGAAAGTCAAACAGCTGGATCCCCCTGGTGTTCCCGCGTGATGCTCATTTGAAAAACTGCCTTGCCTGGGCGTGGCTGAACTGGTGTGGTTGTGCTTACTGGTCACTCAGGGTACTACTGCACGCCGATCGACGTGACGTGGAGCAGGGAAACTGGGTTGAGGAGGAGGAAACAGGAAAGGACAGCAGGAGAAAACCAACGATGAGCGAAGACGGGGGACTCGAAGACAAATAGGGGGTGGGAGGAGGAAGATGATGGCGGGGACGAAAAGGAGCAGAAGGAGGAGAAGGACGAGGCTGATTGTGACCACGAGGAAATGGACGGGGAGAAACAATGATTCATAAAGGAAATCGGACGGGTCTGAAACGACGGACGGAGAAACATAATTGGAGAAGACCCTGGGGGAGGGAAATTGATGATAGTGGTGGTTCTGACGATGACGATGACGATGGTGATGATGTTCGTGATGATGACGCCGAACAAAGAGAGAACGCACTTCGAAATCAAACCAGTGGATATGTCGGAACCCGGAGGGGTTAGGGCGTCCAACATTCAAAAGCGCCTGGAGATCGGGGGGGGGATCCCCGCGGGGTGAGGGGAGGGTTCGAACCGAGCGGCTCCCCCCTTTTCAAAGGGCGGGGGGCTCGCACCAGGTCCCCGACCCCTTTTTTCCCCACATCCAAAGTGGGGTTCTTGTTTTCTCTGCACACCCCGCGCAGGAACACTCACCCCACCCCCTCTCCTCTTCTGCCTTCGCACACTCACTCACTCACTCATCATCATCACCACTCAGTCACACTCACACTCACTCACACTCACTCACACTCTCTCATCATCAACATCAGCATCATCACTCGCGCTCTCTCACACGCTCAGTCACTCACATACTCATCATCATCATCACCACCATCATCATCATCATCACTCGCACTCTGCCACACGCTCACTCATTCACAGACTCACCTGGAGGAAGTCTCAGGCGGGAGCTTCGTCTGTGAGTGAATTGTGAGGAAGTCTCAAGCGGGAGCCCCCTCCCTATGGGGCCCGCAGATCACGTTGGTAATCCGAGCGGGTCATCCAAACCCTGTAACTGTCGTCACTTTTGGGCTCCTCAAGCTTGAGTACGGAGGAAGTCTCAGGCGGGAGCCTCGTCTGTGAGTGAATTGCGAGGAAGTCACAGGCGGGAACCCCTCCATATGGGGCCCGCGCTTCATGTTGGTAATCCGAGCGGGTCATCCAAACCTTGTAGCTGTCGTCACTTTTGGGCTCTTCAGGCCTGAATTTGGAGGAAGTCTCAGGCGGGAGCCTCGTCTGTGAGTGAATTGTGAGGAAAGTCTCAGGCGGGAGCCCCCTCCCTATGGGGCCCGCAGATCACGTTGGTAATCCGAGCGGGTCATCCAAACCTTCTGTCGTCACTTTTGGGCTCTCGCGCTGCCAGAACGCCATTCCCGGGCCACATTGTGCATGCCCGGAGCCAACTGTAGGCCACTTCGTGTTCTTCGTGTTCCCAGAACACCATTCCCGGGCCACATGTTGAAACCCCGGAGCCAACTGTAGGCCACTTCGTGTTACACCATTCCCGGGCCACATTCTGGATGTCCGGGAATGGCGCTCCTGGAGTTCGACAAGAGAGCGGTTTTGTCCAGGGCGGAGGCGAAGCAGCTCGCGGCAGAGCTGGGTTTCGTGCTGCCCGCCTGAGCGCGGCTGCGCCCCGCTCGAAGCCCGCGGGGTTGTCCCAACGGCTTGGTCTTGCGCGCAAGCGGCTCGCGGGGTTGTCCCGACAGCCTGGCCCGCGGGGTTGTCCCAACGGCTGCGCGACGTGGCCATTAGAGAACGCGCCTGTGCTGGCCGAGGCGGCGACGGCGCCGAGGAAAACCGACATGCGCGCTCGTGCAATGGAAAGGCGAGGCGGTGGCGGGGCGCGAAAAAAACAGGAGGGCGAGGTCGGGGGCAACGTGGGGAGCGGGGGGGGGGCCGCGCCAGGGCGAGAAGAAATATACGCAGAAGGGACAGTCAGGACGCCTCACCAACCACGAGGACGACGGTGAGCGCTTTTTCCAGATTCGCCCAGAGGATTCTCATGTGGGGTCCTTCCGTCGGAATAATTCACTCAGTAAAACCCGATTAGTGCTCGATCGAACTCTAGTCGAATCGTACTAGAGCTGGCTCTAACATTGATGGCCATGAGGCCCAGCTCTACTTCACTCGCACCGGGGCTCGATCCAAGTCTGATTGAATCCCACAACAGATGGATCAAAGTTCAATCGCATCCTAGCCGGGTTCGGTCCAACTCGAGTAGATCCTACTATAGATGGTTATGACTCGAATTGAGCTCTCCGAAGGACCGATCCATCTCATATCGATTCCTACTATAGCTACTTCCAATTCTACTTGAACCCCACTCGGGCTCGATCCAACTCTGATATAATCCCACTACAGCTGGATCAAAATTCAATCGCATCCTAGCAGGGTTCGATCCAACTCGAGTAGATCCTACTATAGATGGTTCAGGCTCGGATTGAGTTCTCCGAAAGACCGATCCATCTTATACCGACTGCTACTATAGCTACTTCCAACTCTACTTGAACACTACTAGGGCTCGACCCACCTCTGATAGAATATGACGATGGCTGGGTCTAGTTGAATCGCATCCCAATCGGGCTCGATCCCACCCCAATAAGGCTCGATCCAGATTTACTACAATCCGACAGTAGCCAGTAGCTTGATCCAGCCCTAAGTGACTCCTTCTAGGGGTCGATCCATTTCAAACAGAGTTCTAGTATAGCTACAACCAGCTCTGGTGAAATCCTCTAAGGACTCCATCTCAAACTTTAATCCTACTACAGCTGGAAGTAGTTCGAATTCCATCATATTCGGGCTCGATCCAACTCAAAGTAAGAGTATTTCTGGGGCTCGATGCAGCTTCAATAGCATCCCACTACGGCTGATTCGTCGTCGTTGCCCGACGGCGCTGGCGCTGGCGCTGGCGCTCGTCGTCGTCGGTCGCCACTGGGGAGGGAGGGGAGGGCCGCCCCCCCCTGTTCGAACCCCCCCTCCGGAATTCAGGGAGGGAGGGGCCACCCCGTTCGACGCCCCCCCACATAAAGGGGGTGGGGGTGACCAGGAAGCAGGAAACGCTACGGGAGGCGCCCCGCGCCCGTCGCTAGACACTTTGGAAAACAAATGTTGCCAGCGTCTGCGGGGGCGCCCCGATCAGACGCGCGCTTCCAGGGCTCCAGTCGACCGCTCACTTCGACCATCGTCCGTCGCCACAACGGTCAACGGTGTCCAACAACCTGTCCTTCCGGATTTGTTGCTGCTCTACCAATCCAGGGACGCCACACTTCTGAAATGCATATTCGGCTTTATGCGTAGCGCGTTGCATCTGATCTGCCCAGGGTTCGGTCTCCACCAGCTCGTGACACCTCCGCGGTGTAGACACAATATTTCTCATCATTTTACACCCTTCAACCCTCAACGAGCGTTCCGAAACGCTCTGAACGCTCTGGGTCGGATTACCCTCGTCCTAGCCCCGTCCGATCTAGGCCCCTGACGAGTCGGCTAAACGCAAGTGGCCCTAGGCAAGAGTGACCTTCGGTGCGCAGCTTTCGGGGAGCCGCGGGGGGACCAAACCCCAACGCGCAAGACGCAACTATCGCATCGCGTTCGGTGAGCGGGGGACCCACGTGGGCCCGCACCACAAGAGGTTACTCCGGCGAAAGGTTACTCTTAGAACAATAATGCTGATAGTAATAAAAATAAGGAATAACAAATAATAATACTAGTAGGAATATGAATAATAATAATAATAACAATGATAAGACATGATAACAATAAAAATAAAAATAATTAGACGAGTGACCAAGCAAAACAGCATAAACATGAACGTTTGGCGCTCCGCGCGGACTTCTTGGATCTGCGCTGGCCGCCCCTCCCTGGCGCGGAACGCGCCAGGGGCGGCGCCGGAGGCGCCGCCGGGGAGGCCCATCGCGGATCCGAGAAATCCGCGCGGAGCGCCAAGAGTTATGTTTATGCCGTTTGTTCGTCTTCGATCTTACGTTCGGGTCGGGCGAAAGGGGGGGATAGCAAAGGGGGGGGGGTGAGAATCAGCTCACGTAGCTGATTCTCCCGGCGCCTCCCGGCGCCGGAGGCGGCCATGTATCGAGGAATGGGCCCCTCGGTGAGGCCACAACCAGCTGCATGCAGCAGATTTCGTACCCCCCCCTTTCCCAATCCCCCTCTTTCGTCCGGTCCGATACGTGCCGTCGAGCCGTCGAGAAATCCGCGCGGAGCGCCAAAAGTTTATGTTTATGCCGTTTTGCTTGGTCAC
>CAUYUJ010015082.1:45619-80619 GCA_963575745.1 Prorocentrum cordatum | reverse complement strand
CAGAGCGAACGTAGGCGCTGCCGCTGTTGCCAGCGGAGGAGCAAGAGTTGGTGCTGGCGATGACGTTGGCGACGGTGCTGGCCTCGGTTCTGGCGTCGTTACTCACGTCCGTGCTGAAGCCGCCGATGATGCTGGAGCTGACGTAGGCGCTGGCGCTGGTGTTGGCGTAGGCGCAGGCGTTGTTGCCAGCGCAGGCGACGGCATCGATGTTGGCGTCGGCGCCGGCGTACGCGCCAGCGTCTGTGTTGGCGACGGTGCTGGCGGCGGTGCTGGTGTAGGCGACGGCGTAGGTGCTGGCGTCGGTGATGACGTCCGTGTTGGTGAACGCACTGGCGGGGGTGCCAGCGCAGGCGCTCACGTTCGTGCCGGCGTCAATGCTGGCGCCTGTGCTGAAGGAGTGCTGGCGCCGGTGATGATAGCGGTACTGGTGGAGGCGCTCGCGTTCGTGCCGGCGCAGGAGCGGAAGTTCGTGCTGGCGTCGGTGCTGGCGTCGGCGCTGGCGTTGGTGCTGGCGCCATCGCAGGCGTTCCTGCTGGCGTCGGTGCTGGCATCGGTGCTGGTGTAGGCGTCGGCGCTGGTGCTGGCGTCGGTGATGACGTCGGTGATCCTGTAAGCGCTGGCGCTGGTGCCGACGCTGGCGCCGGCGTGAGTGCTGACGTCCGTGCTGGCGTCGGCGCTGGTGTAGGCGCTGCTGTTGGTGCCGGTGCCACCGCAGGCGTTCGTGCTGGTGCCGGTGCTGGCATCGGTGTAGGCGTCGGCGTTGCAGGTAAAGAGCTTGCGCACCGGTTAGCTGGGCAGCTACCGGTGCGCTGCGGCCTGGCGGCGGTGCTGGTGTAGGCGTCTGGTGTAGGCGCTGGCGTCGGTGGCGGCGTAGGCGCAGTCGTTGGTGCTAGCGCCTGTGCGAACCGCTTAGCTGGACAGATAACCGGTTCGCTGCGGTCTGGTTGCGGTGCTGGAGTCGGCTCTCGCGTTGGTGCCTGCGCAGGCGACCGCGCTCGTGCTGGCGTCAGTGCTGGCGTCGACCCTGGTGTAGTCGCTGGCGTTGGTGCTGGCGCAACCTCAGGCGTTGATGCTGGCGTCGGTGCTGGCGTCGGTGATGCCGTATGCGCTGGCGTCTGTGCTGGCGTCGGTGCTGGCGACGGTGCTGGTGTAGGCGTCGGCGTTGGTGCTGGCGTCGGTGATGACATCGGTGCTGGTGTAGACGCTGGCGTTGGTGCCAGCGCAGGCGCAGGCGTTCCCGCTGGCGTCGGTGCTGGCGTCGGTGCTGATGGAGGCGTCGGCGTTGGTGCTGGCGTCAGGGATGCCAGCAGTGCTGGTTTTAGGCGCTGGCGTTTGGTGCCGGTGCAGGCGCGGAAGCTCGTGCTGGCGGCGGTGCTGGCGTCGGCGTAGGCGTTGGTGCTGCCACCATCTCAGGCGTTCATGCTGGCGTCGGTGCTGGCATCGGTGCAGGCATCCGTGTTGATGTCCTGATTGCATCGGAACTGGCAGGCGCCGGCGTTGGAGTCGGCGTAGGCGCAGACGCTGGCCCCGGCGGGGGCCGGAGGTGTTGGCGCTCAGGCGGTGATGCTGGCATCGGTGCTGGCGTCGGTGATGCCGCAGGCGCCGGCGTCTGTGCTGGCGTCGGTGCTGGCGACGGTGCTGGTGTAGGCGTCGGCGTTGGTGCTGGCGTCGGGACATCGGTGCTGGTGTAGACGCTGGCGTTGGTGCCAGCGCAGGCGCAGGCGTTCCCGCTGGCCTCGGTGCGGGCGTCGGTGGTGATGGAGGCGTCGGCGTTGGTGCTGGCGTACACACACACACATACATACACATATACACATACAAACACAGACAAGCACACACACACACACTGTTGTAGCACATTCGTATTTTTCGCAGCTTCTGATAAGACAACCCAAGGGAGGCCCAAGATCGTCACAAGACGGCCGATGAGGCCACCAAGAGGGCCCGAAGACGGCCCAAAAGGGCTCCGAGACGGCCTCAGGGGCCCCCAAGACGGCCCACGAGAGCCCCAAGAGAGCCCAAGAGGAATACGAACTGACATGTCGAGCCTTTCCCCGCAAGATGGCCCCAAGAGCCCCCCAGAGGCCCCCGAGGCAGCCCCAAGAGGCCCCAAGAGGCCCCAAGAGGCCTCCAAAAGGCCCCCGAGATGCCCCAACGAGCCTCCCAGGTGCACCCAAGACCCCTCCCAGAGGCCCCTGAGAGGCATCCCAAGAGACCCTCCGATTCATCCACGAGGCTCCTGACCTACAGCCCAGGCACGGTGGCGGGTTGGACCGAAGGCCACTACAGAACTTCCACAACCGTCGCAGGCTCCGACTCCTTCTAGGGGTCGGCGGAATGGCATAAGCCACGTTCTGGAAACATGCACGAATCCTTGCTCAATAATTATCTTTGCATTCCCCCCCCCACACTTCCCATATTTTCCTATATGCTCCTGGGAATGGACAGTCAACTGTTGTCTCTCCCAACATTCCCCATCGGCGGGGTCGGCGGCGTGCCCAGAGGGGAAATGAGAGGGTTCAGACGGCCGGAGGGTTTCTGCGCAGCCCCGCCGCCTTCTGAGAAGGCCTTCTCCTTCTCAGTTCCTCCCCGGGCGCTCCCGACGGGAGGGCTCAAGCTCAGACATGATCGCGTCGTGCAAGAATCACGACGGGAAGCTTTTGGCCGTGTTCGGCTTCTGGGGGCCCTCGCCCGGCTCAGGGGCAGACTGAAACGGGTCCCGGGGAATGGGTGGGGACTTCCAGGGACCCCGTGGCGAGAAGGCTGGACAACGCACGTCTGGGGGAGGACGCAGGAGGACTTCGGGGCCCCAAAACCGTTTAGTGACGGACTGCGTAGTGACCTGCGGTCCGTCACGAGGAGGACGCGGGAGGAGGAGGAGGATGACCCAATGATTACCCCAAGCCGACTCTGATGGGACATGCTACTTCAGGGGACATCACTCGAGTGGCCTCACTTCAGGAACACGCTGAAGGACCCACGAGCCCGTTGTAGTGGAGGATTTGCCTCTCGCGGAGGAGGAGGAGGAGGAGGAGGAGAACGGAGGAGGAGGAGGAGGAGGAGGGAGGAAGAAGCCCGCTCCCGGGGAAGGTGTCGAGATCCCGTGGGCAACGTATTGACCAATTCTTGACGCTTCGTGTATTTACCAGCCCCTGCAGAAACGATGCCCAGGCGAGGACAGTGTAGAAGCATGCAGTGGAACAATTTCTGGATCAGCATGATCAGACCCAGGACGAGGACGAGGACGATGAGACCGAGGAGAAGGAGGACGAAGAGGAGGGCGAGGAGGACGCAGAAGGGGGGCCAAAGTCGGTTCTCAGAGGCTCCGACGCGTCTTGGCGGTCTCTTGGGCTCTGGCCGTTCTGGGGGCTCTGCCGAACCCTCGGGGGCCTCTGGGGGCATGGCATATGAGGACTGCAAAGGACTCCGGGATGCCAGCTGCACAGGAAGGAGGTCGGTTCCATGGCAAGGCGGATCTCTCGCGGGACACTCACTCCTCAGCTTTATGATCGTACTCCTTGGCAGTTCTTGCAGCTGCGAAGGGGGAGGAGGAGGAGGAGGAAGAGGAGGAGGAGGATCCATACTAGATCATCCATCGTAGTTCTTCGATCCTGATTATCTCCTTTTCCTCCTTTTCCTCTCTCCTCCTCCCTCCATTCCCATCCCTCGTTCCGCCGCCAGAAGAAATCGTGGACGAAAACAAGCCCCTCAACGAAGGGGACCGAAAGGTTCAGCGGGCACGCATCCAGAGTTCCACCACACCAGGAGACCCCAAGGTTGCGCGCCCCTGGTTGCGCCACAGGCTGCGACACATGTGGTGCGGCGCGAACCCCGCCGAGCGAAAAAAAAAACCTCGATGTTCCAAGCGAGTCTGACTTCCACGCGTTGCGCCACAGAGTGCAGCACACACCGCGCAACGCAGACCGAGGTTGCACCAGACACCAATGTACCATCGCGGCCCAATTGCGCCGTAGGCTGCGCCGTGGGTTGAACTGTAGGTTGCCACTCCCCCCCCCGCAATTCACCAAATCGTCCGCTGGCCTCACGGGTGCACCATGAGTGTGCTGGGCCCCTCTGTAATCCACTACAGCGTCCGTTGTCCCATAACGTAAGCCCGCCATGGGTTTCGCCAGACCCCCCCAATCCACCAACTCGCCCGTTGGCCTGACAAGTGCGCTTCTGACACGATTCCCCTATCAATGCTTGCACTTAGGGATTATTGCCTTACTTGCTTTCTGAGGTAACTGCTGAAGAGGGGACCGAACGTCCCGGCTTTCGTGTATGCCTACCACGAAATGTTCTTAGAACCCCAAAACGTTCCAACAACACAAACGCATTGTGCTTGGAACACAAGCCCGATATGTTAACACAGGACAGCCTCAACCACACATGCTCTAAGAACATGCCGCGCCGGCCACGAAGGTCTTTAGAACCTTTCGGCAGGCCTATAGGCGAGCTAGGACGCTTCGCCACTGTTTGAAACTGAGCACAACCGTCGCCGCCACCGTTGCCACTACTTCACTGGGCCTCGGTGTCGGTGCCGGCCAGCGCGTGGCCGCCATTCGCCGAAGGTCGCCGCAGTGCACTGCAATCGCACTGCGCTGCGCTGGCCATTGCTCTGCATTGGTTTGCACTGCGCTGCGTCCCGCCACCACCCGTCGCCGCCGCACATTGCAATCGCATTGCGATGTTTTGCTTTGCGTTTAGATTTCATTGTGCACTGTTTCGAACTGCGCGGCAACTGCTCTAGATTGGCTTGCATTGGTTTGTACTGTGTTGCATTGGTCGTGAATTGTTTTGCATGTCGTTGCATTGTGTTGCATTGCATCGTTTTATGTTGCTTTGCTTTGCGTTGCAATCGCTTTGCGTTGCTTTGCATTGCGTTGCGTTGCTTCGCATAGCTTTCCAGCGCATTGATTCGGATTGACTTGCATTACTGCGCACTGCTCCACATTGCATTACATTGCATTGATGTGCACTGGTTCGCACTGCATTACATTGATGTGCGTTGCACTGTAGTGCATTGCAGTGCACTGCCTTGTCCCATCTAGACTGCACCACATGGACTCCACCACCCAGATTGCACCGCACAGATTGCAAGAGATCATTGCTTGGGCCCACGCTGACAGACAGACACAGACACTCCCGCGCGTTGGCACCAACTAGGGTGCAGCGGGTGTGGCGCCGGAGCGCCGTTCAGCGTGGCGATCTTCACCACATAAACCTTGGAAGAGGAGGAGGAGGAGGAGGTGGAGGACGACGACGACGAGGAGCTGACATAAAGAGCCAGATCGATGGCGAGGGAGACGGATGCATCACGAGGTTCGGGCGGCTTGGGGGGTGGGCCATTTGGGGCCCCTTTTCTGGAGCCAGCAGCTGCCCAAGAGGGGGCCGAGAGGTTCCTTTGGGGCCCTTTTCTTCACCCCCCATCTGGGCCAACCACCCATTACAGGGCAGTTGTTTCATACATAGGATGTTTATATATATGTGGTTTTTCATACATGATTAATATATGAATAGATTCATGCATGAACTCGTCGTTGTTTTTAACACTAAATCCCTGCATTTTTAATACATGATCCGCACGCGGAGCATTATTAAAAATGGCACTGTACCGCCCCCCCGAAAAGTTGGGGAGAGAAGGCCCTCCGCCATATCGGCGGCGCACGGCGCGACCCTTCCGGCAGTGGCGTCGAGGACGCTGGACTCTGAGGTGGGACGGGGTGCGCACTGCTGCCTCCCCCCCCCACACGTCGAGGTGGTCAAGCCAAGGGGGCAGGATGAGGAGGGGACGGAGGAGGACGAGGGGGAGGGATGAGGCGCACAGGAGGGGGAGCGATGAGGAGCGCGAGGGGGGAGGACGACAACGAGGGCGATGAAGAAAAGCAGGAAGAGAAGGAGAAGGATGAGCAGCATGAGCAGAATGAACAAAGAGGAATGAAGGGATGGATGGAAGAAGAGACCGGTTGAGAGAAAGCGTGGGGCAGGGACCAAGGGACGGGAGCGATAGCAAAGGAAAGGGAGGGGACGAAGGCGGGCGAGAGTGAAGGATTAGAGGGGAGGAGGGAGGGCAGGCGACATGAACACCGTGTCTGGGCTTCAAGAGACAACTAACAATAGCACCGTATCACTTATACAGACGCAAACTGGAAGCTGGCATCCCAAATGGTACAACGCCATGCCATCTAGTACACACAACGCGCTCCAGCGGAGGGATCTGCTCAACCCCTAGCTGCGACGGCCGCATGCCGTGGGCCCAAGAAGAAAGTATCCCAAGCGCCGTCAATACACCACCCTGGGTGGGACCGAATGGGTGGAGGAGGGAGTGCAAACCCCAAGAGCTCGCATCTGACATTTAGGTCTCCTCTGCCTCAGCACATGTCAGCAACTCCTGTAACAAGTAGGGCGTCGTGAGACGTGAACATGAAGAGCTCCCGACCACATGACCCAACTACGCATCAATAACGAAGCCGTCGTTGCATCACATATGCTGTAGCACGCACGCAAACACGAATTCTATCGCGAATCGGTTTTACACCACCCGCATGAATTCAGTGGGCCTTGCTTGCTTGCTTGCATGTTGTAGTAGTAGTGGTTGTAGCGAAACACGACGAAAGAAGCCACCGCCGAAGATGACGAGGCCGACGACGGGAGACGCCAATCACAAAAAAACGCCTACGTACTCCTTCTCCTATCTTCTCCTCCGACCGCAATCTCCTCCAGGATTTTTGTCCGTCATGATGCCCTCCGTCATGCGGCCGTCCTTGAAGAGCACCTCCTCCTCCTCCTCCTCCTCCTCCTCCTCCATGGTATCCTCCATGAGCGTTCGTAAGGTCTGTTTAATGTTTAATGGGGCACAGGGGGGGCGAGTGATGCTACACATGATTGATGCAGTTTCCATGTGTCATCGTCGTGCTAGCGAGGGGGGTGCGCGCGATCCGACGCGCGCGCGGGAACGAGCACTCGAATTTCTCGAAAGAACATCTCGCACCTTTGCCGATGAACAACCGGGGGTCGATACCCTAACGACCTTCGTGGCCAACAACTCCACCGAACTGTGCTTCTTCACGAGGACCCCTCCGTCAAGGTGCCGCTACAGGTGAAAGACGCGCAGGCCTAAATATGCCATGCAGCAGGAGAAAGCCATTGGGTATACTGGCACGACCACAAATGTCATCTGCACGACGTCGATGATGTCCTTGTTGACCGGGAACTGTACAACGGCGTAGTCCTCGCACCGATCGGCCAACTCGTCCATCTGCTTCTTCACCTTTCCAACAGAGCAAATCGCAAATGTACATATACAGAACTGCTGGGGGCTTGCATGGATCCCGGGTCGGCGCTAGGCGTCAACACACCCCAACCCCGCACCCCTTTCCAGGCGCGCTCCGCGCGCCAGGGACGGCGCCCGAGGCGCGGCCAGGGGTGCAGAAGGGGGGGGGGGGCTGGCGCCGACCGAGGAACTCCGCGAGGACCTCCGAAAGTGCATGTCCGTGCAGCTCTGCACCGTTTTCTTTCTTGGCGCTTCGACACTGGAGGGAAGGGGGGGGTGAGGGGGCGGGGGGTCTGGCTCCGAACCTCTGCTTGGTGCGGCTGTCTGCAGCAGCGCGTCCATTGTGGGGGAGACTCCACCCGCCCGAAACCGGCGCCCCGAGACAGCCAAGACCTGCTCCATGGAAGGGGGGGGGGGAGCGGGGGGGGGAGTGCGAGGGCCCGCGCCCATCGGCACCACAGCGCACACAACAACGATCACGACCCCACCGACGCCGTGACCGCCTCGAGAGCCTCCCGGGCCACCTCCCCGGGGGCCCACCCCGTCGCCGCGAGAGCGCGCGCAAGGCGCTGGCCCCCCGCAGGGGGGGCCCGGAGAAGCGGGGCCTCCGCGGGCCGAGCGCGGACGAGGAGAAGCGGCCGCCGCGGCTTCTGCAGCACACCGGGGGCCGTTGGCCCAGGCTCGGCGACTCCGAGGATAAGAGGAAAAAGAGCTGCCGACCAGCGATAACTAGGGGAGCTGTGGTCCCTACCCCCCCTGGGGGAACCCATCGCATCGACGATCTCTCGAGAGGGGTGTCGAAGTCGATGGGTCCCCCAGGGGGGTAAGGACCACAGCTCCCCCAGTTATGGCTGGCCTGAACTGTGCACATACACCGATCCTGGCCAGGCCCATCCTGAGCCCAGGATCGGTGCACACGCCCTCTCCTGCCCTGGCCAGGGAGGAATGTGCCCCGATGCCTGGGTCGAGGATGGGCCCCGTCAGGATCGGTGCATGTGGTGCATAGCTCTCTTCGCCCGAGAAGAATATGGCTTGCAACAGGTGTGGTCTGCAACCGGCGCCCCTCGGGGGGCCCCCTGGGGGGGCGGGCGGGGACCTCGACGGAGCTCTCCGCCGCGCTCTGGGGAGGCCTGGCGAGGACGGCGTCGTGCCCCACGGGCCCCGGCGGTGCCCGTCGCAGACCACAGCCTTGCGTGACCGTACGTCTCTGTAGCCGCCGGGAACAACATACCCGCTGACCTGTCCGGGGTTGTGGTCTGACGAGCCCTTCGAAGCTGATCCATCCGCGACCACGGGGGCGCCCCACGGGGCCCCAGCAGGCCAACGCGCCAGAGAGACAGAGAGAAGACTCGGCCCTCGATGTGTGTTGCCTCTCCCGCCTCCAGGATCATGGTGCCGATCGGGGATCTGATCGGGAGTTCGATCGAGGATGTGATCAGGAGTTCGATCGAGGATATGATGTGTTTGCTTCCCCCGCCTCCAGGATCATGTTGTCGATGGAGGATATGTAGGCGATTGCGCAGGAGTTCATGATCACGTCCCCCACGCTGGCCGAGGTGCAGAGGAACAGGGCACCGATGATGAGCTGAGCCTGCAGGGGCGGGACCGCAGTGCCCTAGGTTTAGGTCGGGCATGTCGGCATGTCCTCCTACAGGCGGGTCCTGGACGTAAAAATCGAACTAGTCCAAACAAAAGAGCTCAAACATCAGCAACAATTGTCCCCCAAAAAGTCATCCCCAGACTATGTTTGGAATGTGTTGAAGGATTCCTCCTGCAGAGAGACGTGCCCGACTGAACCCCAGGTCTCCTCGAACCTACTGTCAAACTGTAGAGTAAGAACACACAATAAGGATGCCTTGGAAGGTCCTGCCGACGCCCTGCGAGCGGGGCGCGGCCAGCGAGAGCGGCCAAGGCTGCGCCGAAGGCGCAGGATGCAAGGATGGCCTTGGACAATGGCTCGTCCTTGCTGTGCGGATTGACTGTGCTCCACCCCGTACATCCGCCAGATTGAGTATTTGGGTCCAGCGGAACATGGCGAGTCAAGACAACGGCCACTCAAGATCGGTCTCTGCAGGGGAGCCCAGGATCGAATCGACAAATCGAGTCGGCGATCGGAATAAGTCGGATCGGCGGAAATCGGCAGCCAAGTCGGGAAAAGTCGAACCGGCGGAAATCGGTAGGCTAACATGCGTCCAATCGAATAAGAAATCGGATCGAATCGGAATCGGAACCAGAAATCGGAACGGAACGGAATCGAATGAGAAATCGGACCGAATCGGAATCGTCGGAACATCGGAGCCCGGATCGGAAGAAGAAATCGGATCGGATCGGAATCGGGATCCATCGAAGTCGGAGCGAAGCGAATCGGAGGAGCCGAGGCGAGCCCTTCCCCCTCCCCCTCCTCCCCCTCCTCCCCTTCCTCCTCCTGCTCCTCCTCCTCCTCCTCCTCCTCCTCCTCCTCCTCCTGCCGGGGTCCAGGCGCACCAATTGGCTGAGCTGCGTCCAGCCGGGGCGGCGCGGGGCGGGCCTCTCCGAGCTGGGGGGGGGAGGACGAGGAGGGGGAGGTGACCACCTCATCTATGCCTCGACTCCTCCTTCCTCGTCAGGGCCTCCTCCTCCTCCTCCTCCTCCTCCTCCTCCTCGTAGTCGCCTCGCCTCCTCTCCTACTCCTCCTCCTTCTCCCCTTTGCTCCTCCTCCCCGTCCTCCTCCTCCTCCTCCTGCTCCTCCTGCTCCTAATCTGCTCCTCCTCCTCCTCCTCCTCCTCTCCTCCTCCTCCTCCCTCCCCTTGCTCCTCCTCCCCGTCCTCCTCCTACTGCTCCCTCCCCTCCTGCTCCTCCTCCTCCTCCTCCTCCGCCTCCTCCTTCTCCTCCTCCTCCTCCTCCTCCTCTCCCTCCTCCGCCCGTCCCCTTGATGCCTCGTCTCCGTGCTCCTACTTATGCTACTGCTGCTGCTGCCACTGCTCCCCCCTCGTTACTCTTCCCTGTGTTCCTCCTACCTCTCCGCCCGCGCGTGGGCTAGAGGATTCCAATTCGCTCTCAGCACGGCTGCGGAGCAGCATCACTAGCATCTCAGCTTCGGCGCGAGGCCACGCTCAATTCTGTCGCGGCGACCGCCCGCCGAAGCTTGGAAATGCGATCTAGCGCGAGCGGGAACCCCAGGGCCCGAACCTGGCCCAGCACATAGAATTCGCAGGCGCCACATGGAACATCATACAGCCACCATGCGAAAGTCAGGATATGGAGCGAAGGGCTTTCCTAGCCACGTCGAGACTTCGAATAGGTTCCTCAACCTCGATCTAAGGACCGACCCCCAAACCAGAGCCTCTCCGGAGCCCGAAGCGTCTTGACTGTACTGTGAGACTTCGAGATGTCCCAGAGGTCCACAGGGGCCAGCAACACCTATAACAAGGACTGAACCCTTCAATGCTTCCTGACCCTCCTCGTCTTCCTCCCGCTCCTCACCCCCCGCTCCCCCCAGCTACGTCGGGCCCGGAGCCATGGGAGTGACGAACGCATCGACACAGTAGATGATTCCAAATCCGCGACCCCGCACTCTGGCGGAGTTGGTCCGACGGGGTCCGATGAGGCCCCCTGGATGTCGTCACAGGTAACCAGGGGTCCCTGGGGCCTCCAGAGAAGGACAATGAGAGAGGAAGAGGGAAGCAGGACGAGGATGAGGAGGGGGAGGAGGATAATCATGGTGACGACGGCGGAGTGCTGAACTGGAGCCTGCCGAAGCTGTGACGAGAACTCCGATGGGTGGGTGAACATGGTCGCAGTGTCTCCTCTCTTCCTCCCCTGGCGCATCGAGGCGGCCCCTCCCGAGACCGGCACGCATCCAGGCTCCAGAGCCTGGATCTGAGAGGGGCAGCCTTGGGGTAGCAGCCTGCAGCTCTTGGTATGAGGCAGTTTTTATACATAGGATTTGCTTTAATATGGGAGTTGTAATACATGATAAATTAGGAATACATGTATGCATGAACTCATCCTTGCTTTTAGTGCTGAATCACTGAATTGTTACTGAATGATCCGCACGCGGAGCAGGTATTAAAAACGGCACTGTAGCAGCTCTTGGTACAGTTAAAAACCCAATACGGACGCGCGGTGGGGACGCAAGACCCTTGGAAATCGAAGTTGAGATTTTGGGGGCGGCGGACGACGAAAACCTCAAGGACGCAAGAGCAAGGCAGAGCAAGGACGCAAGGGCACCCCGAGCAAAGTCGCGCGTCCTTATTGGAGTTTTTGACTGTAGGTCCTCGGCGGTCTGGGCTCGAGAACGCCTCGTGCGTTTTTGCGCTGCTAGCCGTGTTAGGGGGGGGCGCCCGGAGACCCGCGAGGCCACCGGCAGGGAGGTGCTCGGGAGGAGGAGGCGGCGTGGGAAGGACGCAGGGCTCGGCGATTTCGAAACAGGACAAGACAAGGAGGAGGAGGAGGAGGAGGAGGAGGAGGAAATGAGGAACAAAGCAAGTGAGGAAGTGAGGAGGAGGAGGAGGAGGAGGAGGAGGAGGAGGAGGAGGAGGAGGAGGAGGAGGGAGGGGAGGAGGAGGAGGCGGTGGTGGTGGTGGAGCCGTTGGGGGGCATGAGTCGATGTCTGACAGCACATCAAGCCCCTAGGAAAGATCGAGCTACTGCAACTGTGGGTACCGTCACATCCGCCGCCCGCGGGAGCCGCGCCAGCTGTTGCTGGAAGCGGCCCCGCTCCAGCAGGGGCTCCCCATTGCAGCCTCGGTACCCCACCGATGCAAGCACTGTCTGGGGCCAGACCTCTCGCCCAAACCCCAAACTCTGCAAGCACTGATGGAGGAAAAACGGGGGAGCGAGCGAGCTAACCTCAGTGGGCCACGCTCGCTCGCTTCACTCTGCGAGCCATTCCATTCCCTCGCAACCTGGCCAACGCCAGGCACGGCGACGAAAAAAAAGACGGCCGAAAAAAATCAAGATTTTTAAATCTCCTCCTCCTCCTCGGCCCGCGCGCCGCGCGCGGCTCCCAGTGGAACTCGCTGCACAGCGCGCCGTTGATGTCGAGCGGGAGGGGAGGGGAAGGGGGAGGGAAGGGGCTCTCAGGGGGGAGCAGGGGGAAGAGGGAGAGCTAGACACGCATGCACACATACATGATGCTACTGCCCCGCGCTGCCCCTCACCTCGCTCGCACCATCCCCATCAGGATCAGGAACATAGCTATGCTCGATGACGCTGGGACTCTTGGTATCGAAATTCTCAAGGAGCTGCATAATTATGTCATTCTGGTGCTTTATATACTCGATCTGGGACGAGAGATTGCGCACAAGGATGACCCGCTCCCGCTCATCTTCAGAGTCCTCAAACCTCAAGTTGCGCAACAGGCCATACTGGGCTTCGCTCGATTCAAGGCTTGCCGTCAAACGAGAGAATTCACCGATCATGATGGACTGGTGTCGCTTGAAGCGCTGAGCTGCGGTGACATGGGTCAGCTTGGCCGTCTGTAGGTGAGCGTCCGCCTCAACACCACGGGCAACTGTCGTAGGACGAGGCCTCGGTGCTGCTTTCGGGGTCGGGGCTGATGCTGAGGATCCACTGGCCATGGGGCTGGACGTGCTGGTGCCTTGCGCTCTCAAGAAAGGCTCGAGGAAAAGGCTAGGGGCGATCTCCTTCCCCGAAATGTTCTGGACATCGCTTCCCTCAGGGCGCCCCCCGAACAGATCGGGGCATTCCCCTCATATAGAATGACAGCTCCCTCGAGTAGTCATATCAGTGTAGGAGATGGGGCACGCACTCATGATGAGGACCCCGTAAAAACTTATTTAGACCCAGACCCACTTCCCTGAACGAGCTTGGCTGTGGTACTGGCCATTCGGGCACGAACGAATTCGACTGCTTGCACGATGTGTCGCACACGCTCAGAGCCCCCATCAAGTAACCGATACATATTGGTCAACTTCTGTGGGTCCCGCGCTAGTATCTCAGCTTGTGCAATTACTGCCTCTGTAAATTGCGGAGCTGCCTCTCGACTGCGCGCTCGAGCTCCGTGCGAGGTCCTGGGCCCACTGGCCTGAGACCCTGATGCTTGGTCAGAGCTAGGTTGAACGCTGACTGCAGCGCGCGCATGTCGATCGTGAACGGGACTGAGGGGACCTCCTGGCCCTGTTTGGTGGCGAGCTGGAGGGTCGTGCGAAGGTCTGGCTGCAAGTTCATGCTGTACTGGAGTTTCACCTTCCGCGCTGCGTCCTCGACCCCGTCTGGCTTGTAGGTCTCTTTCAGGCGGAACACTCGGAATATTTCGTCGGTGATTTGCATGCCGTGCTCGCTGCCCATGAGCTGCATCAATTATCCTAGTACTTGCTTTGCTGGTCCTTCGTACTGGTCTGCCTCGTTCAGGCTGTCGTGAGCGCTCTGTACGAACCCTGCGGCGACGTGGGTGTGGGGGGGGCCCTGGTTGTGTCCTTTGCCGATCGAGCGCACGGTTTCGTGATGCGCCAAGCCGGCTTCCAACCCCGCCTGAACCGGCGGCACCAGGTAAGGCAGGATCCAGAACTCGAAAACGGTGTTCGACATCTCTCTCTGGTCGGCGGCTGTCTTCAAGGCCAGTTTCTGTAGTGAAACGACTGCTGATTGAAGCTCGGGGGCTGCGGCCACGTTGTGCTGCTTTGCTGACTTGGCCCCCCTGCCGCCTGCTCCCGTTGCTGCTTGCCCTCCACCCGACGCCGCCGCCGCCGAGGCTGCTGCCCCTCCCGACGCTGCTGCCTCCCCGCCCAGCGCCCTCTTCGCCCTCCAGCTCATCATGTTGCCTTGTGTGTAGTACACCTACAGGCCCTGGGTGATGGAGGGTAACGTGTGTCTGGAAGTCGTCGAAGTCTTTCGCTTGATACTCACAAATGCTGCATGACAGATCTGCTGGCTCGATCACAGGGTGAACCCACCTAGAATGATCAACATGGCAAACTCCGTGCTTCGTCGCTGCTCGTACTACGTGGTCTGTCGCTATCTTACGAGTCGAGAAAGTAGACCTACACCACGGGCACTGGTTGCTTACGACTAGCTTGTGCAGTAGTGGTTCTAGACGATGGTATTCACGCTTATGTGCTGCGAGTGCTGCGTGCGATCGAAAACGACACCCACATACCTCCTCCTCACCCGTCTCCTTGTTCAGTCCCCTGAAGTCGCACCAAAACGGTTTCTCAACCTCCTCTGGCTCCCTCATGTCTGCTTCTGGCTCCTCTGGTCTGCTCTGTGCCCATTTTCTAGTTGCGCTATTCATGATGCTCGGGTCTGTCCTGATCCACATGCCGTGTTCCTCTGTGCTGGGGTCGAACACGCAAATGTCGTTCGCGCGCGCGTGCCACCATGCATGTGTGTCAGGATCCGTGCTCGCAAGGTAATCCATGTCTGAGACGAACTGCTTTGCCCACGGTGTACTCTTGGCCCAAATACGCTTGCGTGGCGATAGTCTGGCCGCTCCCATTTCTACATCACTCTTCGAGGTACCAAACACTGCCGCGATAACTGCTTCATGGTCCTGGGGATAGAGGGCCCACCTGCGATAAGCATGTAACCTTCTAACCTTCAGCGTGTCCGCAGTACGTTCAATGCGCCATTCCTTAAATACCGCATTCATGCTACCTGCGCGCCTCCTCCCCTTCTCGCCCACCGTGCAGCGCTTACCTCTGGAAAGATATCTGAGCAGCTTGCACAACACAACACCAATCGCGTCGGTGTGTTTCTTGGGGATGATGAAACTGCTTAAACCACTAAGCGCAGCCCCCATCACAAACGCGATAAACATGCTCCTCTTAATACCCTTCGATGTCTTAGATGACCAAAACGGTGAACATTGCCTCCACGCTGCCCTAGCTGCTGTGATACGCCTCTTGATCTCACTTCCGATACCCTGGTCGCTCGGGATATATGGTCCAAGAACCCTCATTTCGCGCAAGGCCTCCCCGTTCAACCCACTATCTTGTTTCCTCAGCGTTCTCGTGCTATGATAAGAACGAGTACCTCTAAGTACTAGCAAGTGGTTGGTCTTTGTCGGGTTCAGAAGCCAGTGCCCTATCTGCAATGAGGACTCCAATCTATGAGTAACCTGGTTCATCTGTCCTGCGATCTCCTCGGGTAAGGCACCTATAGGCAGCATGGTAATCTTCGTGATGTCATCCACAAACGTGCTAATCGAAAGGTCTAACATCTTCATGCTAATAGGATGCAATGTATCATTAATGCACTGGCCCTCTTGCTCGCGCTCGCCGTCCAGCCAATCCGAGACCACTGGGTTGTAGACGTCGTTAAAGTCTCGTGGCGCTGAGGTGAAGCCCATCTGGGCCCCATGCTGGCTCATCATGTCAATGCTCATGTCTGAGGCCTGCAAGGACAGTGCGGTGTGTTCGACTGCGCCAAGTGCATAAGATACGTCGTGCTCCGCTGCCGTCTGCCACGCATGCTCTCTAAGTAACTCACGATCTGTAGAGGCAAATGCGTTCGTGCAATCGAAGTTGCCCATGATAAGGGAGCGGCCTGCTTTTTCACAACGCCATTTGGTAGCCAGTAAAACTACGATGGCATTGTCTCGAGATCTGTTCGCCAGTCCACCGTGGGCAAAGTAAGGTCGATTCTGTACTAAAGCGCGCTTGCGAATACCACTGTGCCATGACATGCCGACCCCACAATATGCATGCATAATGCGCTTGCCAGCTATCCCCTGCTTGTGGTTCTGCTTTTCGCTAGGAAGCTGCGTGCGCGCAACATGTTCCACGGCGTGGCCTGGCACTGCCTGAAGTGGATCAGGAGTTGTCTAAGTTTCTTCGGGCACTCAAACTCCTGCTCTGCAAACTTCGGGGCACCAACTCCTGCTTTTTCTAAGTGCTCGAAGGTCCAATGCGATGCTTCAAGTGGCTCTTGGGGGGGGAGTCCTTCAGCTCTTTGACGAAGTCCAATAGTCTCCCCCTGGATCCAACCTAAGTTCTTCAAGAGTTGCCGCCCTTTCTTCATCAGGAAATACGTGGTATAACGCTCTAGTTCCTCCTCGTCCCCCTCTCTCTGTGCTTCGCGTACTCTACGCTCCCCCCTCCACCTGGAACTGCTATCAGGTCTGTCTAAATTCGCTGCCGGTTCCAACAATAGCCATCCCATCTCAACTGGAAGCCCCCACTCAGGATAAGCTCGTCGTTTGCGCGCACGTCGGCAGTATCTGTGCATGGCGCGCGCGTCCTGGTGTACATGCTCCATCAGCTCAGCGCTCATGGGGAGGAAGGGGAAGTCGCCGTCGCTAACCTCGAAGTCGGCTGTGTACTCATTCACCGTGGACTCCCAATCTAGATTCTTACAGCCTAGTCCACCTTGGCGTGGATGTTTAGCCAGTTCTTCTCGCCATTGCTCGCCCGACCAGTGGCATCGATAAGCGTAGTAAAATCTTTGTTTCGGGCCACGGCCGTTTCTTTGATGAGCTACTCTTAGGCGATGCATGTCGGCGAAGCGATTCTCCGAGTACGCGAGCCAGATCTCCTTGACGATCTCGGCCCGATCTGCATCACGATAAGCATCTCGTAGTTTCTTAAGGGCACCTGTAACCTGCTTAAGCTCGTGCTCGACATAACTACCCTCGTACTCATTCGTCGCATCAATCCTGCGCTGCCTCCACTGACGTCTCTCCTCCAGAAGCTCCATCCTTCTCTTCTTCATTTCTAAATAAGCCTTTTCCCCCTGCATGCGCTGTAACCCGAAAGTCTTTTGCATACCTGCTTGCACGCACTCAACATACTTCTGCCATGCAAGATCAGGGGAACGAGCCTGGAAGAGACGCTGCCACTCATCATCTGAAGTCTTGTTAAGCTCTGAGTCGATATTCTGGAAAGGCTCATCCCTCCGATAAGCTGTACGCAGGCACCTCATCAGCTCGCCAGGGTCGATCTTTTTTTGCGATGTCATGGGGTAGCCGTGGTTCCTGATGTCGATATCTATGTCCATGCCTACGGGTAAATGATCTCTGTAACGTCGGTCAGGGATTTTTTTGTAAACGCTTTCCCGAATGGTGAAGGCAACAACAGGTCTTAACGAGAGGTATGGCGGCCACTGGGACCGCTAGGTGGTCGATTCTGGACTGGCCTCCTGTGGGTCCGTAGTACGTGCTCCCTATGTCATGGAACGTCGTAGCTACTGCAAGTCCATTGTCCATGCAAAACTTCCTAAACGCCGTACCGTTCGTGTTCTCGCACTGCGGGCGTACTCCACCTAAACATACCGTGCGCGTGCGCTGCATGCTCCCATCCTCCTCCCTGTGCACCCCCAAGTCGCTGTTGATGCCCCCTCCCACGACTATGGCGCTCCTGACCCCCAGCCCGTCCAACTCCCTCTCCATCCACGAGAAAACCTTCTGGGCGACGACTTCTTTTTTGCCGTCGTGCATCGGGGCCAGGTGCACGCAGAAGATCACGAAGTCCAGGGTTTTGGTCTGTAGCCTAATGCCTCCTGCTCTTCCCTGGATGTCGCGCGGGGGGGTGAACACAGTGTGCAAGGCCGAGGAGGGGATCTTACTGCTGACAGGGATGGATACGCCACACGACGCCGAGACCAACTTTTTCATGAGGCCCATCCGTCTGCCGAAGTGAACTCCCCAGTGATACGCATGCATGTGTTCCTGGACAGGGTGGTCGAGCTGTGCGACGCGCTGTGTGCCCGAGAGTAGTATTATGTCCCAACTTTTTAGCTCATGAGAGATATCCTCGTGCCTCTCGAAGCTAGCCTCCAGGGGGTTGTAGGTAACGATGCGCATGATGGACTCTGAACGTGCTAAGCAACACAAGCAAGCAAGAGCGAGAGAAAATACATGCATGCAGAGCGTGCCCCCTGCGGATGTGACGTGGAAAGTGTACAGTAGTGCGCTCTGAGGTGTGAGTATCCAACCTAAGAACGGGCCGCACGCACGCGTTCGTGTCTGAAATTGCGGCTGAGGAGGAGGAGGAGGAGGAAGAGGAGGAGGAGGACGAGGAGGAGGCATACTTCACCGTTTTTGTCGGCATCTCTTGCGTCCGCACTGGCAGCAGCCTGTATGTGTTACCACATTCCGAAGTCTGCGCATTCAGACTTGTTCCGTCGTGGAACGCAACAAGCCTGGTGCCTTGCTGTCCGCCCAACGCAGAAAGAAACATAGACGGAGGAAAACGACAACGACACAAATGCACCCAAAAGGTACCAACGATGCTACAGTACGCCCTCCCGTCGCAGGTCCCCTCTCGTGAACGTTTTCCTTTCCAGCACTTCGACATTGGACGGCAAGGGGGGAGAGGAAGGGGGGGGTCTGGCTCCGACTCGAAACAGGCGCCAAAAGCAGCCAAGATCTACTCCGGGGGGGGAGGGGGGAGGGGGGGTGCGAGGGCCCGCGCCGATCGGCGAAGCAAGGAATCAGAAAACGACCACCAGATGTACTGCAAGCGCTCTGCCTCACTGCGCGAGGCGCCCCCCTGGAAGGCAGACCCCCCATGCCCAGCAGCTCGTGCCGGATGTGCCGGCCATGGGCAGGGCACTGCCCTCCATCCCTCGCGCTCTCTGCCGGGCCAATTGTCCACCACCACTACCACAAGTGATCAGGACGGGGGGAGGAAGGGATGATGGGGGAGTTCCTCCTCCCCTGTCTCCTCCGGCTCCACCTCCTCCTCCACTTCCTTCCTCTCCTGCCTGTGGCAGTGGTTGTGGAACATCGGCCCACCACGTTTGAATAATGATGGCAAGGTGGGCGCACAAAACCCCCGGGAAAAGGCCTAACGATCGTGCGCCGCATACAGCAACGCCCTCCATCCGTGCAGCGCCTCCCCGATCCCAGAACACCCTGCTGCGGGAACTGCATGTTGCAAACGAGCCGCCCCGCGTCTGTGTAGCGGCAGCACCGTGCTAAGCTCCTAGTGATCACATTCGGAGGCTTCCTAGGTGGGGTCGGAGTAGTATGGGGTCGGGGGATCACGCCGCGATGCATCGGCGATGCATCGGCGATGCATCGGCGACGTCGGCGATGCATCGGCGACGTCGACGTGAAACAAAGCGGGCTCCGCATCGAGCCGCATCGGCGATGCGGCAGGATCCTCCGACCCCATCGACGCCGACCCCATCTGTCTGGGAGGCCTACAGGGCAGGTTTTAATACATGGGATTAAAAAAAACGTCGGATTTGTAATACATGATTAATGTATGAATAATTTCATGCATGAACTCGTCGTTGTATTTAGTACTAAGTCCCTGCATGCTTAATACATGATCCGCACGCGGAGCATATATTAAAAACGGCACTGTAGGGCCAATCAAAAAATAGTATGGGGACTATGTTGGGAGTATTGTTTTGCCTTTGGGGGGGTTTTGTGGGGTATCTTATAATCTTCGTCGAAAACCCCCTGTATGGGGGACACGCCCGACATAGGGTCAAGCTCCTGGTGGCATCACGAGTGGCAGCGACCGCACCACTCCGACAGGGGCGCCGCACCCGCTGCTCGCAAGCCCGGCGGAAAAGTCTGCGGGGCGGCCGTGCGCGGCGCCCCGGCGAGAGGCCGACGCGGAGAGCGGCCCGCGCGCGCGCCGCTCCCGGTGCTGCGGCAGCTGACGGGAGCCCCCCCCCCCTTGGGCGGCGAGCGAGGGGGGAAGCGAGAAGACATAAAGTGGCATAAAGTGGCATACAAACATAAAAAGTGGCATAGACATAAAGTGGCATAAAGTGACATTGAAAAAAAAACATAACAGCGGCATAAACATAAAAATAGGGGGGCAAAAAGTGGCATAAACATAAAAACTCGGAGGTCCGCGCGGATTCCTCGGATCGGCGCTGGGGCCCCCCGGCGGCGTCTCCGGCGCCGCCCCTGGCGCGCTCCGCGCGCCAGGGATGGGGGTCCAGCGCCGTTCCGAGAAATCCGCGCGGACCTCCGAGTTTTTATATTCATGCCACTTTTTGTTCCCCTAGAGAAGGCCTTCTCAGAAGGCGGCGGCCTCAGGAAG
The DNA here is from genome assembly GCA_963575745.1 of Prorocentrum cordatum. Lineage (NCBI taxonomy): Eukaryota > Dinophyceae > Prorocentrales > Prorocentraceae > Prorocentrum > Prorocentrum cordatum. The sequence goes on along the minus strand of CAUYUJ010015082.1, from coordinate 60,402 downwards.
AGCTCCCTGTGGGGCCACGAAGCGTGTGAGGGGTGTGCCGAGATGGGGCGGTGGTGCCATGCGAGCCCTCCCACCGGGGCCTGCGGTGGAGCTCCCTACGGGGCCACGAAGCGTGTGAGGGGTGTACGTACCGAGATGCCATGCCAACCCTCCCACTGGGGCCTTCGGTGGAGCTCCCTATGGGGCCACGAAACGTGTGAGGGGTGTGCCGACATGGGGCGGTGGTGCCATGCGAGCCCTCCCACTGAGGCCTTAGGTGGATCTCCCCATGGGGCCACAGAGGGCGTGAGGGATGTGCCGGAAAGGGGGCGGCGGCTACATGCCAACCCTCCCACTGGGGCTTTAGGTGGAGCTCCCCATGGGCCACGAAACGTGGGAGGGGTGTGCCGACATGGGGCGGTGGTGCCATGCGAACCCTCCCGCTGGGGCCTTCGGTGGATCTCCCTATGGGGCCACGAAGCGTGTGAGGGGTGTACCGAAATGGGGCGGCGGTGCCATGCGAACCCTCCCACTGGGGCCTTCGGTGGAGCTCCCTAACGTTTTGATGGGTGTGCCGAAATGGGGCGGTGGTGCCATACGAACCCTCCCACTGTGGCCTTAGGTGGATCTCCCTATGGTGCCACGAAACTTGCGAGGGGCGTGCCAACATGGACATGAGGAGGGCAGAGGCAGGGAGGGAGGAGGCAGGAGGGACGGGGGGGAGGAAGGAAGGAATGCGGGGCGCTGTCTCTTCAAAACGAGGACCCGACACCACAGGATACTTGGACCAAAAACTGGAGGCTCAAACGACTCGCTTTGACCTGGGAGCCGACCACTGGGAAACGAGACCTCAGAAGGGGTCCAGGTCGAGGTCAAGCGAGGGAGGTTCATCAGGGGGGAATGCACTTCCACCCAGCGTCCTGGAACTGCACCTCTGTGCCAAAAGCAAGGCAACTCATCACAGTCCTGACGAGCACGCTCGATGATAGAGGATAGAGTTGTGGACAGTATGCTCACGGAGGGGCGGAGGCGGGAGCAGGCGAAGGCATGAGAAATAGGAGGAACAAGGGAAAGAGCAAGGGGAGGATAAGCAGCAGCAGGAGTAGAACAGAGGAGGATAAGCAGCAGCAGGAGGGGAGAAACGAGGGGGTGCGGACCGAGGCTTCCGCCGAGAACCAAGAATGCCGCCCAGACGACCTCGAACCCCTGGATCCAAGGCCGTCCACAGCGGCAGCCACACCGAAAACCGACCGGACCGCGAGACCGCACACCGACCGACACCGACAGACCGCAGGCAGCCTGAAGAAGAGCGCGGCGGCGCGGCAACGACACGAGCACCGACCGGACCGAGCCGACCGAACGCCACCGACTGCGACGCCGCCGCACCGACCGTACCACGGAACAGCCCTGAAAGCCCTGGGTCCCTCCCTCGGGCGCCCAGACACATGCGACGTCCTGATCTTTTCGGGACGGCAGCCCTGGAAGTGCCGACCCTTTCCCCGGGACCGGCGTTTCGTCCCGGGTCGCTTCGAGGGCCCCCCCCGGGGCCGAAGACGGCCAGAGAAACCTCCCCGCCCGGCATTGTCACGACGCGATCGTGCCTGGGCCCCTCCCCTCCCTCGTCGGCATCTGCTCTGGGCGACACCTGCAGACTGCAGGTGTCGCCCAGGGAGGGGGCGAGGCCGGCGAAGGGCGAGGCTGGCGGAGCGGGGTCCGGGCGGGCCGCCGTGCAGGCCCCCGCGGGGATGTGAGGGTGTGCAAGGGCTGGTCGCCCGGGACGGTGGAGCGGAAGGCGCGCACGGCGAAGACGGGGGAGCCGTTTTCTCATTCGGCGTTTCGCCACACGGGGCCCAGACGTGGTCGCGTCGTGAACAAAAATCGGGACGGGAGGCTTCTCTGGCCGTCGGCGGCCCCGGGGGGGGGCCCTCGCGGGGGCCTCGGGGCCGTCAGGAGAAACGGCCCGGGACGAAAAACTGGTCCCGGGGAGAGGGTCGGCACTTCCAGGGCCGCCGTCCCGAAAAAAGCAGGACGTCGCACGTCTGGGGCCCGTTTTCTTATTCGGCGTTTCGGCATTGGGCGGAAGGGGGGACAGGGGGGGGGGGTCTGGCTCCAGACCTCAGCTTAGTGCCGCGGTTTGCAGCAGGGCGTCCATTGTGGGGGGCACTCCACCTGTCCGAAACAGGCGCCCCGAAACAGCCAAGAACCACTCTTGGGGTGGGGGGAGAGGGGGGTGGATGGCCCGCGCCGATCGGCAAAACAGTGAATGAAAAAACAATCACATGGCGCGGGGAATGTCTCGGACGCAGTTGAGGAAGTGAAGGTAGATGGCGGCGTCGACGATGACGGTCGGCAGGCTCTTCTGTTCGTTGAAGTTTGGGCGGGGCTCGAGCTGCTGGCCGATGTACAGGAGGATGATGAACTGGCAGAGTGTCTGAACTGTTCAGCCCCATCGAACACGCCCTCAGGCCCCTGACATGACCTCCCATGTCCTTCCGTCGGATACAGTATCACTCGGGGCCCGTTTCCTTGAGCTGGGCCCATGGAGGCTCGTTTCGGGCGAAAGACGTGAAACAACTTGTTAGGATGGAAAGCCCGCTCCAGCAATTGGAGTGGGAGCTCCAGGGACGCCGTTTAGAAGAGACGTGGCGTGGGAAGCGTGGAAATATCATCTCGCGTCCTTTCCCCTCTCCCTATCCCTTACCCACCCCTTCCCACCCATCCTTCTGACGCGTAACCCTTACGCGCCACATCCCCCCTTCGGCTGTCGTTAGCAGCGGCGATGCGAACACATGACTGTCTAGTAGCGCACTCATCACCCCCTGTAACTAGGCAGTCAGTTGTGCCACTGGGAACAATGAATACGAAACGCTGTCCATTATTGACCTCTGTTTCGCCTAGATGCAAAGCAAGTGTTCGAAGCGATGAAGGACCTTTCTGAGCAGCCGACGTGCTGTCAATGATGTCTGCCGAGGCGTCGTTTACCCACTCCGCTCGTCAAAGGCGGTATACCTGATATGTGGGCGTGGACCAGATGCGACTCCAAACCTTGGCGACGGGTGGACGGAAGCCGACAAGCAGCACGACGAACTTGCGAACTAATGAACGGATGAGAGACTACATGAACAAAAAGCCTACATGAGAAATGAATCTCAAAAGCCTTTGGGGCTAAGATGGTCTAACAGGTCCTTTCCTCTTCCAAGAACCCTTTTACCTTCGGGAAGGTTCACCTCCCCTCCCCGCCCTGGGTCTGGACGGGGTGGGGGGACGGAGGGGTTAGAGCGTCCAAGATGGCCCAAGATGGCTCCAAGAGGGCCTACGATGCTCCAAGATGGCCACCAAGGCGGCTCAAGATTGCCGAAAATGGTTCAATATAGCGTCCGACATACCTCAAAGAGGCCCGACGAGGGCCACAAGACGGTCCCAAGTGCTCTCGGAGCCCCACCACGACCTCCAAAAGAAACCCAAATCCTTCAAACACTTAGGGATAACCAATTAGTGTTGCCTTCTCGCCTTTGCGCTTCCGATGCACATGTAAGGCCTCAAGATGGCCCCAAGATGGCCCAAGACAGGCTCAAGAGGGGCCCAAGAGGCCACCAGACAGCCCCCAAAACGCCCAAGCGCGGCCCCAGACCGCCCTATGAGGGCTCCGCAAGGGGGGGAGGGAAATCGAGAGCCCCCCCTCCTTTAATCGACGCCCTCCATGATGGCCTCAAGAGGCCCTCCAGGGCTCCTAGGAGGGAGAGAGCCCCTAAAGGGCCCCAAGACGACCCCACGACGGCCCCAAGAGCACCCCAAGAGCGTCCCACGAGGGCCCCAAGAGGCGGTCTGTCTCATCCTCTTCCTCCTCCTCCGGTTCCTCCTCCTCCTCCTCCTCCTTCTCCTCCTCCTCCCCTCGCCCCCTCGCGGGCAAACGGGGATTGCCCGAATTCGCCGGCCCAACGGGCCAGGGCGTGCTAAGATCTCCGGTACCTGGTTAACAGTATTTCTAGTTCGCGCGCGCGGGGCGGCCCCTGGGGGTCCCCGGACGAAAAGTACCCCGGCAAGGTCCCGGCAAGGTCGGGTCAGAGATGCCGGAGTTCTGCTTCGGAGTCCAAGAGGGCTCCAGATCGGTCCAAGAGGGCCCCGAGAAGCTTTCTAGACGGTCCAAGAGAGGCCCGAGACGGCCAAAGATCGCCCGAAGACGCCCCAGATGGCCCCAAGACAGCCCAAGAGGCCTCCAAGACGCTCCAAGGGCCTTCCAAGAGGCCTCCGAAGAGGGCCCCAAGTTGCCAAAATCGTTGATTTTCATTGGTTTTTTCTATGTTTTTTGCGTTCTGGCCTTTTCGCTTCCGGACGCTCCAAGAGGGCCCAAGAGGCCTTCAAGACTGCTCCAAGACGGCCCACGAGGCTCCCAAGACGGCCCCGGAGCGGCCCAAGAGCGCCCCCCAGACGGCCCAAGTGCTGCCCAAGGCGGACCAAGAGGCCCCAAGACGGGCCCAAGAGGGGCTCAAGAAGGGAACCGAGAACTGAAAAATCGAGCCCTCCGCCCCAGAAGGCGCCCAGGACCCCGAAAGAGGCCCCAAGAGACTCTCCAAGACACCCCCAAGACGCCCCAATAAGCTCCCGTGAGGCCCCAAGAGGACCAACAACGTCAGGCCCCAGGCCCCAAGAGGACCAACAAATACCGCCAAGAGCCCGCCGAAAGCCCCCCAAGAGACCGTCACGAGAGCTCAGGAGGCCCCCTGGAGGCCTCCCGAGTTCTCCAAGAGGCCTAAAAAGAGGCGCCAAGAGGCCCCAAACGGCCCCACCGAGGCTCCAAGAGGCCACGAACGCGCAAGCAAACGCCTGCGATGGCACAATACGGGCCGGCGGAATGAGCGAAGCGATTAATAATACTTCAAGTCTCATTATCCTTCTTCTACTCCCCTTCTCCATCTCGCGAAAATGAAACGGTGTTTTCAACGTGGCAATGGCCCCTGGAGAGTTCAGCTAACTCTGGCTTGGCCTCGTCGCTTCAGCCCTCTGGGTCAAAATGCTTTGAGCCAAATGCTAGTCTCCTTCTCCTTCTTGTACGCCTCTTCTCCGTCCACCCTACCCCCACAGCGTCCCCCCCGTCTGACCGTGGCACAGGGCTGGCCAGCGGCAGTCGTCGTCGTCGTCGTCGTTGTTGTCGTCGCCGTAGTCATTGTCGTCGTCGTCCTGTTCCGCCTCCTCCGTTCCTTTTCATTGTAAATAACTTCCCCCTGTCGCACCCCGAAACCAGGTTTTAGGACGGGCCGGGCGTTTCGCCTGAGACCATGTATGACTCTGAAGCTTAAACATTGGCAACAGCTTCACAGTTGGAAGGCGGGTGGTGTTCAAAATGTGGCTCTCGCCTTAGCGCCGCGCACATTCGTTTCAATGATTGCACGAATTTCACGGATTGAGGGCGAGTCGTTTGCAACATGTGCCTCTCGCCTTAGCGCCACGCACACTCGTCTTAAACACTTGCAAGAGTTTCACGGATTGAGAGCGGTTCCTTTTTTAAATGTGGCTCGCCTTAGCGCCGCGCACATTCGTCTTAAACATTTGTAAGAGTTTTGACGGGCTCCCATGATGAGCACACCAGAAATTTCGTTTTGGAAGGATTCAGGCTTATGAGGGTGCACAAGTTATGTTGATTCGCGGTATTCAAGTTCCAGGAATGGTGTTCTGGCGCGATTCATGATCGTGAAGACACAACAGTCAGATTGATCCGTGCCGTTGGAATCCCGAGAACAATGTGTTGGCATGCTTCAGGGTCTTCAAACAGTTGCCTTCCAACGAGGCAATTCCCTCAGTAACAATGAACCGTTGTAGCGGCCTATGAGGAGGGAGCTTGGAGGGAGGATGTGTTCCAACATCGTTGATGCCTCTTGGGTTTACACTGGTCCTCCTCCTCCACCTTTTCCTACTCCGTCTCCGCCCCCCCACCCCCGCAGCATCCCTCCCGCCTGTTGCTTCATCATCCCCGCCAGAGGTCTCGCCGCGGGTCTCTGGAGGTTCCCGCGGGCTTGCACGGAGGCCTCCAGAATAATCCGAGGCCCAAAGACGTCAAAAACTAACTTCGGGCTGCTTTCATTGATGGGGGGAGGTTTCCTTGAGGGAGAAGCCCAGAGGTCCGACATCGTCAAACACGGATTTCGGGGGTTACTTGAAGGGAAGGGGGGGGCGATAGATGCGGCGGGAGGGAAACGTGCACCCTGCGTGCCCCGTTTGGGGCCCCAGGGGGTCCCCCCGTTTGGGGCCCCAGGGGGGCCCCACTTAGGCTCCCTGCGGGCACGAGACGCGCACCAATTCTTCACCCTCCAATGTGTTGCATCCGCATTGCTCGACGCCCGACTCCTCTCCTCCCTCGATTTTCCGGGAAGAGGGGGGTCTGAACACCAGCGGTTCCTGGAGGAAGAACGCCTGGCACGCGATGAGAACCACCGTGGACATGTCCTTGGCCTTGCTGACCAGGCAGAGGCCGCTGATTCCAAACGCGTCCACCAGCTCGTCGCCCGTCATCTGAAGAGAAGGAGGAGGACATCGACGACACGGGTGAGGGAGGAGGAGGAGAAGCAGTGTGACACGGAGGAAAAGGATGATGCTGTGAGGGAGAGGAGATCGAGGGTGATGGGAAACAGGAGGAAGAGGAGGAGGAGGAGGAGGAGGAGGAGGATAAGGGAGGAGGTTACTGACGAGGGGAATGAGCATGATGAGGGAAAATAAGGAGCAGAAACAGTAGAAGGGTAAGATGAAGAGACATGCACACACAATATATATATATATATGTAAATATACATACATACATACATACATACATACATACATACATACATACATACATACATACATACATACATACATACATACATACATACATACATACATACATACATGTACAACTACATACGCATAGACACACGAAAGAAGGCATAGCAAAGAACACGATGGAAATGAGGCTCAGCGGAGTGATATGATGACGGTGATGGTCGGTCGAATCGAAGCTATTGGAACCCATCCTATCAGGCATAGCTGTTACGCTTCGCGCAAAGAGCTCTGACAGGGAGGATGTGCACTCACCAGTGCTCTCTGCTCCAATGGTGATTATTCCCTGAGAATGGCACTGGCCAGGACGGCGGTGATGATGAAGATGAAGACGAATGTCGTGGGACGAACGGAGACATACTTGGAGGCGCGCGTCCGACCCGAACACATAGTATACCCATATTGTAGTATATCGTTACCCGAGCGGTGTGGTCAGAAAGCGCCCGCCACGACGCGTATACTTTAAGACTTCTCGGCGCGCGCGTCGCTCCTGGGGGGGCGACGCACACATAGTGCTAGTATGTTGGGGTGACGCCGATGTCGGGCTCTCGGCTAGCAGCGACCCTGCACGGGCGATCCGCCCGAGGGCATCGAGCAGCCCAGCGCGCAGCCCACGACACCGCGCCGCGGGTGGCAACGGGACTGTGGCCACAAGGCCGTCCGCGGCGACGGCATAACCGAAAATCAACCGAACCGACAGCGAAACCGAAACCAAACGAAACCGACAGGCCCCAGGCAGTCTAGAGAAAGGCGCCTCCGACGCGGCAACGACTCGACAACCGACCAAAACCGAGACGACCGACCGCAACCGACTGCGACGCAGCCGAACCGACCGAGCCGCGAGCACCCCTCGAGAGGGCGCATGACAGGATGAAGGGGCCCTGGGACACACAAATAAATACACACAAATAACAGGATTCCCTATATTTTCCAATATTTTCTAGGTTTTTGTGTTCCGCACCACTTCCCATATTCTCCCACATTTTCTTGGAACTCGTGAGTTTACAGGCGAGCGCTTTTGTGTCAATCTTCGCGATGGCGGCCGTGACCGGCCCTGGCCCCCCGACCATCCGGTAACGTCACGACTCGTGCCGGCGCCGTCTGCGAACGCCTCGGAATACAGGGCAGTTTTTCACACATGGGATCTTTTTAATATAGGAGTTTGAATACATGAGTAATTTACGAATAAATCTATGCATGAACTCATCGCTGTTTTTAGTACGTGCTAAATCCCTGCCTTTTTCTAATACATGATCCGCACGCGGAGCATGTATTAACACCGGCGCTGTAAGGAGCAAGGGGCCCTATAAGACACCCCACCAGACATGGGCACAAAAATCCCAGGATACCCTATCTTGTTCCCACGTTTTTTCTTGGTCTCTCCGTCTTCCCCCCCCCCCACGTCCCCCCATGTTTTGTTCCTGGGAGTCGAGACGATGCACCGTGTCCGTGTGCGAGGTTCCCTCCTCGGGAGCGTCCGCGCGGACTTCTCGGAGCGGCGCCGGGCCCCAGCGCTCTCCGCGCGCGCGCCCCTTTGAAGCGCGTGCCAGGGGCGCGCTCTCCAGGGGCGCGCGCTCCAGGGGGGGCCCCGGGCGCGCCGCTCCCAGAGAGCCGCGCGGGCCTCCTCCGAGAGGAATCTGAAGGAGCCCTGGGACACACAAATTCGCCGGCCCATCGGGCCAGAGGCGTGCGAAGATCTCCGGTAACTGGTTAACCATAGTTCTAGTTCGCGCGCGCGGGGCGGCCCCTGGGGGTCCCCCGGCGAAAAGCACCCCGACCGAAGCCCGGGAACTATTACTCAGAGGTGGTTTCCCTCCTGGGTGCGGCCTTCCACGCCCCCTGGAGCGCGCCAAGAGGGCTAAAAGAGGCCCCCAAGACGGTCCAAGAGGGTTCCGAATCACCGAACGATCGGCCCAAGACGCCCAACGCGGCGTCAAGACGGCCCAACAGGCCTCCAAGACGTCCCAAGAGAGCCCCGACCCTTCCCAAGAGAGCCCCAAGAGGCAAAAATCAATGATTTGCCTTAGGTTTTTGAAGGTTTTTGGCTTCCTCGCCTTTTCGCCTTTGCGACGCTCCAAGACGGCCCAAGAGGCCCCCAAGACCACCCCAAGACGGCCCAAGAGGCCCCCAAGAGAGCCCCAAGACCGCCCAAGAGGGCCCCAAGACAGCCTCAAAGGCGCCCAAGAGGGCCCCAAGAGGGCCCCAAGAGGGGCCCAAGATGGAGACCACGAGCCGAAAATCCGAGCCTTCCGCTCCAAGAGGCCTCCAGGACGCCCCAAGAGGCCCCCAAGAGGCCCCGAGAGGCGCCAAGAGGCCCGAAAGAGACCCCAAAAGGCTCCAAAACGGAGCCCCAAGAGGCCAGCCGCGCTCCCCTCAGCAAAAAGCTCTCGGCGAAGTCGGTTACTTGCGCCCCCCCTGCTGCTCCATCACTCTCCTCTGGCCCCTCTCTCCGCTTCACACCCCTCGTACATTTGCCTCCTCCCCCTTCCCCCACTGAAGCTGCACACTCCCTCCCCCGCCTCCTCCTTTTTCTTATCCTCCTCCTCCTCCTGCTCCGCTTTCCCCCTCCTTTTCTCGCCAATGCACTGTCGCCACTCTGCACTGCGACCACCCCCTTTTGCTCCCTTCCTTCCAAGCCCACGCAGACTCTCTCTCTCTCTCTCTCTCTCTTCCCTCTCACGTCGAGGCGTCGAGGGGCATACCTGTCGCAACATTACACTGTGTTCATGGCCCCCGCATGAGCGTCCACGAGCAACGAGCCCCCACAAAGACGCCAGGGACACCCCAGAGCGGCACAACCTAGAAGCCCCGTGGAAACAACGATTCCCCCGACACCTCAAAAGGTCGACACGAAGCTGTTTCGCGGGGGCAGCTTCGACACCACCATCCCGAACGCAACGCCTCAGAAAATTACCCTGCGACGTACCCATCCCACGTGCATCAAATGGCAAGAGGAGTATGCCGACATTAGCAGGAACAACGACAGTGTAGACGCGGCGATTTGCTGCGCAAGCTACATGGGATGCGCACGCGTTGCACGATTCACAGGACGACGATCGAAAGAACGAGGCTTGAGGCCCCAGGATCGAAGAAGAACGGGCGCGGGAACGAGGGGTAGGAGAGGGATGGAATGGAGGGCGGGGGGGGGCGAAAGGCCATCGCGGAAGCAGCAGCATGCATGGAGAAGGTGAGGCGGGGAATAGGACGACGATGAAAGTGGCGGGAGGAGACAGAAGACTGCCGCGTTTTTCAAGTGCGAGCTAAACCCGCAGCGCTGCCTGCGCCATGTCGTCGCAGAGTTCCACATGATAAAACTTGTTTAGAGTGCAAGGAACGAGCGAGGCGTAGCTCGCCCGCTAGCTTCTCCGCCTCCTTCCCGCACATTTCAGCGCGGGAGCTGAACGCTCGCAGGCGCGCCGCCAGGTCTGCGGGCGGCCCGCGGGAAAGAAACTCAAGGCCGGGGTCGCGTATCATCAATCGGTTGTCCATCGTCCAAAGTTGCACTGGCGACGTACTGGTTGAACGCGGAGCGAGCAGCATCACGCGCGTGCCTGAACGCCACGCAGGTACAGTGCACGCGCGATTGGGACTTCAGGTCGATCACGCGCGTCTCCACCAGGCTTGGCAACACCACGCGACTGAGGATCTCACTGCGGTCTGCCATGCTGCTGTCCGCGAATGCAATGCGCTGCCTGCAAGTAAGGCGGCGGCGTCCACTTGTCTCAGAAGATGTTCCCGCGGGCCCGAAGGGCGACCGCCAGCTCGAGCCGCGGCGCCGGCAGGCCAGATAAGGATCATGCAACAGCAAAGACGATGACAGAGCAACGAGGTATCGGCGAGTGCATGACCGGCCTCCGTTTCCTGCACTTCTTTCCTGTAGTTCCCCTAGCTCATCGAGCTCAGCAGATGTTTCTGCGGGTCCGAAGGACGACCGCCAGCTCGAGTCGCAGCGCCACGTGGCACGAACCGCAGAGCAAGGGCACGCGAGCATTGCTCGTGGTCAGAATCTGAGTCCCCGTGGTGCCTCACTCCGCTGGCCACCCACCAGCAGCCCTCGAAAGTGGCGACAGTTTCACAGATCGCAGCCGCCCAGGGGTGGCGAGGTCTAATCTGAGTCCCCGTGGTGCCTCACTCCGCTGGACCCACCAGCAGCCTCGAAAGTGGCGACAGTTTCACACAGGGATGGCGAGGTCTAATCTGAGTCCCCGTGGTGCCTCACTCCGCTGGACCCACCAGCAACCCTCGAAAGTGGCGACAGTTTCACAGATCGCACCCCTCAGAGATGGCGAGGTCTAATCTGAGTCCCCGTGGTGCCTCACTCCGCTGGACCCACCAGCAGCCCTCGAAAGTGGCGACAGTTTCACAGATCGCAGCCCCCCAGAGATGGCGAGGTCTAATCTGAGTCCCCGTGGTGCCTCACTCCGCTGGACCCACCAGCAGCCCTCGAAAGTGGTGACAGTTTCACAGATCGCAGCCCCCCCCAGAGATGGCGAGGTCTAATCTGAGTCCCCGTGGTGCCTCACTCCGCTGGACCCACCAGCAGCCCTCGAAAGTGGCGACAGTTTCACAGATCGCAGCCCCCCCCCAGGGATGGCGAGGTCTAATCTGAGTCCCCGTGGTGCCTCACTCCGCTGGACCCACCAGCAGCCCTCGAAAGTGGTGACAGTTCCGCAGATCGCAGCCCGCCAGGGATGACGTGAAAGGCAAGAGAAGAGAAGAGGAGGAGCGAAGAGAGGAGGAGAAGGCAAGCAAGAGAGGAGAGGAGGAGGGAAGAGAGGGGGGGGGGCGGGAAGAGGAGAACGGAGACCGCAGTGCTCTATTCAAAACGAGTACCCATCGCAGGAGGGTTGGGAAAAAACATGCGCCGACCCCTGCAGCTCCGCACTGCCGACGACCTCTCGCCCAATTGACCGCGGTGCCTCATCATGGGCCGGCGGAATGAGCGAAGCGATGAAAAAAATACACACAAATAACAGGATTCCCCATATTTTCCCCCTATATCTTATGGTTTTCTGGGTTTTTGTCTTCCCCCCCCCCCACTTCCCATATTTTCCCATATTTTCCTGGGATCGACGATTAATTGTGTCTGTGTGTTTCTTTCCATCGTGAGAATCGTGCTCAGGTGCCGTGGCGCTGCTCTTCCGCAGTCGGGGCGCTGGCCTGAGGTTATGTCGGGCCTGTCCCCCTACAGGGGGATCTTCGACGAAAGATAAAAAATACTCCAAACATAGTCGAACAATAGTCCAAGAATAGTCTGGGGACAAATTTTTCCGTTTCTTTTGACCCTCTTGGGGTATGTTTGGGGTATGTTTTACTTTTCGTCGAAACTCCCCCTGCAGGGGGGACACGCCCGACATAAGCCTAAGGAACGATGCATCAGGAACGAGGCCCCTTTCTCCCAAAGTGAAACTTCGACTTCCCATCGAACACCAAAGGAAAGCCTGAGGCGAGCTTTCCGCGCGCCAGGGGCGCGCTCCAGGGGGGGCCCCTGGCGACGCTCCTCGGATCGCGCCTATGTGCCGTTGCGCTGTGCTTCCGCAGTCGGGGCGTTGGCCTGAGGAACGACGAATCAGGAACGAGGCCCCGTTCTCCCATGAGTGCAACTTCGACTTCCCATCGAACACCAGAGGGAAGCCCGAGGCGGGCCGTGAAACAATCAAGGAGCACGGAGCCTCTCCCCAACGCATAGAGTTCCCTCATCAGCGCCTCGACGGTGTGCCGTTGTGCTGCTCTTCTCAGAGGCCTCCCGGATCAGCTCCCAGAAGACGGGGTCGGAGATCGCGCGCCTCGCCAATGCATCGCCGATGCATCGGCGACGCATCGGCGACGTCGGCGACGCACCGGCGCCATCGGCGTGGAGAACATCGGGCTCCACACCGAGCCGCATCGCAGATGCATCGGTGATGCGGCGCAATCCCCCGACCCAATCTACTCCAAGTCCATCCAGGAGGCCTGAAGCTCAGGAGGAGCCAAAGCGCGTCCTGGCTCCTGTCGGCGATGCGGCGCGATCCCCCGACCCCATCTCCTCCGACCCCCCCTAGGAGACCAAGAACCCAAGAGGAGCGAAAGCAGAGGATTTAAAAACCGGCATAAACAGCATCAACTTTTGACGGTCCGCGCAGATTTCTTGGATCTGGCGGCGCGCCGCCGGGGGCCCACCGCGGAGCCAAGAGATCCGCGCGGACCGCCAAGAGCTCATGCTTCCGGCGGTTTGGTCTTCGAATCCTAGGAGGCCTAAGGAACCCGGGAGGAGCGAAAGCAGAGGATCAAAAACCCGCATAAGCTTCAACTTTTGACGGTCCGCGCAGACTTCTTGGATCTGCGCTGGGGCGGCACGCCGCCGGGGGCCCCGCGCGGAGCCAAGAACTCCGCGCGGACCGCCAAGAGTTCATGCTTCCGGCGGTTTGGTCTTCGAATCTATGAAGGGGCCCCAGGACACACAAATAAATACACACACAAATAAAAGGATTTCCCATAATTCCCACATTTTTTGGGTTTTTGTCTTCCCCCCCCCTGCCCACATTTTCCACATTTTCTGGGGAATCGACGATTAATTGTGTCTGTATGTTTCTTTCCCTCCTGAATCTAGGAGGCCTAAAGGACCCAGGAGGAGCGAAAGCGCGTCCTCGATCACGTCGCCGTCCTCGCCGCCGCTGGTGCCGGTGCCGCTCCCGCTCCCGCTCGGGCTGCTCGAGCGCTCATGGCTCGCCTTGTGCTGGTGCGCCTGTCGCCGCGGGCTCCGAAGGAGACGGGCGAGCATCGGGAACCCATAAACCGAAGCGGTACGGTAGAGGGAAACAATTACTGAACACTCCCCCTCCCCCCAACTCAATGTTGGCACGCGCGGAAAACACTGCGGTCGAAGTGCATCTCACCAGACCCTCCGCCAACTTTGAACATTGGGGGGAGGGGGGAGGCGTTGACAGATGAATTTGGCACGAGTGTTCGCTAATTTGTTCCGAGGCCTGTGGGCATGTTGCCCGGCACGCGGCTACGCTCGAACTGATTGGGGTGCAGAAGTACAGGGAGCGGTACACGGGGAATTGTTCGAGGGGTGGACTGGGGAGGAAACGTTTCAATCACTGCGAAACTCACACCGTCAACCGTGGACTTACCCCGGACTGAGTCAGACAGGGGCAAATCGAACTTGACACTTTGCTTTCCGACTTCTACGACGAACCAAGGCGGCGGCCGACTGACAACGACAACGCCCGGTCAACAAGCAAGAAACGGCCCTAGCGGCTGCATGTTGTCATGTCTAGCGCCTACTCAACGGCCCCGGGCCCCCCCGGAGGCGCTTCGCGCATCCCATCCTATTTTTCACGTATTACTCGTATCACTCGTCCCAGCACTCCCTATTTTTTTACATATTACTCGTATCACTCGAAAGAAAACGAAAAAAACCCAATAATCTCATTTCCTTTCTACGAGTGATGCGAGTAATATATGAAAAATAGGGAGTGCTGGGACGAGTGATACGAGTAATACACGCCCAAGAGGCCCCCAAGACCGCCCCAAGACGGCCCAAGAAGCCTCCAAGAGGGCCCCGAGACAGCCCAACAAGGCGCTGAGACGGCTCAAGCGGCGCCGAAGACGGCCCAAGAGAGCCCCGATGACGGCCCCAAGAGCGCTCCAAGTGGTTTCCAAGAGAGCTCAACATGGTCCCACACGGTCCAAGAGCGATCGAAGACACCCGAAATGGCCTCCAGATGGCCCAACACGCCCCTGAGAGGCCCCCAAGATGCGTCCCAAGACGGTCCCTGGACGCAGACATGTACGTATTCCCGTCGTGAAACGTACAATGTTCACACATCCGCCTTCTGGGCTTTCCGACGCTCCTCGACGGCCCAAGAAGCCCCGAAAACCGCCCCAAGACGGCCCAAGAGGCCCCCAAGACGGCCCCGCGACGGTCCAATATGGCCCCAAGACGGCCCAAGAGGTCCCCAAAACGGCCCAAGAAGGCTCCAAGACGGCACCAAGAGGGGCCCAAGAGG
>CAUYUJ010015082.1:5619-43119 GCA_963575745.1 Prorocentrum cordatum | reverse complement strand
GTCTTCCTCGTCGTCTTCCTCCTCCTCCTCGTCGTCCTCGTCGTCCTCGTCCTCCTCGTCCTCCTCGTCCTCCTCGTCCTCCTCGTCCTCCTCGTCGTCCTCCTCCTCCTCCTCGTCCTCCTCCTCCTCGTCCTCCTCGTCGTCCTCCTCCTCCTCCTCCTCCTCCTCCTCCTCCTCTTCCTCCTCCTTCTCCTCCTCCTCTTCATGGATGAATTTTGATGGGGGTAAACCTGGCACCTCTGACTGGCATCAGCTGAAGGCCCGTGGGTCTGGAGGATGTCCGGCGCCGCGGCCGTTCCAGAACGCCCCGGAACAATCTGAGATCGTTCGGAGACACTCTGAAGCGATGTCAATCCTCGTCCCAGGCCCGTCTGGCAGAAACCCCTGCGGAGGTCCCTGGAACCCTGTGGGAGCCCAGAAGGAGACTGTTTTTTCTATTTTGGGTAACGGCTGTTGCCCGGGGGGGCGGCGGGTAACGGTAACGGCGCCGCGGCGTGCGCCCGCCAGGGTGCGTCCGTGCCATCGGCACATCAATTGCCCCAGCGCGCTGCAATCCCTGCGCACGCGACAGTGCCAAATGCACTCGTGCAAGACAGCGCCGCTTGAGTGCACCATAGTGCTTCGGTACACCACAGCAGCTGCGTGCACAACGCCACCATGTCGCTCATGTGCGCCGCAAAATCTGCAAAATCTGCGTGCATTGCAGCAGCAGTGTGCGCAACAACGTTTGTGTACACCACATTGCCTGCGTGTACCATAGCGCTTGTGTACACCGCAGCGCCTGCGTGCACCACAACAACCATGTGCACCGCACCGCCTGCGCGCGCCACAATGCTTCCGTGCACCACAACGCCTGTCTACGACAAAGCGCGCCAACGGGCACAGCACCAGCTTGCGAAACCTTTTTGTTGCGGGCCCCGCCACAAACCGCCCTCACCACGTTGCCCGTGCACACCGCAGCACCTGGAGAGTAGTATCGATGGCACGCAAGCTGCTGGGCCGCCACTCTGCGAAGTTTTGGCAAGGCCATCCGTAGTTTGTTTCGAAAGGGACGGCCAAGAGGAGATGGGAACATATGGGAATAAGGGGAACATTCGGGAACGAGGCGGGAAAGGAGGGGGGAGGCGGGAGGGAGTGGGGGGGGTTGGAGGCGGGAGCTTTGTCTTTGAATGGCACATGAGCAGATAAAAGCGAACTGCCACATCGTACCTCGGCGCGCCAGTACGCAACGAACACGTAACAACATTCGGCCCGCAAATGCATGCGAAAGCCTACGAGGAGGACGAGGAGGAGCGAGGGGGAAGACGAGGCGAAGGAGCAAGGGCGCTGCGCGGATAACCCCACTCGGCCCGCACGGCCATTTATATAGTCCCAATAACGCACAGCGCGATCCAGCGGGGAGGAGGAAGGACAGGAGGCGGAGGAGGGGCAAAGGACGACGAAGATGGAGAGGATATTAGTAGGCGGTGGAGCAGGCGGGAGGAAGTAGGACTATGTTGTGCCACGCAACAACTGCAATCATGGCATTGTTCGACGTCGCCTCGCCTTCGCCAGCGCAACTTGTAACAGAAACGGGATATAATCGTTACTCCATCCAGACATGACTGCAAAATCCCCTGGCGGCATCGCTTCCAGAGTTCCACCAACAGGAAGAGCATGAGAAGAGAACGTAGGGATGTCACTCGTATCAGATCGTCTTGGCACGCTTTACGGCAGGACGGCGCTGGCGCTATCCTCAGCCCTGGAACGCGTAGAAGTTGCACCCTGTAGTTTAGGGCCACCGGAATGCCCGCCAGAGGAGGAGGTACCGCCTGTCGTGCCAGCGCAGTCCTTTGCCGCACCCTGCGTCGACACACCCTCGGAGCAGTGGCCCATAGAAGAATCCATTGAAGAAAGATCGTCGTCGTCCTCGCAGACCTCCACCAAATTGTCGGGCTTGATCTTCTTGGCGCCATCGAAGTCGGGAAACACCACATGCATACGCTCATCATCCCCACCACATACACGCCCAGGCATGAAATTGAATGCGCTCGCCTTGAGACCCACAGGGTCAACAGAGGACCCAACAGCGTAGCCATGGTACACGTTCTGGGCGGCCGTCGTAGGCGCAGGAGTAGGCGTTGGTGCTGGCGTCGGTGCTAGCGTCGGTGCCTCCGTCGGTGCTGCAGACGGCGCCTCAGAAGTCGTAGTGGTTGGTTGCTCTGGTAGTTTAGGGCCACCAGAAAGCCCGCCTGAGGTGGGAGTTGTCGAAAAAGGGCCAGGAGACGAATAAACCTTCAGCTTTGCATCCACCTCCGCGAACCACTTGCGGAGCCCGTTGCCCAGAGTGTCCACGGCTTGCACCACGTCGGTCTTGAGAGACTCTCCCAGTTCCTCCATCCTGGCAGACACATTTTGGCGAAGGTCATCCACTAAGGTTTCCACATTTTGGCGAAGGTCATCCACCTCCGCCATGAACTTCACGGAGAAATCATCCATCCTGGGCTGAAGCCGTTTGTCCAGCGAGCGCTCGATAGCAGGCGCCAACTGCAAGCCGAGGCCGCGAAGGTCCGATTCAGTCTTCTGTAACCGCGCCGACCAATCACCAAAATCAGACAGTTGAGGAGAAACACAGGACGCCCGAAACATATCCAGCTCATGTACCAAAGCAGCGATGGTCTGATTTTGTGCATCAACTAGTGCCTGCTCATGCCGTACTCGAGGAAAGCGGTGAGCATGAATTGAACAAGTTGCTTGTGAATAACAGCCATACTCAGACGAAGCACGCGTATAGTGTGTCATTGGGAGCGAATTACCATCACCTTCAGATACAGAGAAGACACCCTCCTTGGACAGCTCATCGAAGAGGCTGATCACCACAGGGGCCTGCGGAGTGAACACCTTAGCATCGGCAAGTGGAATAGAAGTCTGACGGTGCCGCTGTCTGCGCTGCCAGAAACTCGGAAAGAAGAGCCGGAACTGCGAATGTTTAGCACGACCAGCCGCCTGGTGTATCCGAAGGGCGCAATTGAAGACACACGCCGGCAACCGAGAACGACAGGCACAGATCGCCTCACTCGTAGATTTGAAGTCACGTCCCATAACAGCCACAACGACGCCATGGACAGACAGCTGAGCAGCCACGATAAACACCCTCACAGGAAGGGACAGAAAACTTGCTACCAATGCGAGAACAATGGACACAGCGAGCTCAGCCTGGAGGACATCCAATAAAGCAGCCATAACACGAACTGAATTGCTAATTGCGTAGCTATCTTGGGCCAGCCTGGCTTGAGCCAAAATCACACTAGTAAATCACACTAGTCTGCGCATTGCGATAGCCTGCAGGCGCCACAACAGGCAGGTAAGCACCGAAACATGCCTTTTAGCACCGCGCCATGCCTGTGAATTCCGCGCCGCAACAGGTGGGGAACCTGCGAATGCCGCAACACGTTTCTGAGCACCACCTGTGCATTTCAGCACCACGCTATGCCTGCGAGCACAGCGCCGTAACTGCTGAGAGGAGGGGGGTCCGCCCTCCACCCCCCAAAAACGTACAATCGTTAGCGTTACCAGAGGGGGGGGGGCGGGTAACAAGCGTTACACGCCAGAGGAAAAAAAACGCTCTCAAGAGAACGGACATAGGGAGGAAGGAACCTTATCCTCCACCCCTGCGATTCGACGTCGCGAGAACCGTGCGAAGACCTGTTTCCGGGGTCTTCACCGAGGTTTGCAGGCCCGGGGGGGAACAAAACTGGCAAGAAAACGAGCGGCGTGACAAGATGTGCCGCCCAGATCTCAGGGCAACCCCACCCTCACCATCCGTCGTCGCTATAGTTAACTCATCACTGCCGCACCCCGAGACGTGACGGGAGGTCCAGTCGTTGCGATTGAAACTTCTCCAGCACTGCTAATTCTGACAATAGAAAAGTGCAACAGTTACACTAGTGGAGGGCGGGTGCTTTTCGGAATGGGGCTCTCACCTCAGCGCCGTGCACACTTGTCCTGTGAACTTACAAGGCTTAAGCAGATGGGAGGCGGGCCATCTTCAGAAAGGGGCTCCTGTCACCTTCGATCCGCGTACAGCCGTCCCCAAGTCTTGAAACGGATGCAGGGATGGAGAAAAGGTCCTTTTCGAAACGGGGTTACCGCATTGGCGCCGCACTCGGCGGTGGACAAACCTCCCTTTAGCAAACCTCCCTGTAGTGAACACGGCCTAGGACAGAACCTGACGGACCTGGGCCCGCAAAAATGACGGCCGCGACGCCCCCTTTTGCGAATCAAAAACAGCCAATTCGGCAATCGACGTGTCAAGATGGGAGGTCGATCAACCTCCGACGCACACATCCGTCTGATAGGCTTGCATCGGTTACGTGATGCACGGCGTTCGGCGTTCGGTGTGCGTTTATCACTCGAACCCTCCTCTCGTACCGAAACGAGGCTTGACCGTGCGCAGCAGCTGCAGGCATGGACTGCGGCTCCTTTGCAGCATGCGGCTCTCGCTCGAGATCCCCTCCAGGTTGGTGGCCCAGTGTGCACACTCGTGTCAGGTCGGGCATGTTCTCCTACAGGAAGACTTTGGATGACGACGCAAACATAGTCAAACATACCCCCAAAAAAAAACGCCAGACTTGACAGAAAAATCGTTCCCAGACTACTGTTTGGCTATTCTTGAATCTTCCTCGTGTAGAGAGACATGCCCGACTTAACACTTGTGCCACGTGCACGGTTTCCCCCGGGGCCGTAGGCGACCCGAGGAGGAGGAGGAGGAGGTGGAGGAGGAGGAGGAGAAGGAGGAGGAGGAGGGGGAGGAGGAGATGGAGGAGAAGGAGGTAGGAGGACGAGGAAGAGGAGGAGCAGAATTGCGGATTCCGAAGAGGAGGGAGAAAGAGGAGGAGGAGGAGGAGGAGGAGGAGGAGGAGGAGGAGGAGGAGGAGGAGGAGGAAGCCACGGGCTGAGGAGAGCGGGGCCAGCCGTCGTCGTCGTCGGCCCGCCCCCTGCCCCTCGTGGCCGCGCGCCGCGGCGGTTGCAATCGGCAGCCGCTGCAGCCGCACGCCCGCGGGCGCCGCCGAGCTGCCGCCCCCTCGGGCCGCCACCTGCGAGGAGGCGGCGAGCGCGGACGCCTGGCCCCCGCCAGGCCGCGCTGGAGGCGGCCGCCACGCCGCGCACCGTCGGCGAGCCGGCCTGGCACCGCCGCGCCAGGCAGCAGCGCGCAGAGGCCAGGGTGCTGCTGAGGGTCTGTTCGGCGGCGCAGGTGCTGGACCAGCACCACTCCGCACAGAAGCACCAGTGCAACCAGCAGCTCCAGCGCCACCAGCAGAACGAGATGGCGCAGCAGTGGACATTGGGACCGCCTGTCGGAGCGCAGCCCTGGCCATGGAGAAGGCAGTCGCGTGGCAGGTCGACGGCCAACAACCAGAACAACCACAACCACCAGAAGGACGACCAGAGCTGGCAGCAGGACCGCGACAACCACCAGAAGGACCACCAGAAGGACGACCAGAGCTGGCAGCAGGACCGCAACAGCCACCGCCAGCAGCACCACGGCGAGGACACCTACAAGAAAGGATCACGAACTCGCTCCACACCTCGCACAACGACACGGACGCAGAGCAGGAAGCACTACAACGCGCACAACTTCTTCGACGGCTTCCAGTTCTCCAAGAAGCAGCGCGAGATCCTCGACCACGTCCTCCCTGCCGACGACGTGCGCATGCAGTCCCACGAGAGCTTCTCCACGCCCCCGCTGGAGGAGGACATGCGCCGCCTTTGGGTGACAACCAAGCGCGGACGCATCGCTCGGTTGGCAGACCAAGCTCAGGGCGCACGCGCCGTCGGCGTCGACGATTCCAAGATCGTCGCCGAGCTGTCTGTCAACAAGGCAATGCTCCTCCTCACGTTGTCTCCCGACGAGCGGGTGCACTACTACCGCCGATGCATCGACAACACGGTCAGGCGAAAGAATGCGCTCAAGGACGACATCAGGAAGATGCAGACCGAGTTCGACAACACGGAGGGCAGCTTGAGGACACTACGGGCTCTACTCCAGGAGTCAAAGTTGAAGAGGGACGACGCCACATCCGACCTCGAGTACGACGACGTCTACAGCGACAACGACGAGAGAGAGAAGGACCACCACAACAGGCGCAGGACTCGGACACAGACACCTCACCCACGACAGCGCGAAGACCATCGACCCCAGAAGTACGCAGCACCAGCAGCAGCACCACTTCGACAGCAGGACGACCCACACCAAAAAGGTCACAAAGAGCTGCTCGAGATGATCACAGACCTCTCCAAAAAGGTGGACCAGCAGCGACAACACACGGGACTCCATCAGCACCACCTAGCTCACCTCCACCAACAAGCTGATCTCCGACAATCCGAGCACCGCGAACAGTTGCAGGAGGAGTTCGCGCGCATGGAAGCACACACGTCTCGGAAGGCCTTCAACGAGCTTCATCTCGAACTACAGCACCACGAGCAACGACTCCAGCGCCGCTTCCAGGAGGAGATAGACGAGATCAACGTGCGCAGCCGCCACCAAGAACATCAGCAAGTACAACGGGTCCTACGACAGTCCGAACAACGACGTCAGGAAGATGAAGCTGAACAGGCACATCGCATGAAGACCGAGCTCGAACAGCATCAACTACTTCACGACGCTGCATGCGGTCACCTTGCACGGCGGGAAGCAGTACAGCAACACGAACTACGGGAGGCTAAGCCATTCTGGCTCCAGCATCTAATATCCGAACACCGCCTTCAACAGGAGGAAGCTCAGTGTGCTCACAACCTCCTACTTCAGCACGAGATGAGAGGGCAGCAACAAGAAGACGCACTTCGACTGGCTCAGCAACGACAGCTTCATGAAATCAACTGCAGGGCTCATGCGGAATCATCGGCACTCATGCAAGCCAAAGAGAAGATCCTCGAGGAGTACGGCGAACTGCGTGCGCAACAACACGAAGCAGCCACGATTCGAACCGAGCACCAGCACGAACGAGCCCGACTCCAAGGCGAACGTGCCAACCTACACCTCACCGAGCAGCAGCTCCACGACAGGTACATCAACCGCCTGGCGACGACCGAGGAGATGCGAATAAAGGAAAGGGAGGAAATGCAACGTGAGTTTCGACAAGCCGAGCTTCATCATGACCCTCTTGATCTTGAACTGTTGCAAGAATTGAACACGAGATTCAGCGAGAGAGACGAGGAGGAAAACAGACAGCAGGCGTTAGCCGACTCAGAGGAGAAGCGCATCCACCGCGAGATCGAAGGCGCCCTCACCGCGATCATCCCAGGCCCCTACGAGATGCCTCACCCACACGCCGACATCTACCTCGAGCAGCTACGACAGATGAGCTCTCCACCGAACGCAGATCATTCCACGTCCAACTCAGACGCATGGAGCTCACGAGACCTCGGCTCTGCAGCCGCACCACCCACCTCACCACCCGCCCCGAACCCCGACCACACACGCGACAGAACGCCCATACACCCTCCAGCCAGTATCGCCCCACTCAGCGATGCCGACCACGACAAGCCCTCTGAAGCACACCACGGCGATACACAAGCACACCAATCGAGCTCTCCAAGATCTTCGTGCTCTCCCACGCCCATCGCCGACGACGGCTACCTCTCTCAGCACGACGACGGACAGTCTACGCCCATTCCTGACATTCATCACGACTCCGACCTCGAAGGCACCGACACCCCCATCCCAGCTGAGCAGGCCACTCCCCCCACCCCACACATCATCTTCCCTGAAGTACGTGCCATGTCCGCCCCCCCCGACACGAGATCGACACCCGACGACCAACAGCGTTCCACGCCCCACACCACAATTCTCATCGATCTCAGCGACGACGAGCACGAAGTACCCACCACGCCCAAGACTCGACCGATCACCAGCATCACCCCAACCCAAGCCTACAGCCCCATCATCCCTCCACCCAGATTCCATATGGGAACGCCCGACAGGGCCCAGTCAGCGCCACCCTCACGAATCCGATCGGCCCTTAAGAGACAGGACCCCACATCACGACCACCGCGGAAGGTCCGTATCCACGACAGCGGTGACGGCTTCGTGGACATATCCGACCGCGTCCCTCTCCGTGCCGATCCCGACGATGAAGGATCGGACACCGCGCTGCGGCCAAAAAACTAGATACGAACGACCCCGATGAGGGCGCTCTGGCTCATCGGACCCGTCGAAAAAGACCAGAGCAACAGGCCCCTGGGCGGCCTCAAGCGTCCATACGTAACTCTCGGCCCAGCGCCACACAGCATCACAATGTCACAGACGCAGCAACGAACCTTGCGACCCCTGCGGTGCAGGTAACTTGCAGCTTCAGACACGCACACCCACCCCGACTTCCACTAGGGAAGCCTACATCGACTGACCTCGACAGGCTGACACCCGCTTTGGGGACCGCGGATCAGCACCGAGCGCCAGGCAACATAGACAGCCGACTCTGCCATCTTCCCTCCTCGATAGCAGACTCCACTAGCTTGCAGACCGCAACCAACCTGACGACCCAGGGGGTGCAGGTGACTTGCACTTCTGACAGCCACCCTCCGACACACACCACCAGTCCACGTGCACTGACTCCTGCTTTGGGGATAGCAGATCAGACCCGACGGACAACGGCAGTAGTTTCACTTGCCTCACACGACCAGCACGACGCAACCGATGGACAACCAACAACTATCCACCATAGGCGCCACCCGACCGAAGAGTGGGAAATCCACTCAAGCGGTTCGCGCCCCCACCCAAGATCGACCGCCATACTGGGGAGGGTCCCCCCAGATGGCACCTCGCGCAGGTTGACACCTCCACGAGCGCCACCTGGCTCCTACGCCGCCACCTCCGACACATCGCCAAGGCACGACCTACTTCGCTCCACCATTTCTGAGAGCACTCAGCGTGTCACGCCGACCACACCAAGAGTAAGGACAGGCGACGAGACGAATCGGCTACACACACCACCCCGACTCGAGCGACCCAAGCCCGACGCCACGGTCGCCACAACTAGCCATTTTGGCTCTACGCATGCACGGAAATTCAACGGCTCCGACGTCCACAACGAGACGCCCGAGTACCACAGTGCGATCACGATAGACTACTTCCCTGGGATCGAGGATACCTTCCTCGATAATAGCAGCGAGATGGATAGCGGCAACTTCCACCTCGATGACGACGCCATTCGCACGCGGCTTCTGGCACGAGTCCGACGGCAGCAGCAACGGCGACTAACAGCACAGCAGACATCTACGTACACCACGACCCACAATCGATTCCAAGCCCTGCAACCCAGCCCACTGCCACCCCCAGCAAGACATACCACCAAGCTTCCGACACAGCAGCCCACCGGCCATCCACCAGTAGCCCTGACAGCATCCCAGGGCGCTGGACATGGCACAGCAGCACCCGACAGAGACCGACACGCGGCCACAGGTGAAAGGCGACAACGACAAAAGACAGCTATGCACCCCTTTCGATGCCCAACAGGAGCTTCTGCAACAACGCACAACGGACAAGCTGCACACAGACGACAGCAGAAGGCGACAGCATTGTTACCGTTTCGAGTACAGCGACCACCCAATCCCAGCGCCGACAACCAGCCCCAACAACTGCAACCATCGTACCACGAGGCCAATCTCGACATCACAAGATACCACGGCATGCAACCACCAGGCGACTGCACATGCGACCTAGGGGACACCAGAGGACTGATCAGACGAATACGGGCCACGACCGCCCCCTTTCTCAACGCCAACATCGAAGGTGACGACCTGCACCCAGCAGCAACATATGCGCTCAACAATACGACGAAAGGCAACAATGCCCACAGCGCAAAGCACATCTTCACTGACGCTTCCCACAACGCACGGAGACCAGACTGCTGCTCATGGGCATTCTTGGTACTACAAGAAGGTGGCGAACACGACCAACACACGTTCAGAGGAGCCTTCAGCAGCATCGTCAGCAAGAGCCACAACATGAAGTTGAATGACCGCAGCACCACCAACACCACAGGCGAAATCATGGCCATCGTGCAGGCTCTCATGTGGTCCATCGCCGTCGCCGAGCCGCAACCTATCTGCATTCACACCGATTGCGAGACGGCCATCAACATATGCATGGGACGCGCCACAGCAACAGCAGACGAACATCTTGCGAGATTCATGAAGGTCATCTTCGATACGCTCAAGAACGAAAACGACATAACCTTGCACCACGTCCCGAGTCACGAAGGCATGCCGTGGAACGAGCTCGCCGACGGAATCTCAAAGAGGACACGAAAGCGCTACGAGAGAGGCCACGACTACGACACCATCCCGCACAACTTCAGAGACATCATTGCGGACACAAAGTACTATCAATGGGAGTCGATCCTCCAGACTGATCATCCCGATCGAGCAGCTTACCCACTACGCGAAGGTGCCACCTTACGCTTTGGATTACCAACTCGGAATGCTAGTGTTCGGCACCTCATGGCGCCTAAGACGGTCTCTGCCAAAGAAACCAAGATCGAGCTCTCCATCGCAACCTACAACGCCGAGAGTGTCAGAGAGTCCGACGCTCGGCAGCAGAAGAAGTTCACAAAGGCAGCACGGCTTGCACACCAGTGGCGGGGACCCTTGCTTCGACGACAATTTCAAGAAAAGCGACTCCACATCATCGGCATTCAGGAGGCGCGCAACGAACGACGTACAACAAACGGGAATGGATACTTCATCATCAGCAGCCCGCACGACCACTACAACGCTGGATGTGAGCTATGGATCAACGTGGAGAAGCCCTACGCCTACAACAAGGACGGCCCACAGCACTTCGAGCCCAGACACTGCCACGTTCTCATCAGTGAGCCAAGGATCCTCATCGTCAAAGTCACTACGGACTGCATCAATACCACCATTTGTGTATTTCATGCTCCTCACAGCAAGAAAGGTCCTCAAGAACGACAAGACTTTTGGCAGCGACTACAGAAGCTCGTACAACAGCACAGACCCAACCTCATGCTCGCCGACGCCAACGGCCGACTTGGAAGCGTGCAGTCGACATCGGTTGGACCTGCTGGACTTTCCCAGACCGAGGACAGCAACGGCAAGGAACTTCACGAGTTAGCAGCCGCAGGGCACTACGTCATCGCCAACACCGTGATCTCCAACGGCGACGAGCACCACACGTGGACAGACGCATATGGGCACAAGCACCGCATCGACTACATCATCGCGGACGATACGCTCATCAGACACATCACCGACGTCAAGACACTGGCCGACATTGAGACCATGAAGAAACACCGACAAGGGCAGCATCAACGCGAGGATCACCTGCCAGTTACAGCTCGAGCCTGTTGGACCGTGCGGCACACGGCGCCAAAGCAGCTCTTCCCGAAGATAGACAAGCACCAGCTCAATGACGAGAAGGCCGTCGAGACCTTCAAGATGCACCTTGACGCTACTGTCTTACCGTCATGGGGAACCGACTACGATGAGCACATCCACCAGTACATGCTGACCATCATGGACGCAGCGACCTCAGCGTTCAAAAGAAGCGGGAAGAAGAAATACCAGGAGTACATCTCAGAGACCACGCTCGATTTTGTCCTCAGCCGACGGAAGTTCATGAAGCTCCTCCGTAAGGCAACAACACATGGAGCGACAGCTAGCACGACAAAGCGCAGAATCCAAAGGCTCATCAACGACATCCACAACGACCCGACCCTTCAGATGACTCCCGAGGCGATCCACACTACTTACTGCGAGACTTACATGCTCAACTACGCTGCAGCGAATTTCCCTTACAACCCCGACTATCATGGGTTTTTACAACACGTACGGCACTGGATCGACGCCACGAGAAAAGTAATCGTCAAGATGACCAACAGGGACTACGACGCGTTCTTGGAAGAGCAAGCACAAAAGGCAATGGATGCAAAGCGCACTGGCGACACGTACACCGAGTGGAAGTACACCAAGAAGCTCCTGCTATTCGGTGGCCGCAAGAGACGCAAGCGACAAGCATACCCCATGATGAATGCAGCAGACGGCACTGTCCTCGACAGTTCCACGAGCAAGGCCGACGCAGCCACACGACACTTCGGACACAACGAAGCAGCCGACATCCTCTCCGCTCAGGACGTGGTTGACAGATACAACGCCAAGGAGGACAGGACCGAATCAGCTCAGCCCAGGAGAACGCGCCACGTCAACAACTTCGCCAGCATCTACGAGCTCACAGACATCCTTCACAAAGCGAGACCTCACCGCGCACCAGGACCAGATCGTGTATCCGACGACTTCTCCAAGATCGCCCCACGGCAGATGGCCCGACACATGCATCCGATCATCACCAAAGCAGCGCTCTTCTGCAGGGAGGGCGTAGCTCTAAAGGGGTCCAGGATGACGTACTTCTGGAAGGGCAAGGGCAGCGAGGAGGACCTGAACAACCAGCGGTCAATCACGTTGGCCAACACCGTCATCAAGCACCACTACAGATACATCAGACAATGCATGAAGGACCTAATCCCCACGATGCTCTTCTCCACCCAGACGGGAGGCCGACACCACTACAGCACGGACATCAACCACAT
Source organism: Prorocentrum cordatum (assembly GCA_963575745.1). NCBI lineage: Eukaryota > Dinophyceae > Prorocentrales > Prorocentraceae > Prorocentrum > Prorocentrum cordatum. Next base: position 30,535 of record CAUYUJ010015082.1, on the reverse strand, counting down.
GACGATGCGGCTCCTATCCGATACTGCCTACCACGCGAAGCACGACATGGTCATCATCATGATAGACTTGAAAGCAGCCTTCCACAAGGTAGTCAACCAGCTCGTGTACAACTTCACCCAGACCAAGGAGCAGCTGGACGACCTTCTCGCCCACATCGACATCCCCCATGTCATGCTTCCCGCGATTGAGGCCCTCATGACCGACAACGGCATCGTCAACCAACACGTGGACAACCAACACATTGTCGACATGCTCACGGAGGCACACACTGGGACTTGGTTCTACATCGACGACCAGTGCAGCTACGCAGCACCACGACTTGGTACACGCCCTGGCGTACCAACAGCCGACTTCACATTCAACATGCTCATGGCGGACGTCACGCGAGACTACCACGACCACGCCGTCGAGGATGGAGCGACTTTCGACATACCGCATGCCCCACCACGTCTCCGAGCTTGCGACCACAACGCCACACTGTCCTCTACATCCTTCGTAGACGACGTCAAGGCGGCTGCATCCACGGCAGACGGCACCATGATACACGCACTCATCTCCAAGATGTGGGGACACCTCATACGCGCGACACTGCGAAGAGGCCTCCCGATCAACACCAAGAAGTCCAGCTTCATCGTCTACCCCAACACCATCGCAGGCAAAAGAGCTACACGGAACATGATACGGGACAATCACAGCATCACCGACATGGGGCTCTGCGTCACCATCGCTAGAAGCACCAAGCTGCTGGGCGCGATGTTCAACGACAGGAACGACATGGGCCAGGAGACGGCAGCACGCACCATCGCGCTACGCGAGACAACAGGCCCACTCCGACGCACCTTGTTCCAACGACAAGCCATCTCCATCCAGACTAAGATCCACTACCTCGAGTCCTTCGGCTATTCAAGACTGCTATTTAACGCGGGGACATGGATCATCACAACAGCGCGGGACTACCACAGGATCAACACAGCCTACGTCACTGCGGCACGACAGGCAATAGGAATTACACACAAGGCCATGAAGGACAAGCACATCACCAACGAGCAGATATTGGCACGTGCCCAACTACCGAACCTCGAAGACCGATTACGATGGCTACGACTGCGAGAACTTCTGCGACTCATAAAAGGATGCCCGTACGAAACGCAGGCACTCATTGACTACGACATCGAAGTCAACGGCACCTGGACGCAAACCATCAACAACGACATCCACACATGCCGACAGCACTGCGACGGCACCCGCATCACCACCGCACCCAAGGACATCATCGACTTCATCAAGGCTGCACGCAACGACATGCAAACGGTCAAGTCTTTTATTACGAGCACCTACAAGCGTGCACAAGACTCATCCTCCGACCGAGCAGCGCAGGACCAGCTGCGCGCAGACCTATCGCTAACGGCAACAGCACTGGGAGTGTTGCCACTACCCCGACAAGCAGGAACCACGACACCAGCACCAGCCAGAGTTATGTGTTACCATTGCGGTGCTACATTCAAGACCAAAGCAGCACACAACAAGCATGTCTACGCCGTCCACCAGGACAAGCACACCATAGACAACTACATCGTCGGTGACACCTGCCAGGTATGCTTGAAGTACTTCTACACCGCGAACAGACTTACCAAACACGTCAAATCGTCACGCCAGTGTGCAGCCACATTGATGCAGTTCGGAGCGAAGCCGCCAACAGAAGACATCGACGCGCACAAGGAGGAGACCCGACGCGTACGACGATCCAACCGACACGCTGGGCTTCCAGAAGACTACGCCGAGCGGCCACCCATCCAGCTACAGGGGCCATCACTGGGACCACCAACCCACGCCGATCACGACCACCGACCAATACCAGCCCAACTACCCACCGACGCACCCACCACACAAGACAGCGGACCCAACCGAGCAGACACGGGAATGACCGACATCACAGGAAAGCCCAGCATTGTACTGCTCTTCACCACCAACCACGACCACACCAGCGCGGTGACCGACGCCCTCCAAGCCACCGCAGACAGACACAGCATCTCCATCGAACTCCACCACCTGCCAACCATGCACCCACCCCAAACCGACCCAACGGCTTCCGACATGGCCACGACACCATACGACCACGCTGCCTTCTGCATCATCGACGCCGACCTCACGACCTTCAACCGCGACCTCAACCTCAGGACGCAAGAGGCACCTTGGGGACGACTGGACCTCACACCCACGCAGCACAGAGCGGTACGACAAGACAACGACAGCATGCGGCACGTCCTACGGACCGCACAGCGGATGATGACGATGCGCACACCTACCATCATCCTGGACAGCAGCCTCCGACACCTGCAGATACAGGAATATGCATACATCACAACGACGTGCAGCACAACCCCGACCACAGCATTCACTGCTTGCAACTGTCCTGCAGACATCACTACGACAACGACACTGACGCAGGCCATAGAGCAAACACTCCAGCCCACCGCCGACGCATACACAAAGGCACAGACGTGGCACTATAATGGATATGATGGCAACGATTGCTGGATGTCAGAACGTCCAGGCGCGGTGCTCCTCGAGCCGCGACCTGGACAGTACGGTGGCCAACTGTCGGCGGAGGAGATCCAGAAGGAGCTGTCGTCTACTATGGCACATACACAGTTTGCAGGATACCCTCCCAAGAGGCCTCCACCAGAGACCGCACCTCCCAGGCTGGCATCTTCGACTTCAGCATTACCTCCAGCGGCACCACCAGGAAGTATTGCATGTTCTTCAACACCCGTCGGCACGCACTGCTCACCTCCCCAGCCCACGGGGCGCTTGGGAGGTAGGCATAGTCCACCTCCCCAGCCCATGGGGCGCTTGGGAGGCAGAGGGTACCGACCGACGGGGGTCATTGAGGCTACTGGGACGGAAGTCGGTGGTGGGGCATCACTCCTGGAGACAGCGCAGCACCAGCCACGCCAGCATCACGAAGGCGTTGAGCAACTTCGTCAAGCTGGACTCCTCGAGCCGCGACCTGGACCTGGACCACCGACTCCACATGGCCAGGAGACATCCTCACAGCCCGTAACAGGGGCACATGATCGACGGCGGCAGCGACCACCACGCGATCGCCCCGAACCATCTATTGTACGGGCCCTACATCATCACGAAGGCCCCCTCGCGGAGCGAGGGGGATGAGATGAACACCTACCAGTGACCACAGGCCCGGGCGGCCCGCCGCTTTCTGGAGGCCTCAGAAGACTTCTAGTTCAGCGTGCCCGTTGGGGGTCCCGTCCTTCTCCCTTGAGGATCCCTGTGGCTCTTGAGGCCCCTCCCCCCTCTCACTGTCGGGTGCTCCCCCTCGGGCCCTGCCCCTTGCTCTCCGCCTTCCCCCGACCAGGGGGAACGGAGCCGCTTACACTACCGAGACTGTTGTCTCAGCGACGCCCCTCCACCAGCCTCCGTCACCCAAAGAGTCGCAACGCGCCGACATGTGGTACGCGACCGTCGGTTGGGTGACGGATGCTGGAACGGAGACGGGCCCTGGGCGATCCACAAGTGATCGCTTAATCTGGCCTGGCCTCCCCCCCCCTCTCCTGGTCCAGGCGGCCCTTCTCCCGTGCCCCTGGTGGCCCTCGCCTTCGCTCTGTCCCCGCGCCTTCCCGTTGGCCTTCGGACCCTTGGGCTCTCGGGGCTCCCGCATTCCTTCTCTCCGAGGCCACTTAAGGCGTCTCTCTCTCTCCTGGTAGCGGGTGGCCTTGGGTTCCAGAGGCAATTTGAGGCCCCCTCCCGAGGCTCTCCGAGGAAGGGGGCCTTGCGTCGCGCCGCGCGCGGCGGCGCGGCTCGGGCTGCGGCGGACAGACCGCCTTGCCTGCAGTGTTCGAGGAGGAGGAGGAGGAGGGGAAGGAGGGGGAGGAGGGGGAGGAGGATTCGCGCAGCAGCCGGCTCAAGGAAAGGAGGAAGAGGACGGGTCGCCTAAGCGCCTCGGAGGGACCCTCCCGCGGCGGCCCCCTTCCAAAACGGGGCCCTCGCTGGACGCCCGGGTGCAACTGCATGCTCCCTCCTACCTCTCGCCGCGTGCCGCACACCCAGCCGGAAGGGTGCAGGGCAGCTCCTTTCCGGAGCGAGCTTCGCCTGAGCATCAGGCCTACGTGGAGGGTTTCTCCGAAGGGCTTAGGCAACCCGTCCTGCTCCTCCTCCTCCTCCTCCTCCTCCTCCTCCTCCTCCTTCCTCCTCCTCCTCCTCTCCTCCTCCCCTCCTCCCCCTCCCCTCCCCCCCCTCCCTCCTCCTCCTCCTCCTCCTCCTCCTCCTCCTCCTCCTCCTCCTCCTCCTCCTCCTCCTCCTCCTCCTCCTCCTCCTCCTCTCCTCCCTCCTCCTCCTCCTCCTCCTCCTCCTCCTCCTCCTCCTCCTCCTCCTCCTCCTCCTCCTCCTCCTCCTCCGCCTCCTCCTCCTCCTCCTCCTCTCCTCCTCCTCCTCCTCCTCCCCCTCCTCCTCTCCTCCTCCTCCTCCTCCTCCTTCCCCTCCTCCTCCTCCTCCTCCGCCTCCCCTCCTCCCTCCTCCTCCTCCTCCTCCTCCCTCCTTCCTCCTCCTCTCCTCCTCCTCCTCCTCCTCCTCCTCCTCCTCCTCCTCCTCCTCTTCCTCCTCCTCCTCCTCTCCCTCCACCTCCACCTCCAGCTCCACCTCCCCCTTATCCACCTCCTCCTCATCCCCCTCCTCCTCCCCCTCCTCGAGTCGCCTACGGCCCCGGGGGAAACCGTACAGCCTACGGGGTGCTCGTGGGGACTTCTTGGGTGGCACTCTGCGAGGACAGCAGGCGACCACAAACACATCGAGGACGCACCCCTCGGGGATGGTCTGCGCATGCCACCCACCGACAGAACACCGCGACCACCGGGTCCCGGACGCCCCAACTTGACCACAGCCGCAAGCACGGTGTTCGTGTCGAGGTTGCAGAGAAATCATCCCAGTTGTACTTGTGGGTGTGGTTCTCTGTTGTGCCCGGAGACTTCGGACGGCAGGGTGCGTTGCAGCACGGTCGACGGTGATTGGGAAGGCGGGCCCGCTGCGCTCCTCCAAGTGCTCACGGCTGACCCTCCTCTTGTACGTGGCCACGTGGTGGGACCGCTCCTTGCCATGAAGGAAAAGGGTCCTGAGGAAAACTGGCAGTCCTGGATACAGCAGGTTCGTGTCGTGCCGACTTCGGCGTTGGTTTCTGACACCGCGGGGATCGTTCAACCTTGAAGGATCGGCCGTTTCCAAAACGTCACCTCGTTCAACATTTATCGAATCTGGGTCGCCGGAGGCATTCAGCGTTGGAAGCCAGCGGCGGGGTCGCCGCCGGTCCACACGCTGCAAACCTACCGTACCCCATAGTTAGTCGCCCTGGAGAACGGCTCTTCATCCGGAGCCGTGTTCTGACGGACCCCGCGTGGAGGGCCCCGGGAGTCCGGAAACAGAGAAGCACCTCGGGGCCCCTTTCCCTCAGCGCCCCTTATCTGTGTGGCCCGCTCCTAGGAGGAACGAACAATTGCATAAACATGCTTTCTGAGGTCCGCGAGGATTTCTCGGATCGGCGCTGGGCCTGGCGCTGGAGGCGCCGCCAAGGTTGCCCCAGCGCCGATCCAAGAAACCTGCACGGAAATCCGAGAAATTATGCGTACGCCGTTGCTTGTTCTTCGAGCTCCGCGATGGTCTGGAACGGAATGGTGTGGTGGCCCAGGTGGTGGCTGTGCTGGCTGTGCAGCTTGTGCGCTGGCGCCGGGTCATGCTTTTTCCGCTCCCGGCCGCCAGGGGGCCTCTGGCGGCCACTGAGCGAGGATCGCGCCGGAGATTTGAAGCTTCCCAAGTGGGGTCCGAGTAGACGGGGTCTGAGAATCGCGACGCATCGGGGATGAATCGGCGGTCTCGGGATGCCGTCCGCCGTCAGCTCCCCTTCAGCTTCGCGGCTGCTTTGTGAGTGGGCCGGCCGGCCTGTGCCTGTTGTAGCTAATTAGCCTCGCTCGCGCCCCAGACTTTGCTTTCGCCGCCTGACCCTTGCCTCGTGGCCGCGACCAAAAAAAAAAGAGGGGATGCATCGGCGATGCGTCGGCGACGTTGCGGCGCCGTCGGCGTGACTCCCGCCGACCCCCGCTCGCCTCGGGCGAGAAGGCGCGCGAGATGATCGGCTGTCCCCCTCTCCCTTTCCCCCTCTCCCAGAGTCCAACATCTCGCTTCGGGGGGGGGGGGGGGCATGAGCACATCGGCGGCTCCCAGGACCTCCTTGGAGACTCTGGAGCTTCCAAGTCTGCCTTCCGTCGCCTCAAAGACGTGCCAAGACGGTCCCGGATCGACGAATGATTGGCCCAAGACGCCTACGATGGCTCCAAGGCGCCCCAAGATGCCTTCGAGACGCCCCCCGGGAGGCCCACGAGACTTCCCAAGAGGGCCCCGAGAGGCACAAAACAATGGCTCTCCTTAGGCTGCTCATTGTGTCTGGGGTTATCGTCGTCTCGAGCGTCCGACGCTCCAAGACGGCCCGCTAGGCCCCGTCGACCGCCCCAAAACTGCCCGAGTGGCCCCCACGAGGGCCCCAGGACGGCCCACGAGGGTTCCAAGAAGGCCCGCAGAGGGGCGCAAGACGGCCGAAGATCGCCCCAAGAGGATCTCAAGAGCGGCCAAGAGGAAGAACACAAACAGAAAATCCCATCTTTCCGCCCCAAGAAGAGGCCCACCCAAAGCCCCAAGAAGCCCCCAAGCGGCCTAAAAGAGGCCCCAATAAGCTCCCAGAAGCCCCCGAGAGGCTCAAACGAGGCCCCATAACGGCCCCAAGACGCTTCAAAACTACCTGGAAGAGGCGCAACCGGGTTCCCCGGCAGTTCCCCAGACGCCCACAATAGTCCTAAGATAATACCCAAGAATCCCACGACACCTTAACCGTGGACTCCACGCCTCTTCTGGGGGCCGGCGGAATGGCGTAAGCCTTTTGAGTAAAACGGGGGTCCACATCGAGACGCATCGCCGATGCATCGGCGATGCGTCGCGATCCTTCGACCCCATTCACTCGGACCCCACCTGGGAAGCCTAGATACACAATATTAGAAGGCAACTCACGAAATCATGCGCGAAGCGGGCATTATGAATCTCTCTCGCGTGGCGCTAGTTGGAGCTATTGGTCGCTATTGGGCGCTATGTGGGTGTTCTTCTGCGCTACTGGGCGTTATTGAGTACTATTTGGCGCTATTCAACGGCATTCGGCGCTATTCGCCGTTACACGTCCAATCCATGACGAACGGAAACTGCTGTAAGTTGCTACCTAACGGAGGCTGTTCGATTCACACTCCTCTTCTAGGCAACCGCATACGATGCCCTACCCTACCCCCGCAGGTCAGAAAACTGAAACGCCAGCTCGGGTTCGGAATTCAAAGGATGTCTGCCGCCAAGTGAACCCCAGCGCCAGGTCGGGCAGGTCCTCCTACAGGCGGATCTCGGAGGATAAATAAGAAAATAATTAAACAATGCTCAAACATAGTCGAAGATAATATAAAAATCGTCCCCAGACTATTTTCTAAACTATTTTTTGATATTCTTCCTGTAGAGGGACACGCCCGACTTCACCCGAGCGGTCCGATAACCCAGCGTCGGCTGGACCCGCAGGGGGTAGGGCTCGCAATTGGTCGTAGATGCTTCTCGGCGGAGCGCCGAGGGGGAAGTGAGAAGGGCAAACCTTCTCAGGAGGTGGTGCCGATTCTCAAAAGCCCTCTGGCCTTTGCTGCGAAGAAGGCTCAGAAAGCTTCTCTCGGCGGCGAGCGAGGGGTGGACACGAGCGGGATCGTTGTTTCGTCCTGAGCTATTGTTCAGCCCCGAGGCCCGGCGAGGGCCCCCTGGGGCCGAAAATGGCCAAAAACCTCCCGCTCGGATGTCTTTACGACGCGACCATGTCTGGGCGGCCTTCTGAAACGTTTGCTGTGTCTTCGGGGAGGGCTTAGATTACACCAGAGAGAAACCCCAATCAGTGGATGGTTTGATCGATAAAAAAAATCGACCGGGAACCCGGGAACCCGGAACCCACCGAAATCGGCCCGGAAACAAAAACCAGGCACCCGGGAACCCGGAACCGGGAACCCGGGAACCCACCCGGCCACCAACATCGGCGGGAAACGTTCGCCAAATCTCTCCGTATCCGCGAGGACCCCTTCAGTGCAAGCACTGATTGGGGAAAAACTCCTCCGAAGGCCAGGGGACTTCCGACCCTTCTGCGGAGGCCTTCGCCCTCGCGCCTCCCCCCCGGGGCTCGCCGCCGCTTCTCCTCCGCCTCCTCCTCGCTCGGAGGCCGAGGGTCGAGGCTTCTGGACGTTCTCGGCCGTGCTCCTCCAGTGCAGGCAGGCATCCGATTAGCCGATTCACACCCAAGAGAGGAGGAGGAGGAGGAGGAGGAGGAGGAGGAGGAGGAGGAGGAGGAGGAGGAGGAGGAGGAGGAGGAGGAGGAGGAGGATGCGGAGGATGCGGAGGAGGAGAAGGAGGACGAGGAGGAAGAGGAGAAAAAGGAGGAGGATGAAAATGAGGAGGAGGAGGATGAAAAGGAGGAGGATGAGGAGAATGCGGAGGAGGATGAGAAGGAGGAGGATGATGATGATGATGATGAGGAGGAGGAGGAGGAGGAGAAAACCATGAGGGAGGGGGAAGCGGAACGACCCCTCAAGGGCCTCTGGAAGCTCCCGCCGCCGTCGGCACACCGCAGGAGCTGCCACGGCCAAGCCTGCGCCGCCCGCCGGGGGGGGTGAACCTGTGAGCACGGCGGGGAGGAGACGGCGCGGAGAGAGGGGAGAGGCGGGAGGGCGGGAAGGGACGGGGAGGGCGGAGTGTGGATCCCCAGAGGTCCCTGCAGGTCAGCGGAGGCCCCTGGAGGCCCAAAGAGGGCAGAAGCCACGGCAGTCGAGGCCTCCCAGATGGGGTCCGAGTGGATGGGGTCGGGAGATCGCGCCGCACCGGCGATGCATCGGCGATGCATCGGCGAGGCATTGGCGAGGCATCGGCGAGGCATCGGCGACGTCGGCGAGGCATCGGCGACGCCGACGTGGCGCAAATCGGGCCCCGCATCGAACCGCATCGGCGATGCATCGGCGATGTGGCGCGATCCTCCGACCCCATCCACTCCGACCCCATCTAGAAGGAGGAGGAGGAGGAGGAGGAGGAGGAGGAGGGGGAGGAGGAGGAGGAGGACGTCTAGAGGAGGAGGAGGAGGAGGAGGGGAGGAGGAGAGGAGGGAGGAGGAAGGAGGAGGAGGGGGAGGAGGAGGAGGAGGGAGGAGGAGGAGAGGAGGAGGAGGAGGGGGAGGAGGAGGAGGAGGAGGAGGAGAGGGGAGGAGGAGGAGGAGGGGAGGAAGGAGGAGGAGGAGGAGGAGGGAGGAGGAGGGGGAGGAGGAGGAGGAGGAGAAGGAGGAGGGGAGGAGGCGGAGGAGGAGGATGAGGAGGGAGAGGCAGAGGAGGAGGAGGGCACTCTGATGGCGAGGAAGCCTAGATCCAGGGACAACGCTTCTCCCGGAGCCAGATCCTCTCGCCCCGACAGACAGAATCTCGTCCCCACGCCTGCCTCCTCCCTCCTCCTCCCTCCTCCTCCTCCCTTCCTCCTCCTCTCCTCCTCCTTCCTCCTCCTCCTCCTCCTCCTCGTCCTCCTCCTCCTCCTCCTCCTCCTCCTCTCCTCCCCCTCCTCCTCCTCCTCCTCCTCCTCCTCCTTCTCCTCCTTCTCCTCCTCCTCCGCCCGAACACAGCCCGCGGAGGCTGAAACCCAACAAAGACGCTTGCGTGCAACGAATCGGGGATGTTCTGACCCGGGTCAATGGAGACCCGGGTCAGTCAGGCCTTGCAAATTCCTGCAAGGTCCTGTGCCTCAACCTGGGCCAATGCGAAGGAGACTGCAAGAGCCTGCAGGGTCCTGCACTCAAGCCCCGGTCAATGCGACCCTGGTCATGCAGGATCCTGCGAGATCGGGCGCTCTGGCTGACCCCCGCTTGCACTGACCCCCGTCTCAAGGCTCCCGAACGAAACACGACATCAGAGGTCTGGGGACGGAAAGAGAAAGCGCATCCTGTCGTGGAGGTGTCGCCCTCCCTGGGGCTCGACGCGGCGCTGACGGACTCGGCGCGGCCAGCGGGGCGGGGTGGGCACTCCTCTCACCGCTCTCCCTGCCTGCACCACCGCTCTCTCCTCTGGCGCGGCCCTCTGAGGTACACTGGAGGGGGGGGGAGGGAGGATCGATGTCTTCGGTGAGGTTGGGCGCTTCTGAGCCCTCCGGAGAGGAAGACCCCCCCGAGACCTCCAGAGAGGGAGGCAGGAGCATCCAACCTGATGGGACAGCTGCTAATCGTCGACGGCTTCCTTACTCGGCTTCTTCGTCTTCGTTTTCTTATTATGATTGTTATTGTTATTATTATTCTCCACCGCATTCCGTGCGCCCTGATCCTCTCCTGCCTCCGCCCTGCTGCTGCTAATTACTGCTGCTGCTGCTGCTGCTGCTGCTGCTGCTGCTGCTCGTCGTCGTCGTTGTCGTCGTCGTCGTCGTCGTCGTCGCCGTTGCCGTCGCCGTCCTCCTCCTCGCACAGGAGATGAAGGAGGAAGGAGCAGGAGGGAGGAGTAGGGAGGAGCACGACGAGGAGGGCGGGGGGCAGAACGCTTGGACCTCTCCCTGCATTCCCCCTCTGGAAGAGGAGGGGGAGGGAGGGGGACGGAGGAGGTCCGCTCGTCTCGTCGTCGGCGTCGTCGTCGTCGTCGGCGTCCTCGTCGTCGTCGTCGTCGTCGCCCTCGTCGTCGTCGGCGTCACCCTTGGTCAGAGGGAGGGAGGGGGGGGGGCGAGAGACCAGCATTAGGTCGGGCAAGTCCTCCTACAGGCGCATGTTGGAAGAAACGCGAAACATAGTCAACAGATGGTCAAACATAGTAAGATATAGTCGAAAACTCGTTCCAATAACTGTTTGTTTGAAAAACTGATTTGAATGTTCCTCCTGTAGAGGGACATGCCCGACTTAAGACCAGCATGATGCTCGACACATCGACAGGCGCCCCTGGCGTCTTTCGCTCAAGGGGCCGAGAGCCTCACCAGAAGAGACGGTGGAAAGGGCGGTAGCTCGAAGCCTTAGGTCGGGCATGACCTCCTAGAGGTGGATTTTGGAGGCAGAGTGACAAATAGTCAAGAAATACCCCAGCATAGTCAAAAGAGAATGAAACATCGTCCCCAGCCTATTTTTAACTATTCCTTAACTTTCCTCCTGCAGGAGGACATGCCGAACTTCACCATAGCCCGTCCAGCAGCGGGTCCCGGTGCGGCGATGTCGGCTCCACTCCCCTCTGGACTGCGGCGACGGGGATGGCGAACACGGGCATCGAGGAGCCAAACAATGGCAGAACATACAACATGTCGAAGGTCCGCGCGGATTTCTCGGATCGGCGCTGGACCTCTCCCTGGCGCGAAGAGCGCGCCGGCGGCGGCGCCAGCGGCACCGCCCCAGGGCTCCAGCGCCTATCCGAGAAATCCGTCGCTCGTCTTAGGTCGGGCATGTCCTCCTACCAGGCGGATTTTGGAGGAAAAAGTTTAGGAATACCAGAAAAACTAATAAAAATCCACAAGAGCAATCGTCCCCAGACTATTTTTTGACTATTCTGGAATCCTCCTCATGTAGAGGGACGCGCCCGACTTACCACTCGTCTTCGCGCCACGCGTCCGGCGGCCCCGCCAGCACCGACCTCCTCGCGCCTGCGCCCACCTGCGCTGCCGGTGGGAGCAAGCCTACGACGCAGCCAGGACGAGGAGAAATCCGGGTGAGGATCAGTCTTCTCCTCCTCCTCCTCCTCCTCCTCCTCCTCCTCCTCTCTCCCCCTCCTACTCTTCTTCTTCTTCTCCTCCTCCTCCTCCTCCTCCTCCTCCTCCTCCTCCTCCCCTCCTCCACCCTCCTCCTCCTCCTCCTCCTCCTCCTCCTCCTCCTCCTCCTCCTCCTCCTCCTCCTCCTCCTCCGCCCTCCTCCGTCCTCCAGTCCTCCATCCTCCTATCATTCCCCGCCGGGTCTCAGCGGCCGCCAGCCGCTGAGAGCCCGGCGCCTCCGGAGAGTGCCTCGGGCGCCGCGGCCTTCTCAGAGGACGCCCCCGAGGGCTCTGAGGGCATTCCGGAGCGCTCTGGCCCCGCCCGAAAGTCACCCCGAGCGCAGCTCGGCCACCCTGCGCAAGGCGGCTGCTCGCATCTCTGGGCGGCTGGAAGGGGGTGGTGCACTGGATTTGTGGCAATTGGGTTGGCATTGCACGTGTATTGCGCCAGAGACCTGTATTGCATTGTGTTGCAGCTGATGCATTGCACGCGAAAATCCAGCAATACATTTGCGCCCCGGAACCCCAAGTGTATTGCAACCCCACAAAGCTATTGCATCAAATCTATTGCATCAAATCTATTCCACCACCCCCTTGTCGCTGGCGACCGCTGGTTTCGCCGACGGCTGGCTTCGCCCGGCTGGTTTCGCCGCCCGGCGAAACCAGCTCCGTCGTCGAAACCAGCTCCGTCGGCGAAACCAGCTGCTGTCGGCGAAACCAGCTGCCGTCTGCGAAGGCAGCTGCCGGCGGCGACACTGCCCGACCCGTCCCGCCCGCTGGGGTGAGGCCCGCCCGACCCGACCCGCCCGTCAGGGCTCGCGCTGGCGAAACCACCGCCGGCGAGACCAGCTCGTGCCTTTAGGGAAACAAAAAGTGGCATAAACATAAAAACTCGGAGGTTCGCGCGGACTTCTGGGAGCGGCGCTGGACCCCCTTCCCTGGCGCGCGGAGCGCGCCAGGGGCGGCGCCGCCGGGGCGCCGGAGGCGCCGATTCCGAGAAATCCGCGCGGAGCTCCGAGTTTGTATGCTTCTGTCACTTCTTGTCCCCCTATAGAGGCATGAGGGGGTTTCGCCCGCGCCGGCTCCGCCGGCGCGAGCCCCGACGGGCGGGTCGGGCCGGGCGGGCCTCACGCGGGCGGGTCGGGTCGGGCAGCGTCGCCGCCGGCCGCGGCCTTCGCGCAGACGGCCATAGCCTCGTCGCTGGGCCCCCGTGGGGGGCCCACCCGCTGCCCGCAGCGGCAGGCCGCGCCTCGAGCCAGCCGCCGGCCCCGCCGAGGGGGCGCTCCGCGGCCGCGCCCGGGCGCGCGCACAGAGCGCGCCGGAGGCACTGAGCGTTTCTCACCGCGGCCCCACGCCTCCGAGGGGTTGCCGGACCGCTCCGGGAGCGCCCCAGGACTGGATCGATCGGGCAGGTCCTCCCGCAGGGGGATCTTGGGAGGAAGGTAAAAGATAGTCAAGGCATGGTCGAACATACGCGAAAGAGGATCAAAAAGTCGTCCCCAGGCTATTTCTGGGTAGTATTTTCAAATATACCCCCTGCAGAGGGACATGCCCGATTCATCCCAAGGAGGGAGGCGTCCAAGGGGGGGGGGGTCGCACACACATGATGGCCCGAGGCACGTGCGCGGCTCAAGGAGGCCACGGGACGCCGGCGCCATGCAATCAGCCGACCCCGTCGGCGTGCGCGAGAGGCTTTTTTTTTGAGTCGTCGTCGTCGTCGCCGCTTCCTTCAGGCGTTCCAGCCAAAGGGTTATGTCGGGCGTGTCCCCCTCCAGGGGGGTTTTCGACGAAAAATTAAAAATACCCCAAAAATGAACCAAAAAGTTTTAAAAAATATTGCAAAAATAGTGCCCAGACTATGTTTTGATTATTTTTGGTGCATTTTTGGAGTATTTTTTATTTTTCGTCGAAAATCTCCCTGTAGGGGGACACGCCCGACATAACCAAAGGGGCATCGAGCAACGTCGCAATCGGGTCTAAGGGAAGCCCCTTCCATCTCCCCTGCCGGGCCCGGAAGCGAGGATTCAATTGGACGGGTCCGGGGTGGGGCCTCTGGGGCGTTGACCCCCCCGAGGGTCCCGCCGGGGGGGGGGGCGGGGGTGAGGGCGTCATGGTTGTGTCGGGCGTGTCCCCCTACAGGGGGATTTTGGACGAAAAATAGAAAATACTCCAAAAATGCCCCCCAAACACTCCAAAATAGTCAAAAAGTCGTCCCCTGACTATTTTTCCCCATATCCTAAGGATTGGGGTTCTTGTTATTACTCTGACGCCTCCCACTCCTCCTCCTCCTCCTTCTTCCTCCCGCTCGCGCCTCCCTCCTCCCAATGATAATCACCAGATAAGACAAGACAAGATAAGATACTACAAGATAAGATAAGATAGCACAATATATGATAAGGTAAGATAAGATATATGACAAGGTAGGATAATAGATAAGAGTGCTACAAGATAAGATAAGATAGCACAATATATGATAAGAAGAGATTTCAAGATAATATAAGATAAGTTAAGCTCACACTCACACTCTCTCATGATCACAAAACGCTGCCAGGGGCATCATTTGGGAGCCCCAAGGGGGAGCCACCCTGGCTGATCTCACGAGCCCGTTCGCGCCGATTTTGGTGGGACGTCTCAGCTAGAATTGCCGTTTGGCGCCCCCAACATGTATCTCTTGAGAGCCTCATGGTCACAAAACGCTGCCAGGGGCATCATTTGGGAGCCCCAAGGGGGAGCCACCCTGGCTGATCTCACGAGCCCGTTCGCGCCGATTTTGGTGGGACGTCTCAGCTAGAATTGCCGTTTGGCGCCCCCAACATGTATCTCTTGAGAGCCTCATGGTCGCAAAACGCTGCCAGGGGCATCATTTGGGAGCCCCAAGGGGGAGCCACCCTGGCTGATCTCACGAGCCCGTTCGCGCCGATTTTGGTGGGACGTCTCAGCTAGAATTGCCGCTCGGCGCCCCCAACATGTATCTCTTGAGAGCCTCATGGTCGCAAAACGCTGCCAGGGGCATCATTTGGGAGCCCCAAGGGGGAGCCACCCTGGCTGATCTCACGAGCCCGTTCGCGCCGATTTTGGTGGGACGTCTCAGCTAGAATTGCCGTTTGGCGCCCCCAACATGTATCTCTTGAGAGCCTCATGGTCACAAAACGCTGCCAGGGGCATCATTTGGGAGCCCCAAGGGGGAGCCACCCTGGCTGATCTCACGAGCCCGTTCGCGCCGATTTTGGTGGGACGTCTCAGCTAGAATTGCCGTTTGGCGCCCCCAACATGTATCTCTTGAGAGCCTCATGGTCACAAAACGCTGCCAGGGGCATCATTTGGGAGCCCCAAGGGGGAGCCACCCTGGCTGATCTCACGAGCCCGTTCGCGCCGATTTTGGTGGGACGTCTCAGCTAGAATTGCCGTTTGGCGCCCCCAACATGTATCTCTTGAGAGCCTCATGGTCGCAAAACGCTGCCAGGGGCATCATTTGGGAGCCCCAAGGGGGAGCCACCCTGGCTGATCTCACGAGCCCGTTCGCGCCGATTTTGGTGGGACGCCTCAGCTAGAATTGCCGTTTGGCTTCCCCAACATGTATCTCTTGAGAGCCTCATGGTCACAAAACGCTGCCAGGGGCATCATTTGGGAGCCCCAAGGGGGAGCCACCCTGGCTGATCTCACGAGCCCGTGACGAGAGAGAGAGAGAGAGAGAGCAGAGAGAGAGAGAGAGAGGAAGCGAGAGAGAGGGAGAGGAGAGAGAGAGAGAGAGAGAGAGCGGAGAGAGAGAGATAGAGGGGGAGTTGAGAGAGGAGACAGGCGAGAGAAAGAGAGAAGAGAGAAGAGAGAGAGAGAGAAGAGAGAAGAGAGAAGAGAGAGAGAGAGATAGATATAGAAGAGAGAGAGAGAGGAGAGAGAGAGAGAGAGAAAGTGGAAAGAGAGGGGGGGGGAGAGAGAGAGAGAGAAGAGAGAGAGAGAGAGAAGAGAAGCGAAGAGAAGAGAAGAGAGAGAGAGAAAGAGAGGGAGAGAGAGAGAGAGCGAGAGACGAGAGAGAGAGAGAGAGCAGAGAGAGAGAGAGAGAGAGAGAGCGGGAGAGAGCGAGGGAGAGCGAGAGAGAGCGAGAGAGAGCGAGTGAGAGCGAGAGAGAGAGAGAGAGCGAGAGAGAGCGACAGAGAGCGAGAGAGAGCAAGAGAGAGCGAGAGAGCGAGAAGAGAGAGAGAGAGAGAGAGAGAGAGAGAGAGAGAGAGAGATAGAGAGAGAGAGATAGAGAGAGAGAGAAGAGAAGAGAAGAGAAGAGAGAGAGCGAGAGAGAGAGAGAGGGAGAGTGAGAGAGAGAGGAGAGAGCAGAGAGAGAATAGAGAGAGAGAGAGAGAGAGAGAGAGAGAGAGAGAGAGAGGCAGAGATAGAGGCAGAGAGAGAGGCACAGAGAGAGAGGCAGAGAGAGAGAGAGAGGCAGAGAGACAGAGGCAGAGAGAGAGGCAGAGAGAGAGAGAGGCAGGGAAAGAGAGGCAGAGACAGAGAGAGGGCAGAGAGAGAGAGAGAGACAGAGAGAGCAGAGAGAGCAGAGAGAGAGGCAGCTCAGTCACACTTAAATCCAGATTCGTCCTCACCGAGTCCCACCACCAAGGGAGCGCCAGCAAGGAGATGCACATATGGGGATCCCCACGCAGTGAATAATTGGATCATTTTTTAACATTCCCCCTGTAGAGGGACACGCCCGACTTAACGTCATGGGGGCGGTGCCAGGGAGTCCAAGAGGTCGTGTTCCCGGGGGTTGTGTTTCCCCTCCCCCCCCCGGGGGAACACCCCTCCCTGTGAGAAACTCTCGGCTCCCGAGCGTCAGCGTCAGCGTCGGCGGCAGCGTCGGCGTCGTCGTCGTCCCCATTCAGGGTCGGCGGCACCGACCGCAAGGCCTTCGCAATCTGGCGACATGATCATCAGCCCCCTCTTGGCCGTCACCGGCGCTCCCTCGGGTGCTTCGGCCGCATCAGGCGAGCACGCTCGCTCGCTCTGCTTGCCAGGATCGCTGCTGCCCTATAGAGGGTGCGCTCAGTCCCACGGGGCAGGCCTTGCCGTCGCTTGGACGTCCATTTCCCATGCATGTTTCGGTTGCGTGCGTGTTTTTGTTTGCTCGATGGTCCAGGATGGTCCTCGATGGTTCTCGCCGACAAAACATGCACACGTCCGAGCGATGCCAAGAGGCGGACGTGAACCTGCGATCTCCCCGCGCAGAGGAAGCAAAACGTCGATCTCAGAGCGGGGACCGCTTCGCACTGCTCGTCCACCGGCGATGCCTGCGCGATGCCACGCCCGCGCGCCGAGAGGGCGCGCCTGTACGCGAGGAGGAGGGGGAGGGAAATATGGGATGAGGAGAAGGGAGCGAGGAGTTGTTTCGATCGATGCGTCTACCCCGCTGTGCTACTTAACCCTGGGACGCAATGCTGCCGTCTGGGGCATTCACCTAATGAGCAGAAGGGGAGAAAGATTATCTGTGGAGGAGGTCAGGGGAAGAGAGGAAAAGAGACTGGGCATGCCGCGCGGCGGGCGACTGAAGATACCGACGCCGCAGCCTTGCTACTGCCGCATCCTTCTGGCTAAGAGGGAGGGAAGGATGACGGGAGCGGGAGGGGGCAGAGACCTTTGACGACGCCTCCTCTCCACCTCTTCCTCCCTCCCACTCATCCCTCATCCCTCAAAGACATGAAAATGCACAAACCATACACAAACCCCGAAAACCAGCAAGAATATCCTCCCCTCTCCACCTCCTGCTCCTCCTCCTCCTCCTCCTCCTCCTCTCCTCCTCCTCCTGCTCCTCCTCCTGCTCCTCCTCATTATCATCATTCTCGAAATCCGCAATTCTGGTGCTCCTCTTCCTCGTCCTCCTACCTCCTCCTTCTCCTGCTCCCTCCCTCCTCCTACCTGCCCCTCCTCATTCTCATCTTCCTCCTCCCCCTCCCAGGAGGAGACCACGGGAGCAGAGGCGGTCTCCCAGCCCAAGGTCGGCTTGGCTCGCGGCGAGTGACTCGATCTCCTCCTCGGCGCTCTTCAGGCGCTGGAACAGCCTCGGCGCCAAGGGTCCGCGTCGTCGTCGTCGTCGTCGTCCCCCTCGAGGGGGGAGGAGGACCGAGCAGCCAGCAGGAGTTCTCCGAGAAACCGAAAAACCCTGGAAACATGGAACCCCTAGCCACTTAAGGCGGGAGGGGGAGGCGATGCCTCAAGATGAACGAGTACAGGCCAGTGGGGGCAACGGGTGTGAAGATTGCAGCCTCTCTGCCCCTCAGCCGCCCTGTAGCGTCGTAACAGCCAGAATGCACGGATGGACCGGTACACCGAAATCTGCACGGATGGACCGGTACACCGAAATCTTAAAGATTTGCATTCACAACGGGGCCCCTGTCTTGGGGTGGCGGCCACGCTGCACCATGTCGGCCTTCCGCTTTTGGTTGGCCCTGGTGGCAGGATTGGAAGACGGCCCCGCACACTTCGAATTCAGATTCGAACGACCGCTCCACCCTTCCTCCCCCGACGCCGAGGCCCCACACTGGGTGCAGCAGACCATGGCACCGTGGGTGACTAAAATGTGATTTAGCTCCCTGAAGGCCTCGAGCCCATCTGGTGGCTCCCCTGGCGGCGCAGGCACGGGCCCCAGGACCTCCTCAGCAGCCGCCAGGGCCTCGGACACGCACGGACCCGTAACAGGACCCCTGAAATCGCGAACCACCAGACCTGGCTTCGAGAAAAAACACCTCGCGGCCCACGCTTGGGTGGGCAGAGGCTTACATTCATCATTCACAAGGTGGGCAAGGTGCCCGCTTGTGCGGGCAACGCACATACACTTGCGGCACCGGACCTCCATTGAGGGCTCGACACGAACGAGGGAGTGCGACATTAGCCTGAGAACTGGCGGCCCCTCTGTACAAGGACGCCCGGGGACGGCCTCGGGCGGGTCGTGCCAAAGGTCGAGCTCGACCGCTCGGCTGGCCGCCCAAGAGACATAATTCAGGATCGCCTTGGCACGCTGGAGCTCCGACGAGAGGTACTCAGCGTGCACCGACGACACAGCATGCGCTGACGCCCCGAGCTTGGCAAACCAGTCGGCCCACAGATTCCCCACCCACCACCTGAGAGGGATCTCAAGAGAGAGGGCCTCCTCGGGGCTCTTGTGGGCTGGGGTCCAGCTAAACCTAGGGGGCGCTCTGGAACCAACCGCCCCGAAAATGAGCCTCCAAATCCGAGCATGCTTGCCTCTGGAGCTCTCAAGGGCGGGGTCCCAAGACTCGCCCTCAGACACCAAACTCAACAAATCACACACGATGTGCCGCGTGGCAGACGCGTGCTGGACAAGACGAAGCACAGCCCATCTCTCAGCTCTGCCTACTGTCTGGATGCCCGGGAGAGGGCCGCACATGGCCCGGGCAGGCAACAAGTGTTCATCAATCTGAACTGCGGACCAACCGCAGCGCGTCAACTCGGGCTGCGCCGACTCGAAGCCCGAGCCATCTGTGCACGACTCAGGGCCCCACGAAGCAGGCTCGGCGTCGCCCCAGAAGAACGTCGGGAGCGCGTTCTCCGCGGCCTTCACCGCGAACGCGTGCGGCACTCTCGGGAGGCCGTACCCGCACTCCAGGTCGTCGAAGTGGCACATCGAGCCGATCTCCGCCAACATGGCTCTAGTGGCTTCGAGGGCCTCGGGCAGCGAGAGGAGGGAGCTCCCCGGCGGCACGTCCAGCAGCTTCGGGCAGCCCAGCCAGATGTGCCCGTAGTTGCCGTACTCGGCGCCGCACGCACGGCAATGCAGCTTGCCATAGCCTTCCACAGCTGCCCGCCGCTCAGGAGTGAAGTAGCGGCCAGACCACAGCATCTGCAGCGCGCCCAGCTGCCTCGGCGGAAGCGCGCGCAAGCCGAGGCGAATGCCTCGGACCCACACCTGCTCGTCGCCCGAGGCCAGGTGCATGTGCCCCAGCAGCCTCTGCGCCTGCCACCGCTCGATGGACCTCATCAAATGGTGGCGAAGGTCCTCTGGCGGCACGCGCAGGAGCGAAAAGACCTCGCCCGTGTCGGACCTCACGTGGGCCGAAGAGAGCATCTCCCAACCTAGCCTCCGCAGCGACAGCCATGTGGACGTGAGCGGCCCACGCGCCGTGCCGAAGGTGGTGCCCTCGATCTTGGCGTGGGCCGCGTCCCAAGCCTTCTGCAGCCTGGCGCCGGACGTGCGGCCGTCCCACAGCCAGCCCGCGTACCGGAGGATCAACGGCACCGAGACGTCGTAGATCGGGTCGAAGCGCGGGCTGGGATGCGTCAGCAAGTAGGCCGTGCATCCAGAGCCATGCCTCCACCCATTCAGGGTGGCCGCAGCGCGCCGGAGGTGGCGAAGCCGATGATCCGCCATGCCGCTGACGCCCGCGCCGTGGGCGACCGACGGGGCCAGCCCAGTGCGCCACAGCTGCGCCGCCTTGCGCCCCGCTCCGCGGGACAGCATGGCCACTCGGCGGCCCCTCGCGACGAGGGCCGCCACGCGCGCCGCCTCCTGCCGCCGGAACACCCTCGGCCCGTGGTGCTCGTGTCCGAGGTTGCGCATTGCCCGCCTCGGGCGCAGGCCGATCTGCACGGCCCGCGCGCGGAAGCGGTGCGCAAAGCACGCTCGGTTGAAAACCAAGCCAGACTTGGCCCGCTTGACCCGCATGCCGAGGCCTTGCACGCAACGCGTCAGCTCGACGGCGGCGACCTCGAGCTGGCTGGCCTCTGCCTCGCGGGGCCCCACGTAGTGCAGGGTGATGTCGTCCATCAGCTGCCTGGGCCGCACGTTGGGGCACATCTTGCTGAGCCTCGCCATCGTGCGGTGGGTCAGGACCAGGAGCGCCGTGGGAGCGTGAGTGCACCCCGCCAGCACGCCCTGGAAGACCAGCATGGCCAGCGACAGGCTGGGCCCCACCCGAACCCTACGAGGCTGGTGGTAGAGGTCAATCATCATCCACACGAGCCGCAAGGGAAAATTGCATTCCCGGGCCTCCAAAAGAAGCTGGCTGCTGTCCACCAGCTCGAAGCACTTGGCCATGTCACTGACCCAGGTGCCGCTTTGCTCGTCCAACAGGGTGGCCACCTCCTGCTCCAGGTTCAGGTCGAATGCCGAGTCGCTGGATGTGAAGCGGGAGCGATTGCCCCAGACCCAGGGGGCAGCATGGGTCTCCTCCCACCGCTTCCCCAGGGGACGGCGCAGCTTCCCCCACAAGCGCGTCAGGGTGTGGAGTAAGGCAATGAGGCGCTTGCCCCCGTCCGCCTTGCTCATCTGCACGAGCTTCGACTCCACGCGCCCGTCGGGCCACATGCCCAACCGCTCGCAGGCTTCCAGGAGCCTCGCGATCGCCCGCAGCCCCTCGTCCGACACAAAGTAGAGAGACTTGGGCGCCAGGCGAGTGGGCCCCCGGGCGGTGGTGGCCGGGTAGCTCCAAATCGCCGCCCGCATGTCCTGGACGGTGATCGGCGGCAGCAGCTCCCACTGGTCGAAGTCAACAGGCTTGGGCAGCCACGCCGCGCCGCGGTGGGACCAGACGTCCTCCCACTCCTGGAGCGCCGCGTCGGCCACCACGTAAGGCTGCACCTCGCCCTCCAGCTGCAGCAGGGGCTGCATGGGGACGATCTTGGAGGCACGGTGGGCCCCCCGCGCCCCCCGAAGGAAGGCCTCTTGCAGCCAGCCGCGCCACGCCGCCTCCGAAGCGGCCTGGGCGTCGCTTAGTTTCTGGTCCGCCACGCGCACCACCAGGTCGACGCAGTAGTCGAAGTGCGGCGAGACCAGCAGCATGAGGCCCCTCTGCAAGTACTTGGCCACCGTCGGGTCGATGGCGGCCAGGGCCGCCCGCTGCCTCGAGACCTTCACCAAGTAGCGGTGGGCCTCTTCCAATTCCCGCAGGACGCCAAAGCACTGGCAGGGCATCAGGTCACACATGGCCGCCGCCAAGTTCAGGCCGCCGAGCTGCTCCTGCAGCCGCTGACGAACAGCCGTAAGGTGAGTCATCCACCTCTTGGCCACGACCCATGGTCGAACGGAACCATCGCGATAGTGCCGTCGCCGCCGTGGCCGCCATCTCAGAAGCTGCCAGCGCACCTGGAGGGGCCCCGCTCGGCCCGAGTGCGCCTTGGCCTGTGCCCCGACCTTGTCCCAGCGCGCGCAGAGCTCGGCGTCGATCCCGTGCAGCACGGCGTCCCAGAGCTGGACCAGCCCGTCGAACTCCGTGACCACCTGGGCATCCGCCGCCAGCGGCCCCCAGTCGTAAGGCGGCCTGGCACACCCAGGAGGGGGCAGCGCCGAGAGCGGCCTGGGCTCGTCGGCCACCCTGCACCAGGCTGGGCGATTGCAGCCCCGCACCCGCAGGTGCACAGGGCGGTGCGGGTACAAGTCAGAGTCGAGCTGTGCTGTCACCTGGCTGTCAAGCCTGGAGACCAGGTTCGACGACGCTGCCATGAAGTCGATGATGGAGCCCTCCCCCTGCACGCAAGTCACGTCCCCGGGGGCGAAGGGAATGGCACGAACCGACAACAGCGCCTCGCGGAGCCCCTCCACATCGGAGGCCATATTCCAGTCGCCCATGATGACGAAGTCCTCGCCCTGGGCGTTGAGCTGGCAACAGTACTCGAAAACTCTCCACAGCACATCCAAGTTGGGCCCCGCGAAGCCCACGGAGTCCACACAGTAAAGACTGATGCAGACCAGGCCCTGCGGGATGCCCCAGTGAACCCGAGCTGCGGCTGCACGGCCAGGGACGAGGGCCCCGTCGGCCAGGCCAGGGGCCGTGGTGAGGGGCACGAAAGACGGGGCCAACACCGCGGCGCCGCTGCTTGTGCTCTGCGCTGCCGTCTCCAAGCCAGCCGTCCAAGCCCCATGCCAGCCCAGATCCGCCAGACGATTCTGCATCTCGCCCAGCCTGGCCTGAGGAATGCGGTGCTCCTGCACGGCAATTACCCGCACCTCGTGCGACACCTCCGCCACGTAGTCGAACATCGGGCCGAAGGAGGAAGTGTTGGCCGAGACCAGCGTGCCGACGAACTCGCTCGAGGCCTCGGCAGCCTGGCGACCACCAGAGGCGGGCCCGGCGGAGCTGGCGGCCGCTGCGGCCACGGCGGCGCCTCTGGCGGCCCCGCCAGTGCGCCCGGCGGCCCTGGCAGGGGCCCGCACGCCAGCAGCCTCGACCAGGAAGGTAGGCACCCAATCCGACGGCGCGAGCTGATCAGCCCGCACGGGCCCGGGGGGTCCACGCCGGGGGCGCCCGGGGCCTGCGCGGGAGTGAGTCCGCAAACGGCGGGTGCGGACACACTCCCGCCCGCACGGGGGCGGTGGCCGGGGCCCACGGCGGCCCCAGCGGCGGCCCGCGCGGCGGCGGCAGCGGCGGCCGGGGCCCGCGGCGGCGGCGGCGGCGGCCGGGGCCCCGGGGCGGCGGCGGCCCAGACTGGCCCCCGGTGCGTGCCGGCGCGCACGGAAGCGCCAGCTGCGTGGACGAAATCGTCCGGGCGGGGGGCTCCCGCGGCGGCCCCTGGCACCTCGGGAGCAGGAGGTGCCTCTGCGTACTGGGCCATAAACTCGGCCGCGTCGTCGACCTCCTCCAGGGGGTCGATCTCGTTGTCCATCGTGGTGCACGCCATCATGATCACGACAAGGCAAGCAGACCGAACGCGATGTAGCGGGCACCACCGATTATGACGTCGCAGCGCCCGCTTGGGTCTTGAGCCGCTTGGCCTGGCTCTGGATCGCCTCGTTGATGACGCGAGCCCGCTCGATGGTGACGCTCTCGGCCTCCTCGGCGGGCACCTGGAAGCCCATCGACTCCACGAACGAGCGAACGTCCTCAGCCGTCGTGTCAGCACCCAGGAAATCGAAGCTGCCAGGCGTGCCAGGAGCCGCGACGGGAGCAGCAGGCCCCTCAGCACCAGCGCCAGGAGGCCCGCCAGGAGGGGCTCCAGGGGCGCCGCCCGCAGGGCCCTGGGGCGTGCCAGGCGCCGCTCTCTGGGGCTCAGCCTGGGCCGCGCGAAGCCCAGCGACGTGGCTGGCCAAGGCGGCCTGGAAGGTGGCTTCGATCGTCTCGGAGCCCCCCAACCCTCGCAAGAGCGAGGAGAACTGCTGCATGGTGACCTCGAGCCTCGGCACCACGGCGTCCAGCGTGACGGCTTCTGGCGCCAAGGGAGCCTGGGCCGCCAACGCCATGTTGTCCGCCTCCAGCTGCACCATGAGCGTCCGAGCCTCGGCCGCGGCGCGGGTCGCCACGTCCAGGTCCGCCGTAATGGCGGCGAGCTTCTCCTTGAGGCCCGCCACCTGCAGGTCGCAGGCGGTGATCCGCTGGCGCTGCTTGGACATCTTGGTTGCGAGGTCGCGCTGCCGCACGTCGAGGGGCTTGGACGCAACCAGGGTGCGGCGCAGCTCGTCGCGCTCCTGCACGAACTTGGGCCGAGACTCCTGGTAGAAGGGGTCTCCGCGCTGGCCGGGGGCGTCGCAGTAGGCAATCTGCCGCTCGAGCCATTGAAGACGGTCACGGCGTTGCTCGGTTGCGCGCTCCGGAGGAGAGGCCGCGTCGCCGTCGACCCCGAGGTCCATGGCGTCGCGAGCGGTCCCGTCCCGTGCACGGGCCAGCTGCGCCTCCAGCTCGGCGATGCGCTTGCGCATTGCGTCGCCGGACCCAGCGCCAGAGCCGCCGTCACCACCGCCGCCAGCAGCGCCCTTGCGACGCCTGGAAGGCGCCAGGCTGTCGGACGGGACGGTGTCCTTGAAGCACGCGCCCTTGTGGATGCCGCACTTGCCGCAAGCCTTCGACGTGCCCCAGTTCCGCCACGGGGTCCCATCCTTGCGAAGGCAGGACTTGCACCTCCACGGCTGCGCATTCTCGGCACGAGACCAAGGAACCATGGGCACGCTCCGACAGGAGCCCAGGAAACGGATGGGCTGCCAGAAGCCCGTGCAGTACTGGCAAAGCTGTCAGGCGCAAGGCCTTGGCACTGCTGCGGACTAGCAGCTTCCGATTTGGCACGAGGGCGCGGAGCCCTCAGGTGCAGAAGTCTTGAGCCAAAATGGCTTGAGCCAGAATGGCTACGGAGCCCCGAGGGGGGAGGAGGAGGAGGAGGAGGAGGAGGAGGAGGAGGAGGGGGCAGG
>CAUYUJ010015081.1:321992-356163 GCA_963575745.1 Prorocentrum cordatum | reverse complement strand
CCCCCCCCCCCCCCCCCCCCTCCAGCGATGGGCACGCCCTGCTACAATCGAGGGCACGTCGCCATATGTCGATCTGCTTCTGGAGGCCCAGGATCGACCTGCAGCTCAAGTTGACGAAGTCGATGCCCATCGGTGCCAGCCAGAAAATGGGCCCGCGCATCTGGCTCTTGGGCGTGGCCGATAGGTGATTCAAGCGCTCCATCAGCGAGCAGTGCTTGTAGATGCCCTCAAGCGTTCCCTTCAGCTGTTTGCACGACTTGGCCGCCAGTTCCACAAAGTTAGCGCGGTCGCTGCACTTGATATGCGATCCTTGCTCCGTGCGCGGATTGTCCCCCTCCGTGTAGTGCCCGTGAATATGCCCCGCCCCCGTCTCGGGCCAACTGTGTCATCGGTGTTTTGGCCTTCTGTGCTGAGGCTTCATCACAGCTATCCGCAATGCCTTGTTCCGTTGGCCCCAATAATGATAGTCCGCGGTTGCCCGTGAGCCGGCAGTGACCCATGGCGCTCGCAACTGAAACTACATGTCGGGCCGCTGGGGAAGGGCCCCTTTTCGTCGGGGAGGGGCCCAGAACTTTCCGACTGTTTTACCGCGTCTCCTGTTCCCCTTTGGTCTGCCGTGGGAAATCGAAGTTTACCATTGAAAAACAAGGGCCCCGTTCCTTATTCAGGGTTCTTCGCGACAGCGCGTCGACTGCAATCGTTCCACGCCCCCGAGCTTTCCCACCCCCGTGTCAGGGTCGGCACATCGCTGCTGCACCCATCCGCCACGCGCCTCGCGCGCGCCGATGAGCGGGCCCCCCTCCTCCACGACCCTCCGCGACCCTCCTCCACGACCCTCCTCACGAAGCCAGATCGCACTTGCATTTCACATTCTCAGCGAGATGTTTGATGATCCCCGGTCCGCATGGGCCCGCGCTGATTTCGCTCGCCTTTTCTTTCTCTCTGCTGAAGTACACAAACTGCATTGCTGCTGCAACGCCTAATTGACTGGGCGCTCTCTCTGGGCCCTGGGCCCGCGCACCTCCGCGGCTGCCTGGGTTCTGCTGCGCCGGCAACTCTCCAGGCAGATGCGTCTACGCATGGCCCCACCGCTTGCGGCTGGCCTTCATGACCCCCCCCCCCCCACCCCACCACCCTCATCGCGACACTCGCCGCGATCGCGTTGACGCCCCTGCCCCCGACTCCGCAGGAAAGCCCCCTGGGCGCCCGGCGCCTTTTCCGTCGGCGGGGGCGCTGCCATGAAGTTCCCCGTCGCAAAACCCACCGAGCCCTCGCACCCCCCCCCCCGCCGCCACCCTCGTAGCTCTCTGCCGCCCTGGGCGCGAGGAAGATCCCCCCAATCATCACCATACCTAACCTACGCCCACGTTGACGACGTCCATGAGCGCCACGAGCTGCATCGCACACGCCCCTGATCTAATTTGCTTCGAACACCTCCAATACCTGTTCCAGCACCGCCATCGCTGCGCGGATGTTCGGGTGGCTCCGTCCGCGGCCATATCCTTTCTTCTTGGCCTCTGCCCCGTAGCCCTCGGCCGCGCCGATCGCCTACTGGAAGACTTCTGCGTCGCGCGGATCAGCCCCCTGCTCTGCTGCGAGTTGTTCATGGGGAGCTTCTGCCGGCACCAGATGGCGCCACAGGTCCATTGAGCTGGTTGCATCCCCCCATGGCGCGCCGCCGCGGCCCCCCGCCCCACCCACGGCCGGCTAGTTGCCGGTTCCACAATTTTCTTGCCCCCCTCGTTACTGCGGCGTCCGCCGCCAGGGACCCCCGGCTGGCGCGCGTGCCCTGTCGCCTTTGAGCTGGACTATTACGTCTGGCCCTTCGCGACGAGTTCGCGGGGGCCTGCAATTCGTGCAGATTTTGAGCCGGATGTCGACAGACAGCGCACATCTGTTTCTCGGCATCGACTTCCTGAACGGGGCGGGGGCACTCGCCCCTTCCTGGCTGCGCCCACCGTACTTCTCCGCCGCCTTGCGACGGCGCGATCTCTAACTGCGCCCCTGCCATGGAAGGTCAAGAGGCACCGGGGACATTGACTTGTCGCAGCAATGGAGGCAACCCGCGGCCTGGCGCCGCACACTTCCCTGCGGCGGGCCGCCAGGGCCGCCGCGGGCACGAACCGTTGCCCACGGCGCATCCCCGCCGTGCTCCATGGTCCAGTCGCAATCACACCAGCATGGTTTGAATGCCCCCCCCCCTGAGCCTCCTCGACGCATCCTGCTCGCCCCCGCGCCCTGCCATCGACCTCCGACGTAGCGGGGCCGTTTTCCATCCAGCGCGATCCCCCCGCGCGCCGACGGGCCAGCCCGGAAAGGTCTTTCCAATCTCCCCCCCGCGAAGGCGCGCCGCCCCTCGCTTTCATTCCTACGCCCGCGAAGAAGTCCATCTCGTTTGAACTACCCAGGCCAATAGGCGGGCCTTCCGTCGACGCGCCCCCCCCGCGCCCCAGTCGGCTGCCCCCGCCGTCGTCATCGACGCCCGGCGCGTCGAAAGCTACAGCCAAACCCGCATCTTCGCGCGGGCGCTTCGCCAACTCGACGCCGCTTGAGTCGTCTCGGGGCGCCGCCCCCAGTCCGTCGACCCCCCAAATGCTCGGAAACCTACCCGCCCTCGACGTTCCATGCACCCCCGCCCACTCTGCCAGCTCACCACCGCCCCCCCCCCCCCCCTGCCAGCGCCCTGAGATACTTCGCACGCGCAAAGCCCGGCAACGCAGAATGCGTTCGCCGCGAGCACGAAGGCCGCAGGGCCGCCAAGCAGAGCCCTCTCCCACCGTGCCCCCCCCCCCCCCCGCAAACACCACACACACACACACACACACACACACACACACAACACACACACACACACACCACACACACAAAACCACACACACACACATCACACACACCACACACACACACACAACACACCACACAACACACACACGCACAACACACACACACCACACACGCACCCACACGCAAACACCATCACACACAAAAACACACACGCACACACTCACACAACACACACACAGACAACACAACAAACGAATCAAACAAACAAGCAAACAAACAAACAACACGCACACACACACACACACCACGCACACACACACACACACACACACACACACTCACACCACACACACACACACGACTGCACGCACGCACACACACACACAATCCACACACCCACACAACACACACACACACACACACACACACACACGCACACCCACACACACACACGCATACACACACATACAATCACACACACACACACACACACACACACACACACGCATGCACACATGCATACACGCACACACACAAACGCCTGGAAGATGCACCCCCCGACGGGCTTTGATGCGTTGCTGTCCAGAGGGCGCCCCCCTGTCCCAATGCTAGCCTGGCCGCTGCAACCCTTCTCGCCGGTTTCCCGACGACCCCCTGCTCCACTGGGAGGCGCGGCCCAAGCATCCCCATTTCTCCGAGACCTTCCCCCGCCAGCGTCTTGTCCCCACCCCCCTCCCCGATGCCCCTGGCCACCCCGTGACTGCCTGGCCCTCTTAGACTGACGAGGTGATTGGCATGTTTGCTGGTGGCCCCTCACTCCCCGCTCTACATTGCGTTCCTTGGTTGGTCGGTGGCACCGCTGAGCTGATACCCGACCTATCCCTCCGTGGCCCCACGCCTGATTTGTTTGCGCATTGGCAATATCATGCGTAAAAGTGCGAATGCAGATGTCGCACGTCTGTCTGTCCAATAGGTTAGTGATGTCTCACTGTCTCAGCAGTGGGTCGGCCCGTTCGCCCTGGCACCGTTTGACCACGTAGATGGTGCACCAGCCATCGAACCAACGCAATGGTTGTGCACTGCCCACATGGCTGCCCTGCGCGGCCAACTTCAATTTCGCCGTCAGCTGGGTCGCGTTCTCTAGCGCTGCCATCGCTCGCTTTCTGTCTGCCCCTGCTGTCACGCCCCACGCGAAGGCGCTAAGCAGTGGTCGCTTAGTGGCCACAAAAGCATTTGCAGCGTCGCAGGTGATCATAATGCTACTCGCCCGTCCCACCTGTTTGTCCAGCACGCGCGCAGATGATGGCACCCCCTGAACACGCGTGGAACCCCCCTGGCCCCCAGCGCAGGCGCGTCTTCGGCCGCCCACTTCTCGAATGTCCTCCGCGGAAAGCCACGCTAAGGCTGCAGCGCACGCGCGCGCCCCCCCCCCCCGTGGAGTTGATCAAACGGCGTGTGCGTACAACTTCGTTTTGCTGCGTTGCATCGCCGTCACTAGCATCATCATCATCATCGGCATCAGTTGACAAAGTCGTGTGCGCGTGTACATGCGTGCTTTCATACTATCACAAAGTGTGTTCTCATATCATCGCTGTCGCGACCCAAGCATCCCCAAAGATGTGCGATCTGGTGGCAAACAATCCGTGCGTCGAGTCCATCAACATGGCGACTGCGACGACGATCGTGCGATGATGGCGGTACCCGATAGCAGGAAGGTGATTGAGCCTCAAACCAGGTACGGAAGAGAGTACCCGAGTTGAGAACTTAACTTGATATATTCCATATGGAACAACACACATATGATGATGCTGACGAGTATGTGCTTCAAGATGCTGCTGATGACGATGGTGATGACGAGTATGTGTTTCAAGATCCTGCTGATGGCGATGATGATGACGAGTATGTGTGTCAAGCTGCTGGTGATGACGATGATGATGACGAGTATGTGTTTCAAAATGCTGCTGATGAAGATGGTGATGACAAGTACGTGTTTCAATATGTTGCTGATGATGGTGGTGATGACGAGTATGTGTTTCAAGATGCTGCCCTTTCCTGTCGTGCCCCCGCCCTATCCTCGGAGATGGCGGTTTCGACATCACCCTGGGATCCCCAAGATCATCCCCTGTCAGGGGCAGGTCGCGAGTACCAGAAATGAGAGTTACGAATATTCTGGTATGCGTTGGGGGCAATCCATTATCATAATGGGCCTCACAGGGCATCATCGGGAAACACAGTCCACCAGACTAAGGGTATAACCCCCTGGGTCTAAGCACCCATAGCGGGTTCCATGAGTCCTCCTCTCCTTCCTCCTCTTCCTCCTCCTCCTCCTCCGCCTCCACCTCCGTCTCTTCCTCCTCATCCCTCTTACTTCCACTGGGTGAGCGCCGAAGCGCGTTCCAGAGGGACATCTTAAGCCTTAATCCCTCGATTCTTCGGCCTCCGGAGGCCCGAAACGAACATGAGCGAATTACCGTATTAGTTGTTTTGCAGCGGGTAACAACAAAATCCCTTATGTGATAAACTACAAATAGAATCTGCTGGCAGGTTATGACAATGTTGATAACGATTATGCTTCGCAAGGGATTCCGAAGGTCATTGCGACGATAAGCACGTGTTTCAAGATGCTGCTGTTAACGACGGTGGTAACACGCATTCCTTTGAAGGTGATGGCGATGACGATGGCGGGGACGAGTATGTGTTACAAGACGCTGCTGGTGACGATGGTGATGACGAGTATGTGTTTCAAGATGCTGCTGATGACGATGATGGTGACGAGTATGTGTTTCAAGATGCTGCTGGTGACGATGGTGATGACAAGTACGTGTTTCAAGATGTTGCTGATGACGATGGTGATGACGAGTATGTGTTTCAAGATGCTGCTGATGACGATGGTGATGACAAGCATTTGTTTCAAGATGCTGCTGATGACGATGGTGATGACGAGCATGTGTTTCAAGATGCTGCTGATGACGATGGTGATGACGAGCATGTGTTTCAAGATGCTGCTGATGACGATGGTGATGACGAGCATTTGTTTCAAGATGCTGCTGATGACGATGGTGATGACGAGCATGTGTTTCAAGATGCTGCTGATGACGATGGTGATGACGAGCATGTGTTTCAAGATGCTGCTGATGACGATGATGATGACGAGCATGTGTTTCAAGATGCTGCTGATGACGATGGTCATGATGACGAGTATGTGTTTCAAGATGCTGCTGATGACGATGATGATGATGACGAGCATGTGTTTCAAGATGCTGCTGACGATGATGATGATGACGAGCATGTGTTTCAAGATGTTGCTGATGATGGTGATGACGAGCATGTGTTTCAATGCGCTGCTGATGACGATGGTGATGACGAGCATGTGTTTCAAGATGCTGCTGATGACGATGGTGTTGACGAGTATGTGTTTCAAGATGCTGCTGATGACGATGGTGCTGACCAGCATGTGTTTCAAGATGCTGCTGATGACGATGGTGATGACGAGCATGTGCTTCAAGATGCTGCTGATGACGATGCTGATGATGACGAGCATGTGTTTCAAGATGCTGCTGATGACGATGATGATGATGATGATGACGAGTATGTGTCTCAAGATGCTGCCCATGACGATGGTAACGACGAGCATGTGTTTCAAGATGCTGCTGATGACGATCATGATGATGAGTATGTGTTTCAAGATTCTGCTGATGACGATGGTGATGACGAGCATGCGTTTCAAGATGTTGCTGATGATGATGGTGATGACGAGATGCGTTGGGAGCAATGCGTTGTCATAATGAGTTCCACAGAGCATAATCGAGTGGGAAGCACAGCCCACCAGACTAAAGTTATCCTCTCTTTACCCTTCTTCCTCCTCCTCCTCCTCCGCCTCCACCGCCGTCTCTTCCTCCTCACCCCTCTTACTTCCAGTGGGTGAGCGCCGAAGCGCGTTCCAGAGAGATTAATAAGCCTTAATATCTCGATTCTCCGGCCTCCGGAGGCCCGAAATAAACATTAGCGGATTACAAATTGATTTCTTTTGTTGTTGAATTACAAAAGGGAATCCTTTTGTGGTGAACTAACATTGTTTTATTTTGTGGCAGATTACAAAAGGATTCCTTTTGTGGAGAATTACAAAAGGACTTCTTTTGTGGAGGATCACATGATGATTCCTTTTTGTGGCGAATTACAAAAGGGAATCCTTCTGTGGTGAATTACAAAAGGATCTCTTTTGTGGAGGATTACAAAGGGATTCCCCTTGGTGGAGGAATACAAAGGGATTCCTTTGTGGAGAATTACAAATTGATTTCCTTTGAGGGCTCTCCTGGAAGTGAACCAGGGGACAAAAAAAAAAAAAAAAAAAAAAAAAAAAAAAAAAAAAAAAAAACGAAAATCTTTGAAAATTATGAAAATTGCAGGTTTCCAATGAATTCAATGCTTTGAAGCAAAAACATATAAAAAAACAGCATTTCCAAGGTTTTGGAGGCCGAAACCATATGAAAACACAGCATTTGTGCATTCGGATTGTGAAAATGCTGTGTTTTTATATGTTTTTGCTTCAAAACATTGGAAATTTTGAAAACCTGCAATTTTTTTAATTTCAATGATTTTTTTTTTTTGTCCCCTGGTTCACTTCCAGGAAAGCACTCAAAGGAAATCAATTTGTAATCCTCCACAAAAGGAATCCCTTTGTATTCCTCCACCAAAGGGAATTTCTTTGTAATCCTCCACAAAAGGGATCCTTTTGTAATCCTCCACAAAAGGAATCCTTTTGTAATCCGCCACAAAAGGAAACAATATGTAATACATCATGAACAGAATACTCTTGTAATTCCTTACAAAAGAACTCAATTTAAAATGTGCTACAACAGGAATCGTTCTGCATTCCACTACTCTGAGCAATCCCTTTAGAGATGACGAAAAGCATAATCAACAGGAAAGCAAGCACATCAGAAGTAATAGACCAAAAACCGAGGTGGTACACACACACACGGTTTTATCAACCTTACCCCCCCCCCGCAATGCCCTCCTTCCGATTGGCTTCCTCTGCTGCGAACACCGTCGATGCGCGACCGCGACGCTCCACGCGCACGCGACGCAGTGAACTCTGCGCCGCCTTCATCGCACCACCACTTGCGGTTGGAGTAGTCCCCGGCCCCGCTGCGCGGGCCCGCCCAAGGAAGCGGCGCCGCGGAGCGCATGCTCACCTAGTCTCTCCTACCTAGACAGCCCCCCCCCCCCCTGCCAGCGCCAAGCTCGCAACCCATCGCCCAGCCCATGCGTCGCATCATCTTTCTAGCCTTCTTGAACACCCTGTAAATGGTTTTGTATTCGACCTCTTCCTCGCCCTTCCTCAGCTCTCTTGACCGCTCTCTCCTCGCAAATATCGCTATGTATGGTCGGTGGCCCGATGCCAACAGCGGAGTCAAGCGGCATCCAAGCCATGTCGGTCGGTCGCCCTCGCGCTGGCCATTCTCGTCCCTTCGCGGCCTCCCTTTAGCAGGCCAGCATGTGCGCTTCGTCCCGCGCTTTCTGTGCTAGGGGGTCATGGTCCTCTGGGAGGGGCATGTCCTGCGAAACTGAATCTTCGCGCCTCTGCAGCTTCCCCGCTCGTTGAATCTCCACTGCTCCGAACCCACCCTCCAGGGCCACCTCAACCAGCTCACCTGCCGGGCTTCTTTGTCCCAGTGGGCAGTCACTGCAAATTGGTACCTCTTCCGGGGGGGGGCCAGTTCTTTGGTACTTCCCCTGTTTGTATGCCAGGCAGATCTGCTCAGCTAAGGCGGTTATCCTGGTCTCCTCGTGCTGTTGTCTGGCCTGCTGAAGAACCAACGTCACCTCCTTCAACTCATCCTGCACCCTGTCGCTGTTTTTTTTCTCCTACGTAACAGGAGAGTTCGCCCAGTTGGGCTTGTTCACTTGGTTCGCTAAACGTAGATTCGGATACCGATCGAACTTCAGGCCCGTACTGCTTCCAAGCAACGTCAGCTGCTGGCCCCTCCAGCAACACCTCCCAATCTGCACAATCCTCCCCACCTTGCTTGTCCTCGATCATGACGAGCAGCGCCTTCATCTTGCGACCTTTCGTGAGACAACTCATCGGAGCGTCCCTGTCCAGGTTGGCTCTGTTGTCTGCAGGGCGGTGGGTCCGAATCACGCTCCCCAGCGAAACCTCCAGAGACTGACATACCGACACATGGTCAATGGGCCCCCCTAGACTTCTCGTCCCTCTGAAGCCCCTGTCCAGCACATCTGAGTTTCATCGTTCCTGACGGGATCGCTATTCTCGACAAGCAACTCCGGGATGCAAAAAATGTGGGTCATACCTCCTCCGTCGTCGTCACCATGGTCAGGTCGCGTGCTGCACACAGTCTGCGAAACGCTGTTCCGCTAGCATGTTCCAGTTTTGGTTTGGGTGCTCCAATGTTCCTGCCAGCACTGAGCACGACTGCTCCATCGTACGCTTTGTGCACCCCGAAGTTACTGTTGATATCCCCTCCCACTACTACTGTGGTCCTGCTCCGCAGCTTGTCCACATCCTCCTCGACCCAAAACATGCGATTGTTTCCGCGATGTGGGGGTGCGATTGCATGTGGGCTGGGGCGCAGTAGCATTGGAAAAACGCGTAGACGATTTTGCTGCAGCATATTCAACTACCTGACCCCGTCACATGCAATCCAGCAGGCGGCAGCATCATCTTCCTGGGGGCGGTTTGTGGCATCCTCTTGCTACGTAATCAGAACCGCCGTCAACTGTCAACCCAATGTTCCACTGCGCGGTGCCCAGTGGCAGTACCACGTCCCACTGCTTCAGTTAACAGCTGATGTCCTCCAGTCTCTCGTGGCTGCTCGCTGCCGTTGGGTTGTAATAGCAAGCTCTCCTGCGGGCACAGAGTCAACAGTGAAAGGCGCGGTAGAATACATTTCATGCATGGGTCTCTCCCTCCTGCCGTGTGATCTGGGACGGGTCCCATTACAGTCGGCTGAGTGCAGTTGTGTGCAGTGGATATCGTCGCTCGGGGGAATATGCGCTTCGAAATGCCAGGAGCCGATGAGGATGAGGAGAAGCCACAGGGCCAAGCCGAAAAACTGCACGTGGCTGGCAGCCTGAGCTGCACGAGGTGGACCGAAGAGAATGCGGAGGAGGAGGAGGAGGAGGAGGAGGAGGAGGAGCAGGAGGGGGAAAAGTGCCAGAGTGTGGGGAGGAGGAGCAGGAGGGCCGCTGCTCGTTGCCGATGTCCTTCACCAAGCCCGTCACGCTCCCCATCACCTCCTCCAGCTGCTGGAGCGACTTCCTGTCGCCCTTCCCCGCCGTGCTGTGGACGACCGCCCGCACACGGGCGTTGAACTCGGCCATCTCGGGCACGAGCTCCGTCTTGCCCAGAGGGCCGTTGGAGTCCATGATCTTGCCGAGGCCGACCGCGAGGAGAAGGGGGAGGGAGGAGGAGGAGAAGGAGGAGGAGGAGGAGGAGCTTCCTCGACCAAGCCCAGGGGGCGCGTGCCCCGACCCTGGGGCCCAGGATCGGGAGTCCAGTTGACCCAGAAGGGGGTCTCCAGCGAAAAGAGGGTGGTGCAACAGGTTTGGTGCGACGGATTTTCCCATGATCTTGCTGAGGTCGGCCGCGGGGAGAAGGGGGAGGGAGGAGGCGGAGCCGGAAGTACGGGCGGCCTGGAAGCGCACTGTCGACGGCGACGGCGCGCTGGCTCACAAGATGGTGAAGCGGAGCGTGGCAGCGATCGTGAGGTGCAAGGCGGAGTCGCAGGCGGAGTGAGATAAGGGGCAACGATAGGAGGGGCCAGCTCAGGAAGGGAAACATTGAGCTGGAATCGGCGATGCATCGCCAATAGATCGGCGATAGGCCCCCGATAGCCAGTCCACACGTTCCTGAGCGGGGTGGGCTATCAGGCACCTATCCGCGATGAGTGTGCGGTTGGGGGGCGATGTATCCCCCCACTGGGCATTTCCTCTCCTTATGCTGCCCCTGACGGGAGGAGGTGGAGGGCCCGGACCTGCGCCAAAGACCTTTGCGTGGGGAGGCTGGCAGGATGCTGGCTGCTGGACTGGCCTGCCTCCGTGTAGGCAGGTCCGCAGGAGGTCGGGAGGAGGAGGAGGAGGAGGAGGAGGAGGAGGAGGAGGAGGGGAAGGAGGAGGAGGAGGAGGAGGAGAAGGATAGGATGCTGATGCAACGCTTGGATATACTCGTCCCCCGATCTGCGCGGGCGTCCCTCTCCGGCTGACCTTGCCCTTGCCTTGCGCTCTCCCCCTTCTCCCACGCCTGCGGCCCGTGGCCTTGTGTGGGCCAAGCTGCGGGTCGGCCTCTGTTGGCACCCAGGCCCCGGACGGGACCCGCCAAACGCGCGCAAGGCCACACCATGGCGCGCTGCGGCGAGGAGGAGGAGGAGGAGGAGGAGGAAGAGGAGGAGGAGAGGAGAGGAGGAGGGGGGAGAGGAGGAGGCGAGGAGGAGGAGGAGGAGGAGGAGGCGAAGGGAGGGGAAGGAGGAGGAGTAGAGGAGGATGAGGAGGAGGCGGAGGAGGAGGAGGAGGAAAGGGAGGCCACACCATGGCGCGCTGCGGCGAGGGCGGCCCCCGCGGCGCGTGGCAGCCGGGCGCCGCGCGGCGCGGGCTGGCGCTGGCCGCGAGGTGCCCACCCGGGGGGCTGCCGCGGGGCTGCCCGCGGGGTTCCCTGGAGGAGTGGCCTGGAGCAGGAGGAGGAGGAGGGAGGAGGAGGGAGGGGAGTAGGAGCAGAGGGAGGAGGAGGAGGAGGAGGAGGAGAGAGGAGGAGGAAGAAGAGGAGGAGGAGGAGGAGGAGGAGGAGGAGGAGGAGGCGCCTCCCCGTCGTGCAACGGGCGCGCTCGAAGCCAGAGGAGCCCTGCGCGTACACTCCGTCTAACTACTACAATGACGACAGCGCCGCGACGCCAGGGGGTCCGCAGGTGGAGTCCGGCGACGGCGATGCTCCTCAGGGCCCCCAGGCGCGACCCGCCGGGCCCCTCGACCAGCGACCATGTTCCCAGGGCCCCTTGCCTCATGGGGGGCTACGGTGTCCGGGCCGAGTCCCCCGTTGGCGGCGGAGCCTTCGAAGCGGTAGGAAGCTTCACGTCCGCTTTCTCGAGGAGGAGGACAAGGAACTCCTCCCCCCTCTCTTCGTGACGATGTGCTCCTCTTTGTCCCCTCCACCACCCCCCATGTCTCTTTCCTCTCTTTCCTCCTCCCCCCTCCCCCCACCCCTCCTCCTCCTCTTCCCCCTCATCATCCTCATCCTCCTCCTCCCTACTCCTCCTCCTCCTCCTCCTCCTCCTCCTCCTCCTCCTTCCTCCTCCTCCTCCTCCTCCTACACCAACCTCCTCCTTGTCCTCCTCCTCCCTCCCTCCTCCTCCTCCTCCTCCTCCTCCTCCTCCTCCTTCTCCTCCTCCTCCTCCGCCTCCTCCCTCTCTTCGTGACGATGTGCTCCTATTCCCCCTCCGCCCCCCCAGGGCGCAGGGGGACACAGCCACCCCGCCCCCTGGGGAGGCCTGCTGGTCGCCCCCTCCTTGCTACCCACATGTAACTCTAGGTCGGGCGTGTCCCCCTGCAGGCGGATTTCGGACGAAGAACAGATACCAGAAACATACCCAAGAAATGCTCCTAAATGGTCAAAGTCATCGTCCCCAGAGTATTTTCTACTACCTTTGAATATTCCTGCCTGTAGTGGGACAGGCCCGACTGAAATGCAACTCAACTTGATCTCTCTCTCTCTCTCTCTCACATACCAGGAGGCGACCGCCCCTGTGGGGGAGATGGCAGTGCCTGGAAAGGGGCGGTGACCACCACGCCGCCCCGAGCCGGCTGCTGGCGGCCCCGGGGGGAAGGCCGGAGGAGAGCGCCGCAGAGGCCAGGAGCGGCTTCGTTTCGCTTCGCTCCCGCCAGCGGTTCGTCGATGAAGGGGCCCAAGGACACACAAATAAATTCACACAACTAACAGGATTCGCCACTTTAGTAAATATTTGGAGGGATTCTCGTCTTCCCCCCCCCCACTTCCGACATTTCCTTTTTTCTAGGGAACCGACAATTAATTGTGTCTGTGTGCTTTTGTTCCCTCCTGAGTCGAAGGAGGCTGGAAAAGGCTCTGGACAGAACAGCTCAAGATCGGAATGGGAAGCTGGAACTTGGCTCCAAAACTGAGGCCGAGTCGCTCAGCAATGTCACGTACAGCATTTGCAGATATAGAAAGCATGCCAGCAGTACAGGTTGTAATGTACACACACACATACATACATACGTGCATGCATGCATGCATACATGCATACATACATAAATACACGCATACAGACATACGAATATACATATATATGAAAATACGCACATACACATATATGCGTACAAACATACATGCATACATACATACATACATACATACATACATACATACATACATACATACATACATGCATATATATATATATATATGCGTGCATACATGCATGCATGTGTGCATACATACATGCATATGCATATATCTATATATACATACGTACATACATACATACATACATACGTGCATGTATATATTCATACATTAATGCATGCATGCATGCATACATACATACGTACATATATACATGCATGTGTAGATACACACATGCATACATACATACATGCATATACGCATATATACATACATATATATATATACAGGCATGCGTACATATGTATACATATACATATGCATTTGTATATACAAAAGCATGCATCTATATACATATGCATGTGCATATACATATACATATATATATATATGCATATGCATATGCAGGTGCATATACGTAGACGACTATGTGTATATATATATATATGTATACGTATACACTTACGTATATAGATGCACATATACATATACATACACAGTTGCATATATCTATACATCTACCTATACATGTGTTCGTGCAGACATGCTGCTGCACGACGAGCATCGGCCACGCCGAGTGGCGCCGGGCAGGGGACGCCAGGGCCGCTCGGAGGAGAAAGAATTGCACAAAGAGAAACTTGCAAGCTCTGCGCAATTGTATTGGATCGATGCTGGACATCCCTCCCTGGCGCGTGGAGCGCGCCAGGGGTGGCACTGGAGACGCCGCCAGGGGGGCCCAGAGCAAATACAAAAACACGCGGACCCTTCGAAAGTGTATGTGTGTGTGCCCATTTGTTTTCCATGAACCGTCAGGGGAGGAGTCTGAGGAGCGCACATAATTACCGAGAGGCCAGCGCACGAACGTCGCAGGGGGTAGGGCTGGAGGGCCTCACCGCGATCGAGCACTCGACCGCGGGAAAAGAGGCCCACCTGGCTACGCACGAGCGGCGTGCCCATGCTCATGGGCCAGAAGCGGGGGCATCGGAAACGGAGGAGGAAGCGAAGGGGCGAGGAGGAGCTTCGCTAGCGACATGGGGATTCCTCCCGACTGAACTGATTAGTAAATGAGTGAGGAAAGAGGATGAGGATGAGGATGAGGATGAGGAATAGGATGATGCGGAGAAATAGAAGGAGGAAGAGGAGGTGGAGGAGGCGGAGGAGGAGGAGGAGGAGGGAGGGGGGGAGGGACGCGGAGGAAGAGGAGAAGGTGGAGGAGGAGAAGGAGGTGGAGAAGGGGAGGAGGAGGGGGGGGGGGGAAGTGGGGGGAGGGGGTAGGGAGAGGAGGAGGAGGAGGAGGAGGAGAGAAGAGGAGGAGGAGGAGGAGAAGGAGGAGGAAAAGGAGGAGGAGGAGGAGGAGGAGCAACAGCAGGAGCAAGAAGAAGAGGAGGAGCAGGAGCAGGAGGGATGAGAAAGGAAAAAGAGGCGCGGGAGGAGGAGGAAGAGGTGGAGGAGGAAGGGGCGGAGGACGAGGAAGAGGTGGTGGAGGAGGAGGAGGAGGACGACGAGGAGGAGGAGGAGGAGGACAACTGAGCCCGACCGACATTTTGAGCAGCTTCTCGCGGAGGGCGCCGATCTTCGCCGCGTCTCCGGCGACCGCGCGCCTCGAGGCGTTCTGGTGGAGTGGCTCGGCGCGGAGAGACGCGCCTCTCGCTCGGGGAGGAGGGCAGAGGGAGGAGGAGGAGGAGGAGGAGGAGGAGGAGGAGGACGAGGACGAGTGGAGAGGAGCAGGAGAGGAGCCAGAGAAGGACGAGGAGGAGGAGGAGGAGGAGGAGGAGGAGGAGATACGCCGACGAGAGACAGGTCCGACCCAATTCGACACGTGCAAGAGGGGGCGGCCACGCGGGGAAGAGGTCGGGGTCGCCCCGGACGTCCCTCCTCGCGCGCGCCGCGCTGCCCTCGCCTGGTGCAGTGCCAGCGCCTTCTCCAGCGTCGGCCCGAAGAGCGCCACCTCCCTCGCCGCGTCAACGCCGCCGCCCCCCGCGGCGCCTCCAGCGCCGCCCCTGGTGCGCTCCGCGCGCCAGGGAGGGGGGTCCAGCGCCGATCCGAGAAATCCGATCCGCGCGGACCTCCGAGGTTTCATGTTTATGCCACTCTTCGTTCCCCCAGGAGGGGGGGGGGGGGGGGGGGGGGGCGCGCGCCAGGAGGTGCTCGGGAGGACCTGGGAGACCCCGCAGCCGGGCGGAGAAGAAGGGGCCGCACCCGGCCCAGGCTTCGAGGGGAGGGGGCCCCGACACTGGCCATCGCAGCAGCTCTCGGCCCCCGACGGGCAGGGCGCCCCCCCCCGCGAGAAAAAGACTGCGCCGAAAATGCGCGGCCCCGCGGGGCCTGGCAGGGCCCGCGCGCCTCGCGCGGGCCCCCCGCGCTGCGCCCTGGAGGACGCCGCTGCCCCGCGCCCGCCGGCACCGCACGGGAGGCCGCCGCGCGGGGTGGCCGCGGCAGCCTCGCGCGCACGCCTCCCCCTGCCCCAACGAGAGCGGCCCGGCTGCGGCACGCTCCGAGCGACGGCGAGGCAGGGAGGTCGGGGGGGGGGGGGGCACGGGCGGCCCGGCAGCTGGGCCCCGCTGGGAGGGGCCCTGGGTTGATGGGCCCGTGCCACGCCACCACCACCACAAGTTGGAGGAGGAGGAGGAGGAGGAGGAGGAGGAGGAGGAGGAGGAGGAGCAGGAGGAGGAGGAGGAGGACGACGACGAGGAGGAGGAGGTGGAGGAGGAGGACCCCCTCCAACTTGTGGTGGTGGTGGTGGAAAACAGGCCCATCATGGGTCGCTTCACCTCGCGCCTCCCCGCTCCAGGAACAGGCGCGAGGAGCCCAAGAACTGCGCCCAGCAGCAGATGGCGGAGCCACTCGAGGCCCGCGCGACCACTCATCGCGGGATCGCGTCGCTCAACCTGCCTGCTGCGCGGCGCAAAAACCTGCCCACACGAACCGCAAGCTCCCAGCGACTTTTGATCAAAAGGTGGTCGCGCGACGAAAGGTCCGCTTCCGAACTGCCGAACCCTTAAAGCTCGGTCATCTTGCCCCCCCCGACATCCACCTCGGAGGTGTGGACAGGGATCTCGACTGTCTCTGCGCTCTCGAGACGGTCGCCGATCCCGGCCCACGCGCGGGCCCTCGACGATCTGGCGCCAGCGGCCCCCACAGAGTTCCGAGGGCAGCCTATGGCGCCAGCACGGTCGGCATAGATGGAAACCACGGGGCCGAGAACCGCTCGCCTCGAGAGCGTCGCAATGGCAAAGTCTCCACCGCCGCGGGCCTGCTGCGCAGGTCCTCCCGCGCGAGGGCCAACGCCAAAGAGGGCGGCCAGGGCCCTTCCTGCGCCGCATAGGACGTCGACGCCCGCAGTCCAGCCCGCACTTCCGCCCCCGCCAAACCCCGATCCGCCCGCGAATCTGCGGGCCCCCCGGGAACGACCAGCGGCCCGTCCAGCGGCCTGTCCCGGGGCCACTGGAAGCGCCGAGAGCGCGCGCCCGCGGGGGCCCCCGGGGGAGCACCTGACCCGGGACGCGGGGCCCAGGAGCACGCACTGATGAAGATGTTCGCCAGCTGAGGAGGAGGAGGAGGAGGAGGAGGAGGAGGAGGAGGAGGGAGGAGGAGGAGGAGGAGGGAGGAGAGGAGGAGGATGAGGAGGAGGAGGAGGAGGATGAGAGGAGGAGGAGGAGGAGGGAGGAGGATGAGGAGGAGGAGGAGGGGAGGAGGAGAGGGGAGGAGATGAGGAGGGGAGGGAGGAGGAGGGGGGAGAGAGGAGAGGAGGAGGAGCGGAGGAGGAGGAGGAGGAGGAGGGGCCAGCGGCTCCCCAGAAGAGCGCGGCGGACACGGCGCAGAGGCGAAGCAACATTGCTGTGGCGGATTCGGCACGCGTGCGGCAGCGCGAGTGCAGGGGAACGGGGGGCTCGCGCCCTGCGCTGCCCTGAGCCAAACGGGCACGGTGTCTCGGGGGCAAACCCCGAAAAGAGAACCTGGGGGGGGGACAGGAAGATAAAAAACTCGGAGGTCCGCGCGAAACGACTTCTCGATCCGCGCTTGGACCCCCCTGGCTGCGCCTCCGGGCGCCGCCCCTGGCGCGCTCCGCGCGCCAGGGGAGGAGGATCCAGCGCTCGATCCGAGAAATCCGCGCGGACCTCCGAGTTTTATGTTCATGTCAGTCTTCGTTCCCCTAGGGAAGAGGAGGCGCGCGCCGGCAGCCTTCAGCAAGGGAGCACGACCCGGCGATTCGGTGGCAGGCAGCCTGCCGAACGCGATGGTCGCCTGTCCATTCGAAACTAGAGGAGCACAAAAAGGCGTACGCGCACAAAGAGAGAGCAACGTTTGGAGGTCCGCGCAGATTTCTTGGATCGGCGCTTGACCCCACTCCCTGGCGCGCGGAGTGTGCTAGAGGCGGCGCCGGAGGCGCCGCCAGGGGGCGCAGCGCAGAGCGAAGAAATCCGCGCGGGCCTCCGAGGGTTTATGCTTATACGCCGTACTTACTGAGCGTAGCCCAATGCCTGAAGAGCCACGGCCTGGGACGCACAGAGACACTAGTACTAGATGTTCTCCTTGGAGGCGAGCGTCCGACCCGAGTATACCCATCTTGTAATAGATCGCTTCCCGAGCGGTGTGGCCAGAGAGCGCCCGCCACGGCGCATATACTGTAAGATTTCTCGGTGCGCGCGTCGCCCCTGGGGGAGCGACGCACACATAGTATTAGTGAATTGGGTGACGCCGACTGAACATAGCCCGACACCTGAAGAGCCACGGCCCCCTGTAAAGAGCGCCTGGCTTCAGGCCATTCGTCGACGATGCCGCTTGCGTCAGCATGTGGGGGGTGTTCGGAAGCCCTGAACCCTAACAAAAATGTTTTGAACTTGAGGACAGACGCTTGCTTCCCCCAGCTTCCGGCGGCCCTCCGCAGGCTTCCGCGGGCGGAGCCGGTCCAGTTCTACTTCCGCCGCCGTCCGCCCGCCTCCCGCCGCCCTCCGCCGAGGAAGAGAAGGCAACTCCTTCGACCCTCGAGGGGAGGGCCCTTGGTGGAGCGCGCCGCACGGCAAAGAACACGACAACAGTATGGTCCTGGGCCGGAGAACGCGCCGTCTGGTCGACCGGCTCCCCCCCGGGTATCCAATGCAAGCTGCAGGGTGCGACGCGTATGCTTCGCTGTCGAGTGCAAGGGGTGGGCCCAAACCTGGCGCGCTCAGATGCGAGCGTAAGCGCGCGATGCGGGTACCGACGCGAGGCCGAGCTCCTTCCACAAGAGAATCACCCGAGTCCCTTTGGGCCAGCACCAAAGGTCACTCCAGCGAAGGGTCACTCTTACGTGCAGTCGAAATATTGGAGGCCTGGAAATAAGCACCAACACCAACGCAGGGGGTTGCCTCCACAGGGGGAAGATGATCCTAGATTTCGGTGTTGGTGGTACTATTTCGGCCACCTTGGAAGCCAGAATATTACCATCATCATCGAGATCGGGATCTTCTTCCCTGGGTGGAGGTACACCGCCGAAATTGGTGCTGGTGTCAACGACTAGGCCTGCGAAAATACGCAGGGCCATCGATGCATCAGCCGGCCACCGCGACGACAGGGGCCCGAGGCCAGAGCAGGGTCCACCGCGCAGCCAACCGACAAAGCCCCCGATCGGCACCGCGAGTATGCAGGCCTCCTCCTCCTCCTCCTCCTCCTCCTCCTCCTCCTCCTCCTCCTCCTCCTCCTCCGCCTCCTCCTCCTCCTCCTCCTCCGCCTCCTCCCCATCCTCCTCCTCCTCCTCCTCCTCTCCTCCACCACCTCCTCCACCTCCTCCTCCCCCCTCCTCCCCAACCTCCTCCTCCTCCTCCTCCTCCTCCTCCTCCTCCGCTCTCCTCCTCCTCCTCCTCCTCCTCCTCCTCCTCCTCCCCCTCCTCCTCCTCCTCCTCCACCTCCTCCTCCTCCTCCTCCTCCTCCGCCTCCCCCTCCTCCTCCTCCTCCTCTCCTCCTCCTCCTCCTCTCCTCCCGCCTCCTCCTCCTCCTCCTCCCTCCTCCTCCTCCCTCCTCCTCCTCCTCCACCTCCTCCTCCTCCCTCCTCCCCCTCCCCCCTCCTCCTCCTCCTC
This sequence comes from Prorocentrum cordatum, assembly GCA_963575745.1. Lineage (NCBI taxonomy): Eukaryota > Dinophyceae > Prorocentrales > Prorocentraceae > Prorocentrum > Prorocentrum cordatum. Next base: position 336,951 of record CAUYUJ010015081.1, on the reverse strand, counting down.
CTCCATCCTCCTCCTGCCACCTCCTCTCGCCTCTCCTCTCCTCCTCCTCCTCCTCCTCCTCCTCTCCTCCTCCTCCTCCTCCTCCTCCTGTTCCTGTTCCTGTTCCTCCTCCTCCTCCTCCTCCTCCTCCCTCCTACTCCTCCTCATCATCATCCTCCTCCTCGTCAGTCATCATCATCATCATCATCATCATCATCATCATCATCATCATCATCATCATCATCATCATCATCATCATCATCATCATCATCATCATCATGCCCCCGATCGGCACCGTGCGCTCGCGAACCCCAGCTGCGAGGCGGGGATTTATCCATATCCACCGCCTGGGAACCGATGTCCTGGTGCCCCAGCGGGCGGTGGACGTGGATATGTGTCGGCCTCCGGGGGCCCGAATATGTGCATATCCACATATCCACCGCCTGCCGAGGCTCCGAAAACTGACCCTCCAGGCGGTGGATATGGATCACTCCCCGCCTCGAACTAGCGCCGCACATCATCGGGCCGGGTCCGGGAGAGGCGGGGACGATGGGGGAGGCGAGGCAGGAGAGGGAGGAGGAACGAGAGTCCGCCGACCCCTGCTCGCAGGGGGTGAGAAAAGGCGCGTGAGACATTCGTGTGGGCGCCGGAAGTACTGGTGCCGCTACGCCCTGGCCCTCTCCGGGGCTGCGTTCTGACAAGAGTGTCGAGGCGAATCCAGACGTGGCGTCGAGGCGTGGGTAGCGGTATCGGGATCTTTTCCTCCCGAGTTCGGCTGTGCCCCGTCCCGCGTTCCCCTCCCCCAGGGTCCACAGCGTCGCTTGAGGAGGGCGGGTCCAGGAACTCCCCAGCGCTGCTCCCGTGGCCACCACCCGTGGCCACCAAGATGCCCGCGATACCTTCTAAGACGGCTCAAGAAGGGGCTCGAACCCCCTAAGAGGGCCTCACAGACGTCTTGCCCAAGGTGTCTGAATACATTCGCGTTCACGCCTTGCGAGGAGAGCAACTGTCGTGTTGGGAGGAAGGGGTTGGGAGGCTAGAGGGCATGAACAGTAGCGTCCGATACCTTCGGCCGCCTACGGGCAAGGATATCCTCATGCCTCCCAACCGCATCCTCCCAACCCGATAACTGTCGTCCTGACCTTGTCGTGCCCGTGCAAGCCCTCGGCGGCCCGCGCGGCCCCCCCAGGAGCCCCCCATGACGGCCCGAGCAGCCCCCAAGAGGGCCCGGAGATGGCCCAAGAGAGCCCGAAGACCTGCTCGAGAGGCCCCCCAGGGACGGCCAAAACAAAGCCCTCGAGAGGGCCCCAAGAGGGGCCCAAGAGAGGCACAAGAGGGGGAGCTCGCAGAGGCCCAGGGGAGCCCTCCACCACAAGATGGCCGCCAAGACCCCCGAAGGAGTTCTGAGAAGGCTCCCGCGAGGCCGCACCCTGGGCCCCCAAAGAGGCCCCCCAGAGGCCCCGCCACGGGAGGAAGAAGTGGAGAAGGCGGCAGCAACTACACGCAGGCAGTGCGGCGACGGACACGACATCGGAGGCCACTCACATGGGGCGATCTCAGAAAACCGGGAACCCAAAAAACGTGTTCGCCTCTTGGGGGCGCCTCTTTTACTGCCGCTTCCTTCTGCCGAGCTTCCGCCGGCGTCCGCCGGCGGAGGCGACCTCGCTTGGCTTTCGCCGACCTTCCGCCGCCCTTCCGCCGCCCTTCCGCCGCGAAAGAGATGACACCTCCTCGGATCCTCGAAGGCAAGGCCCTTGTCGGAACGCCCCCGTACAGTCTGCTCCCATTTCCTTCTCGGTGCGCGCGTCACCACTGGGGGGGGCAACGAACACACAGTATCAGTATGTTGGGGTGACGCCGATCCCACGTTGGTCGGCGGAGTGGCGGACGCAGGCCTCTCGAGCAAGAGCGGCACGAAGGGGCCGTGGCACCCCTGGCGGTGCCGCTGGGAGGCCCGCTCGACCGGGGGCCCGCTGGCCGGGGCGGCCCTGGCGAGGCTGCGGCGAGCAGGGCGCACCTGCGCCAAGCCTATCGACCACCCCCTTCTCCTCGCCATCACTCGGACGTCCATTCCCTGTTTTTTTGGTCGGTTTGGTGCGTGTGTTTTCGCGGAGTTGACGAACATGCCCCCCGATGGTCCTCGCCGAGACAAACAAGGCCGGCCACTGTTGGCCCAAACCGACCGCGGCCGCTGTGGAGCAGGCGACCTCCTGCCTCAAGTGGACAGGGCCCCAGGGCGAGGCCGACAGCAAATCATGTGCAGAAGGGGCGGGAACTGCCGGGGGTCATTGTTCCCAGTCCTTTCATACAGAGGCCTCCTAGACGGGGTCGGAGTAGATGGGGTCCGAGGATCGAGCCACATCGCCGATACATCGGCGATGCATCGGCGGTGCAACCGCGATGCATCGTCGACGTGGGCGATGCTTTGGGGACGTCGACCTGAAGCAAATCGGGCTCCACATCGAGCCGCATCGGCGATGCATCGGCGATGCGGCACGATCCTCCGACCCCATCTACTCCGACCCCATCTGGGCAGCCTGGACCATGCCCATTCCGACCCCCACAGACCATGGGAGGAGTGCGGGAACGGCGCCCGTGCACCGTGCCGTGTCTGGACTCCCTTCAGGCCCCGCTCCAACGCGGCACGGCGCATAGGTGTTGGGCACGGTGCCATTCCTGGATCGAGGATCGACTTGGCGGCGAGCCGGGGAGGGGGGGGGGGAGAGTGAAACGGAACGGGCCTTCTCCGAAGGCTCGGGAGCCCTCCTGCCTTCCCAGCAGTTTTCCGAGCCCTCCCCAGAGACACAGAGAGCCTCTCAGAGGGCGCGAGGGCTTCCAGGAAGTCCCGCTGCGAGAGGGCCTCCTCCTGCTCACTGCCCCCCCCTCGGGCGCGCCGCCTCGGCCAAAGCCCATCCCCGGCGGACCCCTCCCCGGGAAGGGGGCCCCCCGAGGCGGCTTCTCACCCCGCATCGCGCGTCGGCGGCCCCAGGGCGGCCCGGCCACGGCCCCCAGGGGCCAAAATCGGGGGAAAACGCGCCTCGCACCTCGCAGCTCGCACCTCGAGCCTCGCACCCCCTTCTCCTCCTCTCGACTCCCCCCCCCCCCCCCCCCCCCCCGCTCCCCCCCTCCTCCCCCCCCCCACCCCCCTCCTCCTCCTCCTCCTCTCCTCCTCCTCCTCCTCCTCCTCCTCCTCCTCCCTCCTCCTCCTCCTCCTCCTCCTCCTCCTCCTCCTCCTCCTCCTCCTCCTCCTCCTCCTCCTCCTCCTCCTCCTCCTCCTCCTCCTCCTCCTCCCCGCTCGCCGCCGACTGCCGGCGCCTCGCGAGACGCCCAGGCGGCACGCTGCAGACCGGCAGCCCGCGGGCGGAGGAGGGGCCCTCCCACCCTAGCGGGCGCAGGAGAAGCAGGCGGGCGCTGGGGCGCGCGCCGCGAAATGAACGGCAGGCGTGCGGTCGCCACGCGTGCGCGTGGGCGCACCGTTCCTCCTCCTCCACCTCCTCCTCCTCCTCCTCCTCCTCCTCCTCCTCCTTATGCTCGCTTTTCCTTTTTCCTCCTCCTCCTCCTCCTCCTCCTTATGCTCGCTTCTCCTTTTGTTCCTCCTCCTCCTCCTCCTCCTCCTCCTCCTCCTCCTTCTCCTCCTCCTCCTCCTCCTCCTCCTCCTCCTCCTCCGCCTCCTCCTCCTCCTCCTCTTTCTACACCTCCATTCCTCTTCCTTATAAATAATTTCTCCCTGTCGCACCCTGAGGCCAGCTTTTAGGGCGGGCCCGGCGTTTCGCCAGAGGCTTCCTCACCACTTGTGACCCTGAAGCTTGCAAATTGACAAAAGCTTCACAGATCGAGGGCGGGTGGTTTTCAAAATGTGGCTCTCGCATTAGCGCCCCGCACATTCGTTTCTGAAATTTGCAAGAGCTTCACGGATTGAGGGCAAACCGTTTTCTAAATGTGGTTCTCGCCCTAGCGCCGCGCACATTCGTTGTAAAAATATGGCCAGAGCTTCACGGATTGAGGGCGACCCGTTTTCAAAATGTGGTTCTTGTCTTAGCGCCGCGCACTTTCGTTGTAAAAAATGCAAGAGCTTCTCGGATTGAGGGCGGCCCGTTTTCAACATGTGGCTCTCGCCCTAGCGCCGTGCACACTCGTTTTAACAAGTTGCAAAAGCTTCACGGATTGACGGCGGCTCCTTTTCAAAATGTGGCTTCCGCTTTAGCGCCGCGCACATTCGTTTATAACATGTGCAAGACTTTCACTGGCTCCCACGATCAAAGTACCAGACATGGTGTTTTGGATGGATGCAGGATTTTGCGTGCGCAACAGTGACGTTGATTCGCGGTGTTGAAGTCCCAAGAACGGCGTGCTGTCACGCTTCAGGATCGTCAAAACGCAACACTCAGGTTGACCCGTGGCATTGAAATTCCGAAGAGAATATCTTAGCATGCTTAAAGGTTTTCGAGCCGATGGAAACGAACCGTATTGGGGGCCTATGAAGAGGGAGCTTTGGGGGGATGGGTTTATTCCAACATGGTTGATGACTCTCGGGTTTACACTGGTCCTCCTCGTCCTCCTCCACCCTGAAGCTTAGAAATTGGCAACCACTTCACAGATGGAGGGCGGGTGGCTTTCAAAATGAAACTATCACCTCAGCGCCGCGCGCATTCGTTGAACAAACATTTGCAAGATGTCACGGGTTGAGAACAAGTGGTTTTCAAAGTGTGGCTCTCGCCTTAGCGCCGCGCACACTCGTCTTAAACATGTTCAAAGGCTTCACGGATGGAGGACGGCTCCTTTTCAACATGTGGCTCTCGCCTTAACGCCGCGCACATTCGTTTTAAAAATCGTCAGAGCTTCACGGGTTTAGAGCGGGTCCTTTTCAAGATGTGGTTCACGCCTTAGCGCCGCGCATACTCGTCCTAAACATTTGCTGGGGCTTCACAAATTGTGGGCGGGGGGTTTTCAAAAAGCGGCTCTCGCCTAAGTGCCGCTACACGGATTCCCATGGCCAACGTACCAGACATGGTGCTTTGGAGGGATTCACCGTTGTGAGGGCCTAACAGTTACATTGATTCGCAGTGTTGCAGTCCCAGGAATGGTGTTCTGGCACGCTTCCGGATCGTCGAGACGCAACAGTCAGGTTGATTCGCGGCGTTGGAGTCCAGAGAATTGTGTTTGGGCACGCTTCAGGGCCTTCAAGCGGCTGTCTCCCAACCAGGCAGTTCCTTCAGTGGAAATAGAGGGAGCTTGGAGGGAGGGTTTATTCCAACATCGTTGATGAGGCCTGGGTGTACACTGGTCCTCCTCCTCCTCCTCCTCATCGTCATCATCCTCATCATCAGCATCATCAGCACCATCATCAGCATCATCGTCGTCATCATCTCACGACCACCACCATTATCACCAGCATGATCATGGTCGTCATGGGTATCGCCATCATCATCATCATCATCATCATCATCATCATCATCATCATCAGCATAATCATCATCAATGTCAGCAGAATCATCAACATCATCAGCATCAGAATCGTCGTCATCATCTCCATCATTAGGACCATGAGTGTCATCATCGTCATAAACATAATCATCGTCATCCTCATCGTCGTCGTCATCGTCACCGTCATCATCATCAAGAGTACAATCATCATCACAACGATCATCATCAGCATCGTCAGCATCATCCTCATCTTCATCATCATCTTCGCCGTCATCGTCATGAGCGCCATCATCATCACTACAATCACCATCACCACAATCGTCATCGTCATCATCGTCATAATGATCAGCATCAATCATCACAAGGATCAGCATCACCATGATCATCCTCAGCATCGTCAGCATCATCACCATCACCAGCACCATCACCAAGACCATCATCATAATCAGAATCAGCCTCAGCACCGTCAGCATCACCATCATTGCCATCACCGCCATCAACACCTATATTTACCATACCATACCAACAATTACCCGTATCACCAGCATCATAAACATCCTCATGCTCAGCCACATCCCCATCATCAGCATCAGCATCACAATTACTATCAGCAGCATCACCGTCTTCATAAATCAGCATCGTCAGCAACATCAGCATTATGATCATCAACAGCCTCAGCATCATTATCAGCATCAGCCTCATCATCAGCATCATCACCATCACCATCATAATCATCATCAGCACCATCACCATCAGCATCAGCATCATCACCAGCAGCAGCATCATCATCGCGCGCAGTGTGGTGAAAGTGTGTTCTTCGCGTGCCAGCTTGCAGCTTTGGCGGTTACTACATTTCCAAGTGTGAACTCTGTGTGGCGGCGATCTCCAACGTGGCTTACTGAATGGCCGTGTTCTCGTGAGGTGGGAAGGGACTTGTCTGCTTCTGGTCTTGCGACTTTGCTGGGAAGCTGGGCACTCAACACTCCGCCTCCTCCTCCTCCTCCTCCTCCTCCTCCTCCGCCTCCTCCTCCTCCGCCTCCTCCTCCGCCTCATCCTACTCCTCCTCTCCTTCCTCCTCCTCCGCCCCCTCCTCCGCCTCCTCCTCCTCCTGCTCCTCCTCCTCCTCATCATCAACAACATCATCATCATCAGCAGAATCTTCATCAGCAGCATCAGCATCATCAGCATCAGCATCACCATCAGCAGCAGCATCATCATCATTGTCTCTCTCTCTCTCTCTCCTGGTCCCCCCTCGCGTGCGAGGGCGGCCTGCTGCCACCCGAATTTCGGGAGGAAGGTCTCGCTGGGCTCCGTCCCCTCCTGCAGGTGGAGGAGGTAGAGGCGGAAGGGGGCGGGGTGGAGGAGTGAGAGGAGGAGGAGGAGAACGAGAGAACGGAGGAGGGCGGGCGCAGGGAGGAGGAGGAGGAGGAGGAGGAGGAGAGGGAGGAGGCGACAGCGAACGGCGACAGCAAGTTCGGAATGTGGCAGCGCACTCCTGCTTCTTGACCTTGAGGATCCGAACGCGGTCTCCGTACGTCTCGGTCTCCTGCCGGCACCGCACCAGCTCACGGCAGACGGGCAGGCGAAGGGGGGGGGGGCGGACGGGGGGGGAGGAGGAGGAGGAGGAGGAGGAGGAGGAGGGGAGGAGGAGGAGGAGGAGGAGGAGGAGGAGGAGAAGCAATCCCACCAGTCCTGCGAGGGGGCAGACGGGGACCAGGCAGGGCAGGAGGCGGAGGGGGGAGGAGGAGGCAGTGGGTGGGGGGGGCAGGCTAAGGGAGGGCGGGGGAGAGGGGCGAGGGGGAGTGGAGGCGAGCGGAGGCGAGCGGAGGGGGGCGTACGCGAGACTGGTTGTGCCCGCGGGGCTCCAGCTGAAGGCACATCCTGCGGCTCGGACTGGCCGAGCTGGGCAGGTTGAAGAGACAGGCCCTCCGCAGCGAAAGGAGGGCCTGCTGCAGGCATAGACGCTAGTCTGATCCCGACTCCGACTTCCCCCATCATCTCGAAAGTGATGGGGAAGGGCCATCGCGTGTTCGCGACGAATGGCGGCCGCCACCTCACGGAGCTGGGCTGTGCGGGCCAATGTGGCCCCTGCTGCCTCGATTCGGAGGTCATCCTCCGATGATGGCGGCGACACTGGAGCTCTAACGGGCAACGAGGGTAATGGTTCGGAACTTCCAGCTCTGAAAATGTCCTCTGAGCAAGCGCGCACAGTAGTCTTGCGTGTGTCGGGACGCTTGCCTTAAAACAGAGCTGTTGAATGTCGTCTTCTGGCGTGGCTGCGTCACTCTTAGCCAACGTTGATTATACTGGTTGCTCTTGGAAGGGGAGCCATGTTAGACAAAAGAACCGCAGTGGACGCAAACACACAGAGAGCTGCCGCTGCTGCATGCAAACATCAACAATGTCCCAGATCAACAACTGTGTTTAGATTTATCTCCCTGGGCTGGCCACTGCAATTTCGGGCGGGGAGCTCGCTCTGGATACGCTAAGTCCCTGTCCAGCTGTTAGCATTCTGGACAGCTCCATCCTCGAGCGACCCACTGCAACTTGAACAGCCTTCTTCCCCTGGTGCGCTTCGAGGGTTATTGTGAAGAGTGTAGGCGTCTTCCTCATACTCCTCCAGAGCGGAAAAGTCGCCGAGCAACTCCATTGTCAAGATGCTGAAAGCTCGAACATAGCTTATATCCATGCCAGTGCGTTCTGGCACCTCCTGGTCAATTTATGGCTGTACAGCCGCGGCAGAGTTTGCACCAATGTCCGCCAGATAGATGCCTCTGCGCACACTTAGTTCATCCTCACTCAGGCCGCCCTTGTTCAAGGACTGGTGAGCTCTGGTCTGAGCAAGGCTGGTTTACAGCGTGCGTCGTTCATCGCCCTGGGCCTAACAGTGTGGCCTCCTTTTGCCTTCTGAAATGTGCGAGGCACATGAATGTCCCTGCAAACACGCAACCTTCTGCGCTCTGAGCCGACTGGTGCAGCGGAGCCCAAAACTGGGGCAGAGGAGGAGCATGAGGAGGAGGAGGAGGAGGAGGAGGAGGAGTGAGAGGGAAGAGGAGTGGGGGAAGAGGAGGGTGGGGGAGGAGGATGAGGAGGAGGAGGAGGAGGAGGGGGACGAGAGGAGGAGGCGGAGGAGGAGGAGAGGGAGGGGAGGGAGGAGGGGAGGAGGGAGGAGGAGGAGGAGGAGGAAGAAGAGGAGGATCGGATCGGATCGGACGTCCGCGAAAGAGCAGACATACAGCTGCTGCCGGGGGCGTCTTGCGGCCAATTCGTGCCACCACAGGCCAAGGAGGAGGAGGAGGAGGAGGAGGAGGAGGAGGAGGAGGAGGAGGAGGACGAGGCCGCCCCCCTGCGCTGTGGCTCTTCGCGAAGGCGGGGACGGGGGTCCCGAGGGAGACGGGTTATGTTGTCTGCGTTTTGCCGCTCGCGGGATCTCGGGGCTCCCAGCGGACCTTCAGACTCGCCAGGCCTCAAGCGTATGGTCTGTGCATGCTGCCTTCGTGCAATGGAGGGAGGAGGAGGAGGAGGAGGAGGAGGAGGAGGAGGAGGAGGAGGAGGAGGAGGAGGAGGACGAGGAGGAGGTGGGAGGAGGAGGAGGAGGAGGAGGAGGGAGGAGGGAGGAGGGAGGAGGGAGGCGGAGGGGAGGGAGGGGAGGGAGAGGAGGAGGGAGGAAGAGGGGAGGAGGAGGAGGAGGAGGAGGAGGAAGAGGAGGAGGAGGAGGAGGACGAGGACGAGGAGGAGGAGGAGGAGGCGGAGGAGGAGGCGGAGAAGGGGGAGGGATTTGGTGTATGCTGTTGGTGTTTCTAGTGATTCTAAAGGCTCCCAGGGTGGACGGGCGGGCGGCTCGTCGCCACGGCTGGACTCGGGAGGGTCTTGCGGACTCGGGAGGGAGGGAAAGCAGAGATCATAACCTCCGCCGTTGGCGCCTCCAGCACGGTGGCAGCAGGCTGCCAGCGACGTGGCTCGACCCTGCAGCAGCAGTCCCCGCAGCACGGCACCCGATCGCCCCGCCACGGCAACCCAGGCGGAACCTTCCCTGCTCGCGGCCACCCGTCCTCGGGGCCTCGTCCCTCAGGGCCCCCTCCTTGAACCCCAACTCCCCCCCCTTCTCCCCCTACCTCCATACCTCCACCTTCTCCCCATGCCTCCATGCCTCCATACCCCAGATTCCGCCGGGGGATCTTCTGACCCGGTCAATCCAGACCCGGGTCAGTCAGGCCTTGCAGAATCCTGCAAGATCCTGCAAGATCCTGCACCCAAACCCTGTTCGATGCGAAGGATCCTGCAAGATCCTGCAGGATCCTGCACCCAAACCCGGGTCAATGCGACATTGACCCAGCAGGATCCTGCAAGATCGGGCGCTCTGGCTGACCCCCGTTTGCATTGACCCCCGTCTCAAGGCTCCCGATCCGCCTTCTCCCATCTCCCACCGCACCTCCATACCCACCTCTTGCGCCGGGCATACCTGAGGACAGAGCCTGTGGCGCTGTGATGCGGGCAGTGCCGAACAAAAAAAAAGCGCGGCCGACGGAGCAACGCGCGACGAACAACCTGCGCCTGGCTGGCGCAGCGGCGCAAAGCGACGCACGAAGAGATGGAAAAAGACAGTGGGCCCGCAAGGGCACAGGCCCAGACATGATCGCATCGTGAAAAAATCAGGACGGGAGGTTTGGGGCCGTTTTCGGCCGCCGGGGGCCCTTACCGGGCCTCGGGAACGTCAAAAAACGACTCAGGACGAAAAACCGGTCCCGGGATTTCCAGCGACCGCGTTCTGAAAAAATCAAGACGTTGCACGTCTGGGGCACAAGGTCATGCGCCAACCAGGCGGTGAAGTTCCGTACCCACCTATCCGTTCTCCGTCAGATGCCCGTTCTGGCCTCTGCGTCCAGCACCACGCGGCGCAAAGAGAAGCCGCTGACGGAGCTGCTGCCTGCGTGGCCTGCCGAAAGTGAGGCCTAGAATGCCCCAGACGCCCTGTGTGGGACGCACACAGACATACTATACTACATGTCCTCCTTGGAGGCGCGCGTCCGATCCGAACATATATTACACCCATCTTGGAGCAGATCGTGTCCCGAGCGGTGGCCAGAAAGCGCCCGCCACGGCGCCTATACTATATGATTTCTCGGTGCGCGCGTCGCCCCTGGGGGGACGACGCACATATAGTACAAGTATGTTGGGGTGCCGCCGACTGTGGGGCCCGCCGTCCCCGCCTGCAGGGCCTCCGCGGCCGTCGTGGACCAGTCGAGCCTGAAGTCCACGTTGCTGGCGCCCACGCACATGTAGAGCCTTGGGTTACCGCCCCTCCCCCTAGTCACTACTTGTATGAATCGCCCGCCCCCCACCCTCCTCCTCCTCCATTTCCTCCTCCTCCTCCCTCCTCATCCTCCTCCTCCTCCTTTTCCTCCTCCTCTTCCTCCTCCTTCCGCTGACGATCACCATCCTGGTCATCATCATCATGATCATCATCGTCATCATCATCACCATCATCATCATCATCATCATCATCATGATCATCATCGCCATCTTCACTATCATCGTCCTCATCACCAGCACCACCACCACTATCACCATCATCATCAACACCAATCTCACCATCGCGATCAGCATCATAATCAGCATCGGCATCAGTAACCGTCTGCGGGCGATAACAAACCCCCTGGGTTAATAAACTTCGCGGTTCTCGCGGGGATAATAAAGGATGTTCCTGGGGAGTGTAAGTTATGATGATGATGAAGATGACGACGATGATGGAGGAGGCGGTTAAACCAGGCGCACGACAGGAGCCTGATTCGAGCGATCTCGAGGCTCGTGGCTACTTGCCCGCAGAGGCGCACGACACAAGGCTGACTCGAGCGATCTCGAGGCTCGCGGCTACTTGCCCGCAAAGGCGCAGGACACAATGCTGACTCGAGCGATCTCGAGGTTCGTGGCTAAGCAGGCGCCTAGATTTTGCCAGCGAAAGAGAGGTCCTTGGCAGATCTGGCCACGAAAACCCTCTTGCGCTGGACTTCGAACCACCCTTCCACGCAAGCGCGGCATCCTTTGGAGCCGTCCTTGCATGGGAGACACTTGGCGCAAAGCTGGGCGGCGGCGCCAGCCTCCTCGTTAGTGGCGTACTTCGGCTCGGCCGCTGCGGGTCCTTGCAAGGGTTGGACTTGTGCTTGACCTTGGCCTTGGCCTTGGGCTTGGTCATCGCCGCGTCGTTGTCGCTCGCCTCCTTGAGTTTACTGATGAACTCGTTGCCTCGAGCGACCATGGCGTGGAGAGCTGCTGGCATTTGGCGGCCCTCGCATCGGATCTCGCGCAGGGCGCGCTCGATCCAGCGACTCGTCCCCAGGCCGCAGCTCCCACCGTCTACTCGGCACCGTCTGTTGCTCGGTGCTGGGCAATGCTCGCCTGGGCCAACGGCGACGAGCTTGCGGGGGATCCTCGCGGCGGCCTTTGGAGGCCACGCGCGAACCCTACCCATGATTTCTGAGGAGGAAGGCGGGGTGCACTTCGCTCGGCAGCTCCCGAGCAAAGTGCACCCCACCTTCCCCCCTCAGAAATCGCGGGGTGTAGGCGTGAGTTCGCATTTGGCCCTTCTGGGCCTGCTTGGCGTTCTCGGACGGCTGCTCGAGAGCGTCGCGGTAGTCCACCTCGACGCCGCCCCCGTCGATCCTCGAGGTCTGGCGGGAATTGCCACGAGTGCCCCCTGCCCAGGACGCCTCCAGGATTCGCCCCAAGCCGGAGCCAAACGCACGCTGGAAGCACCCTGGGCGGGGGGGGGGGGGCATTGCAGCAACCTGCGACCATGAGGTGCGTGTAGTGCGCGGGCGCCTCGGAGTGCACGCAGAACAGCACGTGCTGGGCCTTGTCGACCCTCTCGGCCCAGCGCGTCTGCTCCTCGGGCTGCCGGGCGGCGGGCGCGCCCTCGCCCTGGCCCTATCGAGCCCAGGCGACGGCCGCCGTGGGCTCGACCACCAGAACGCTGTCGGGGACGCCCACGCGCTCCTCGATCTCGCCCAGCAGCGCGCGCACCGCGCCCAGCTGGAGGGCGTTGCCCTTGACGATCTGCTCGCAGCTCATGATCGCGTACTCCTTGGCGAGCGCGGCGTGGCGAGCGCGTCTTGTTTGGCGCCAATCGAGCTTCTGCGGCTTGGGGAGCTTGTATTCCTGCTCGATCGTGACCTGTGGCGCTCGGGATTCGCAGGCGTTCGTCATCTTCCGCCTGCTTCCGCTTCGCGTTGCTTCCGCCTGCTTCCGCTTTCGCCTCTGCCCCTGTCCGCCAACTTCCGCCTGCCTCCGCCGCCCCAGGCAGAAGCAGGCGGAAGCTAACGAATGCCTGCGACCCTCCCAGGTCTCCACCTCGGGGGCGCGCAGGCGGCACTTGTCCTCGGTGCCCAGGACTCGCCAGACGTCCTGCACTCTGCCGCGCCTGCCCTCGCAGTTGCCCTCCTCGGCGACGCGCGCCACCTTGCCGTGCCCAGGGGGGGCTCCTCGCAAGCCTCGAGGCCGCCTTTCGGCTTGGCCCAGTCCTTCTACGCGGCGTTCTTCTCCGCTTGCTTCTTCTGCTTGAACTTCTTGGAGAAGCTCGCGCGCGCCTTCGGCGGCCTGCCAGTGAACTTCGCCTTGGCCACGCCTCTGCTGAGGTGCTCGAGCGAGGTCTCGCCGCCAGTCTTGGCCTTCTCGCGCTGCCACTTGCGAGCGCGCTTGCCTGGGAACTGGCCCGCGAACTTGGACGCCCACCTGTGCTTGCGTTTAGCTCTCCGTTTCAGCTTGATCCTGTTCTCGAGGGCGCGCGGGAACTTGATGTCCTTGATCAGCTCCTCAGGCGGTTTGAGCACGTCCTTCTGCTCGTCGGTGAGCTCGACGCCCAGCTCTCGGAGCTCCGGGAGGCAGGGGTTCTCGCCCTGCTCGTAGTCCCTCGGCAAGTCGTCGTTGTGGAAACAGCCGCCGTCGAGGACGCTCCACTCGGGCGCGGGCGGCGCGCCCTCGGGCCAGCTCTGGATGCCCTCGAGGCGCTCTTTCGCCAGGCTGTTCTCGATGCCGCGGCCGGGCTCGGTGAAGCAACTCCACGGCTCCATGCCCGTGACGACCTTGAGCTCGCCTTGCTCTGTCGGCCGGACCACGAGCATCTGGTTGGCTCGCAGCCCTTGGAGCGGCACCGCGCCCTTGCTCTGCTCGCGGAAGCGGGCGTGGGCCTCGGAGACGCAGTAGAGGCACTCGTAGGGCCCCCATTGCGTCGGGGACTTGTACTCCTTCCGGGGCTCGGCCTCGGCCTTCTGGATCCAGTCTTGCCCCATGGCCCAGTGCATCTCGGCCTTGACCTCTCGGATCTCGGCCTTGAGCTGGCTGTGATCGCGGGCGTCGGGCTCTCGCAAGAAGCTCGCGACGTCGGGTGCCGCGGGCGCGTAGATGACATTCCTGAGCCACGCTCGCAGAGCCACTGCCTCGGCCCACTGGCTCGAGAGGCAGTCTGCGAACACAAGGCTCTGGCCGTGCTCCTGGTCGATGAAGTCGATGGTCCAGCTCGCCACCAGCTCGTCCGCCCAGGCCCTGCTGGCCCCGCGCGTCGATGGCCTCGAGGACCCTCGCGCAGCCCGCCTCGGAGAACTTGAGCAGAGCGTCGCGCCAGTCCTTGGGCAATGCCCCCAAGGGCTCGCCTGCTCGGAAGCGCTCCGTCTCGCCATCGCCCCGCTCGCAGATGACGTCGCGCCGCCAGGTGCCCTCCTCGAGGTTCACGCCGCTGACTCGGCAGTGCCTTGCGCAGGGATCAAGGATGACGCTGCGCAACTTGGCGGACTTCAGCCCCCTGCTCGGGTCGAACCAGTTCTCGACCGCGGAGATGTTGGCGAGGGTGGTCCTGCACTTGTCTCCTGCGCTCGAGTGGACCTGCTCCGCTTGCGCCTTCTGGTCGGGGTGCTCTGCCAAGTACTTGGTCTTCTCCGTCTCGAAGGCTGCCTTGTCGCGCTCGCTGCTCGTCTCGCGGCACTTCTCGCGGAGGTTCTCGACGCGTTTCTCGGCGCCGGCTGCGCGCACCTCGCGGGCGCCCGAAATGGGGTCGGAAAGAAGCGGCACAGCGCCCCAACAAATTTTGCACCGAACCAACAGCGGCCGCCGTTGGGCAGGCGGCCTTCTCTCGAGGGGGCCCAGGCCGCGGCGACACCGACAGCGAATCCTGTTCAAAATGAACAGGAACTGCTGTTGGGCACTGCACCCTTCCCTTCCGCGCCCACGTCGCTCGCGCCGAGACCTCGCCCTCGCGGACGCACGCGTGCTCCTCGCCGAGGAGCTTGAGCCAGAGCGCGGCGGCGTCGACGACGACCGCGCACGCGCTGGCCCCGCGCTGGGCGAAGGTCTCGGGGCCCCCGACGAAGAGGCGGAGGTCCTCAGAGCCGCCCCTCGCCACCAGGTGCACGAACCTCGTGGCAGTACTAATAGAATAGCTACTCGTTCGTAGTAGTGGTGGTGGTGCGTGCTACTACTACTACTACTACTACTACTACTACTACTAAACTACTAACTGACCACTACTACTACTAACTACTACTACTACTAACAACTAACTTACTAT